>JH431783.1:18510-31798 GCA_000239455.1 Strigamia maritima
CCAAACTTCCCACACATCATATAACTTACGTCCCTATCTGTACTTCAAGGCTACCCGCATTCAAAAAATCCTGGCTTAATTTTTAACACCAAGATTAAAGTTACCCCTCGTGTGGTAGGAACTTTGATCAATCACTGGTTTTTGGTGAAATAATGTTACTACTTAGTTCATAAACTAACTTTGACTGTTTTTTTCCTTTTTAAAATCGTTTATAAAATAAAAAATGCAACTTAATTTTTCCAATGTGCAATTTTTTCTCTCCAAAAAGTAGGTTAATTTTCCAAAATAGAATTATTTAGAATTGACAACAATGTTCATGCAATTGACAAATAAATTCAATGTTGCCCCGAAAATCAAAGTTACCCCATGAGTTTACGGTGCTATAAGTACCGAATTTTTTATTTAACTCAAGATGAGAATACATGAACCTGTATATACCAAAAAAAAAAAGAAAAAAAAATATTTATTTATAATTCGTTTACAAAATATTTATTTTTAGATAAGTTGAAACAAATTCTGAAATTTCATAATCAGTAAATTCGCACCAAATAAAAAATCCATAATTTGACACATTTAAATCAGCACTTTGTATTGGATCGACACAAGGCATACCCCATTGAAAAGCACAACATTTTTTAGCATGATTGCGTTCTTGTAAATTCAAAATACAGAAATCATTGAACCGATCTAACATCGGGCTATGATCATCTTCGGACAAATAAAAATGACAGATAACATTATACGCAAGACGAGAGCAGTTTTTCTTGAATACATTCATTTCATCATCAGACCGAATAAATTTTCGAGCCACAACTTCAACAAAATCCCAATCCCATTTTATACGCCTGCCACGTGACACGATTTTTAAAAAACAAACCGATAAAATTCGTCTTACATCCGCAACACTCACATCTTTAAATAACAATTCAATCTTTTTCATATTCTTCTGTACACAAAACTGCATACAAGATAATGCAGCAAAATTTTCATCGTCATCTTTGGCCAACAAATGATTTCTTACATCAGATGCATTCAATTCGATCCACCTCGAACATTTGTCAATAATTAGATCATCCTCTTCGGTGGTGGCTCTTCTGGACATAATCTTCTGTATCCTTGGTAAATAGTTACTCGCTAATTTCTTTTTAAATTCACTCACTTCACTTGCATTTTCAAAACAAAAATTCAAAAATCTGTCAATAGATGCCCACTGATGATTTTCTAAACTTATAGTAAGATCGAAGCAAATGGAGTAAGAAAAGTAAGAACAATGCTCTTTAAAACTAGTCATTTCTTCGTCCGAAGTCTTTAATAATCTTTTAGCTGCAAATTCCATAAAATCCCAATGGAATGTGTAATCTGTCAACTCCCTGAGTAGTGTCAAACATCTACACAGCACTCTTCTCTTGTCTTTAACACTCGCACCACTCAACAATAACTCCAAGTTGTCGATATCTTTTGCAGTGCATAATGCAAGATGAATTAACATACACTTAAGAGTCTGAGGACAAGTCTTTAATGCAGCAGGAGCATTTATCCACAAGTCTGTTATACATTTCCTAACGTTCTTACGTTCGTACCATCGCCAGTCACGATCGAAATATAAAATCGATTTGTAGATTATATCGTGAAAGTCATCCTTTGTAATTGTGCTGAGGATTTGATTAAAAGTCGGTTTGAACGATTCCACATCCATAAAATCCAAAAGTAAAGGCAAAAACAGAGTTAATCCATAATAAGAAAACAAAAAATCGTTTATTTGTTGTTTGTTCAATTGCTGAAGTAGAAAACATACAAAACTAGCCGGAAAAGCAGAATAGTCATTCCTGGGTCCTACATATGATTTGTGATAATCAAAATAGTCTACAGCGTTGTATATTATCATTTTTAATTCACTGATGTCAAAGTCTTGCTGCATTAATTTGACGATCAACTTATTTCTTTCGTCTTTGCTCATCAATGACCAAAAATATTCAACTGCACTTTGGTTTTTATGAGTCATAGACATTATAAACATTTCACATTTCTTATCTTCAGTTACTTCTACAGGACCGCTTTTAAAATCCTTCCAAAAGTTGAACATTACACCTTTCAAATCGGTTTGATCAGTTTTCAAAATGTCAGTGTTTGATTTGAAAATATGATGAACTACATCTGCAATACAACATACACAAGCAATGTCTAATCTATTTTCATCGGTCAAATCTTGAGATTCTGAAAGAATTATTGCGGTTCTCCTAATGTCCAGTTTTCCATATATTGTCCACTTTGTGCCACAAATAATAGATTTCATCAATTCCACGTCGTCACAATTAAAAACTTGATAAATTAAAAATTTAACCATATCCAATAATTCCCTTCCGACATGGCTGAGTACTGTGCATAAGATTGGTTTTAAATGTTCAGGTATAACTAAACCATCCACTAGTCCACAAATTCTAGTTTCAACTTCCAGCCTCATGTTCTTGTCTGCCGTCATTTCCTTCAAATGTTCATAAAAAGTAAAATTACATTGCCATAGGAGAACCGAAATTCTGGCTAATGTCGTGTGCTTTAGACTGGGCAACTTGAATATAGATTCCATGAATTATTTCTTCAAATTTTGATGTTTCAATTCAATCTATTCAAGATTTCAACTGACAATTGATTATCACGCTTATTAATCTGCAATAGAGGTCCATAGATGGCGCCACAAGCTCCGTAAATCCAACTGCAACGTCGATCACGACCGGTTGACTCAGACAACAAATGTCAATCAACACGATGAAAATCCAGCTCACTAATATCTCTGACAACATAACTCTTCCCTACTCTTTACTTCTAATTCGAGGGAAAATAATCAACAGTGGCAAAGAATGCAAACAGCACATTTCACTCCACTCGCAATCATCATCAAGCAACAAAACCAACTGGCCTATTGTAGGAAGAGAATTTATTTGTTACATTCAACTCACGAAAGGATGTAACATTTTAATGTTCACATATGATGACAATCATTTACAAATCCGTGTCAATTACAAGCAGCTGGAAGTGAATAAATTCATTCTCCCAGTGTATATAATTTGTGCAAATGATAATGGCAAATTCCAATCACCAAAAAATGTTGACAATAGTGTTGATAGTGCATGTAAACGTATTGAATTGGCTGCTAAGATGTTACAATTGTATGTAGCTGAATCACTTTTTGCTCAGGGATTTGGTCGGAAGACATTTAAGTTACCGAGTGATGATAAGTGTCTGATTTTTTGCTCGGATTTAAATCGACAACAAGCTCAAGATATGAATAGTAATGAATTATGGAAGCATTTTGCTTGTGAATTGATGACATCAGATTTAGGGTTCAGTGATAAAGAGAATTGTAAGTTTTTAGCATTTATGTCGTTTACTGAGTATCAAAATAATTCGAATGAACCACCGATTGATCATCAGCACATGCTACAAATGACGAAGGTATGCAATCGAATATTTAAGGTTGTGATCTTAAGACCTATATAGAATTAAAATAAAGGACCTTAACTGATTTCATGAGCTATTTGTGGTTTCACGTTGTTCCGGCATGTCCGCAGTCACAACGGCTTAATGTGATTTTACATATAGTATAGAAAGATATAGCTCTCAATAATTCCTTCGAGATTTTCCACTCTGTAGGTTTGTGGATTAGAACCAGTAATAATATATACATAATATAATACTATATTCTGTTAGTAATTTTGGAATATCACTAATATTTAATATTTAATTCAATTCTAGGGGTATTCTGCTCTAGGAGGAGGTGGTTTAGCTCTTCTTGGGACTGGGAGTTTGCATACATGGCCAAAAACAATTGATGAAATAATTCCATGTTTTACAAATTGTTCTGTAATAGATGCAGTTAATTTAATGGATGACAGTTGTAATAGGTAAATAAAATTATTCATTTTCTTCATTTAAATAACTTTTTTTCTATTATTAAATTTCTAGAGGATCATATTGGGCCTGCTATACTACAAGTCTAGGAGCAACTTTACATGAACTTGGCCATACTTTTAATTTAGTGCATAATGAAACTGGAATAATGGCTAGAGGATTTGATGATATTAATAAATTTTTCATATTGCCACAATTACTTAATGATGAAATGGTATATATCATATACATAAGAATTTTTGGAACTAAATTTCCTGTGTTTATTTTTTGATTGGTAAATTAAATTTTATTTTACTTTCAAGAAAAGTCGAAGATTAAAGGATAAAACTGTTCAATCACGATTTAATTCATCTTGGGACTCTCTGAAATGCAATTTTGGTGATGCAGTTTGGTCACATTCATCTGCAATTATTCTTGCCCATCATAAGTAAAATATCTTAATTAAAACAGAATATTAAAAAAAAGTATTAATATTTATTCCGTTGTAGGTGGTTAAACAAATTGAACCATGACACTCAAGGATTTCAGATCAATGGGTAAATTATATTTAGATAGCTGAAATAGATGTTTTTCTAAACATTTTTGTATTTTGTATTTTTAGGGATATTATTACAAGTCATTATCCGTTTCGTCTTGTTGAACTAAGGAGTATAGATAAATTCACACTCTACTTTTGGAAATTTCAGTCCGATATATTCAAATTTCAAATTAAATTTAAAAATCTAAGTCATATTTTAGATAACCAAGAAAAAATAATTATTTTTGTGTTAGATAGCAAAGGAAACTTTATGGAAAATGAAATAAAAATATAATTTTCAAAATATAAACCAACAAACAACACTATTTTCCCAAAAATTACTTAATAAATCGATCCGAAAAAGCAACATTTAACACTTATTTTGCGAATCATATCCAAATAAAATAACGTAGTGACAATTTTAATTCATAAAAAAGAAATATCGCACTTACCTTCAATATCTTGAAAATATTCCACATTTTAGTCCTACCCATAAAAATTGCATCATCTTTGGAGCGAGACAACAATCAAGCCATGCCACGATTGGCTCAGAAATGCTCAGAAGTAACAATTCGTCTGATTGGACATTCTGCAACTAGAGAAAAGCACATTGCAGCTCGCCGGTTTTCGAAAAATCATCATTTACAAGTATTTTATATAATTTTTCTAACTATCCTTCGATTAATTTTGCTTTTATTTTACAGACTACAACTATGAGTTACCTAAAACCAATCAAGGTATGAATTTGTTTTGAAAGTACGTTGCATCAGCCATATTTACCATTACATTTTTCTACATTTTAGGGAATTGTGGCGTTGGTGACTGGTGGCGCATCAGGACTTGGATTAGCAACTGTAAAACGACTTGCCTCGCAAGGAGCCAAAGTGGTTATGGTCGATTTGCCCACATCTAATGGCGCAGAAATAATTAATCAATTAGAAAATAAGGATAACGTCATTTTCGCACCTGCTGATGTAAATAATTGAAAATTTTTATTTTTACCAAACTGATTGCAAATTTAATTAATATCTGAATTAATTAATTAAAATCTGAAACCATCTATGAATAAAGTTTACTTTAGCGAGCACCTTGCCAAATTTTATGAAATTTAACTGCAAGATGTAGTTTTATGTGCAAATTCCAAATCCGCAATCCGTTTTTGCCGGAAACAAGCTGAAATTCTAACCCTAACCTTACCTAACTTTACCTAGTGACGTCGTATGAGCGACCGAGGAGACTCATGCCAAGTTCAGTCGCATGAAAATGGCATTTCAGCGGGTTTCCGACAAAAAACGGATTGCAGATAAAACTACCTCTTGCAGGTAAATTTCATGAAATTTGCCGAGGTGCCGGCTAAAGTAGACTTTAGGTCTTTAGTCCCATCGATTTTCAATATGTGCCATTACTTTGAATATTAAAATAAAGTTATTTATAATGACAATTAATGCACTAACCATTCGAGCAAAGATCGCAGTGCTTTCGATTATCAAAAATCTCATCGGCAGACTTATTAACGTTTTATTTTTAAGGTTACGAGCGAATCCGATGTCAACAGCGCACTGGATTTGACTATGTCTAAATTTGGAGGATTGGACGCGGTGGTGAATTGCGCGGGAATTGGAATAGCGGCCAAAACGTACGATTTTAAAAGGAATATCCCACATTCGTTTCCAGACTTCCAGAAGGTTTTGAACGTTAATTCTTCGGGAATCTTCAATGTTACGCGATTGGCCGTGGGTTTACTCGGGAATAATCAACCGGATGCTGATGGGTATCGAGGAGTTGTGATCAACACAGCGAGTGTTGCGGCTTTCGATGGACAGAAAGGACAAATTGCTTATGCTGCTAGTAAAGGGTGCGTTGTGTCAATGACGTTACCGATGGCACGTGATTTGTCTACGGATGGGATTAGGTGTTGTACAATTGCACCTGGTGAGAAAATATTTTTTAAGTTTTTTTTTTTTTATTATTATTATTTTGATTTTTTTGATTTTTTATTTTAGGTTTGTTTGAGACGCCGTTGTTGATGGGGTTGCCGGAAAAGCAGGTGGAGAAACTCGTGTCTAACGTGCCGTTTCCAAAGCGATTAGGGAAAGCTGATGAGTTTGCGCATCTCGTTCAAACTTTGATTGAAAATACTATGATCAATGGCACGACGATTCGGTTGGATGGCGCTCTTCGGATGACGTAATTTCATTTTCATGTAGCAACGATTTTTTTTTTTTTTTATATGAAATAAAATAAGAATGTTAGTAAAAAGATATTCATGTAAAAATCACACTTTAGTCTGGATCTGTTAAATGTTTCAACACTGAATAAGGATTTTTTTTATCAGTTTGAATTTCCTTGAAAAACGAAAATTATACAAATTAATTATTTATGTAATTTTCGTTTTTCAACCTGGAGTGATAGAAATTCAAAATCTAAAAATTAAATCAGAATTTTTTAAAACGAAATTTTATCACAATACAAGTACACATACCAGTATACTTTAAAGCCAGAACATACAAAACTCGCCATTTTAAAAATAAAACATCAAAACCATATTTAAATTACAATTTTTTAACAACACTTCCATTATTTTTCTTAAAGTCCATAAAATATCACTGATCAGTTTTTAGAAACAAGTAAACAATCTTTAAAATATATTTATAGCGGCCATCTTGGAAATTTTATTAAAACAGAAAATCATACAGAAACCTTTCGTAAAAAAAAAAATAAATTAAATAAATTAAATAAACAAAAAACAATACCAAGACCCAAAGACAACCTAATAAGTCAACGGAACAATACAAGGGCCGGCGCTATTTTCAGCCAACGAGTCGCTTGCGGAGTCCTCCTGAATCTCGTACGGATTACTAGACTCCTTCGCCTGCATCATGTGTGCTCTCTTTTGATCCAAGTCTTGGAGATACGCCTGTAAGGTACTGGGCAACTGATACCAAGTGTACGGATGCCAATTACTGGGGACGACTGAGCCACCTGCTGACTGCCAAGGATTGAGTGTGATGAAGCTGAGTGTTGGAAACTCTTTCCGCCTGGACTTGGCTGCACTTTGCGACTGCGGCTGCTGTTGTTGCTGTGCAGGTGGCGCGCCACTCTGTCTCTTGAACCTTTTCCGGCCCTCCGAACTCTCTCCCGACGATGGCAGCTGGTAATGCGTTTGCATGCTGAAAAACTGAATCGTAGACGATGAGAAATAATCAGTCAAAGGAATTTTATCCTCGTCATCGGACGATGACTTTTTTAATGCGATTGAATCGGCGATTCCGTCTTCCCCGTACAGCTGTTGGATGTGCAGGGAGTCGCGACTGCTCGTCCTCGACGTCCGGCTGGGCACTTGCATGGGCGCTACGAACACCACGCCTTTGTCCTTCGGCGGAGCCTCGTTCGGAGGCTCTCGCTCTCTGCTATGGGATCTGGAGGGGCTCCGGGGCCGTTTGCGCTGCTCTTTGGCGTCTTTTCGGGCGGATGTAGGCAGTTTCGAGATTTTTGCCTTGTTAAACGGTTGGGGGCGTTTTTTTGCATCAGTTTGAGGGGTTGGTTCACTTCAAATGTAGCTTCGTAAAAGCGGTTCTGTGGCTTCTGGATGGCTGTGCCTTGCACCATTAGGTTGACGCCGATGTAGGGTGGCATGGTTAGGGTGATTTGTTTGAAGGCGCATTCGAATTCGCCGATGCTGGCGTTTCGGTCGTTGCGACGATCGATTAATACTAGAAATAAAAAAAATTATAATGTCTTATTCAATCTTTTTTATGCCTACTTATGACTCATTCCATCATTTGTATGTGTAATTATGACTTATTCCATCATTTGTATGTGTAAGTATGACTTATTCAGTCATTTGTATGTGTAATTATGACTTATTTCATCATTTTTATGGGTATGACTTATTCCACCATATTTACATCTTTTTTCAGATTAGTACATCAATTTTATGGAAATAGTAATGTAAATTCGACATTTTCATCATTTTTTTGTGGCATTTGTCATGAAATTCAGGGTAGTAGTGTTAATTTCAACGGAATTAACAGTCACGCATCATATTTTAGTTAATTATGTCCCTTCGTGACGAAATTTAAGATCATGCGTTCAAATTTCTGCATTCTAACACTTGTTAATCGAGATTCACAAACGATTTTCGATCATTTTGGTTTAATTAATTACCTTTGATCGCATCGTCTAAAACATTCGAACATAATCGAGCTGTAACTTGAGTTGTTGGCGCCAAACAGGGACTAGAATTGATTTCCAGAAGCCAAGGATGGAAGTTTTCAGTTAGCATAAAATCCGCACCATATAATTCAAAACATCCCTATACAAATATTTAAAAAATTGTAAAACTTAAAAATTTATGACATATGACATTTCGATACGGTACTTTTTTTGCATCCATCATATCCTGCGCAGCAATCATACTAGCCGTAACCGCTTCCTTCATACCGGGATAGATAATTTTATCCCATACCAAGCTTTTCCCCCGTTTACTATTAATGAATTTGAATTAAATTTGAATTAAATTTGACTTTTTAAATTTTTTTTACTGCAAAAAATCTTTGAATTCATCGCTGCTCCACATCGCGTACCTCGGCAAAACTGATGGCCGTTCTTCGTGCATGTAGCGCCGTTGCACAGCGTTATTGCAAAGATGAACAGCTCTTAAAAAAAAATTAATTTAGATTAATTAAAAATAAATTTAAAAAGAAAAATATATTTTTATGTATTTTTACTCGCTCTTGTCTGTTAACGAGAAATATCTCGAGCAAAACCGCAAATAACAATCTTTATAGAAATAAATAGTCAACGGGTTCCAATCAGTGACCATGAACCACTGTCTTATGTCGAATTTTGTGTTATAAATGAGAAAAGGTCTTTCTAATATCAAATAATAATTATTTAATTCAAAAAAAGTATTTTTTAATTTTTTAAACTAATTTTTCGTGATTTTCTAATTTTTTTTTACCGATGTATTTTTGCACAACGTATTTCGTCGTTTTGACAACGACTTGTGAATCGACCAAATTTATAATATCGTCCAGACGCTCCAAAATCATGATCCCTAGATGAATTTCGATTAATAAATTTAAAATTAAAATTAAAAAAATTATTTAATTTTTTTTGAAATTTTTTTATAACCAATTCCTCTGGATTTTGCGCCAGGTTTCACTATCCACACATTGTTCATGCCATCTAATTCCATTTGGGGCCAATATTGCCTCATTCTTTTCAACATCTTGAGACATTTATCGTGGATTGTCTCAACTTGCATCATCAGAGCATTTTTGTGAACTAATTGGTAGTACCAATCGAGAACGACGCTCCATTGGTCATCGCTCATTGGGACACTCTAGAAAACAGAATAATAATATTAGACGGTAGCGAGAAAACGGGCCCGTTTTACCAGAAACTAATTGCTTATTAGTCTAAAAAGGCACCTAAAATTTTTGGACTTTTTTAGATATTTAGTCTAAAAAAAAAAACGACTTGTTTATATTTTTTTGGTCTAAAAAGAATTTATTTGAGTTTTTCGATCTAAAAATAACGTTTTAGGCTTTTTTTAAATCTGAAAACGCAATTTTTAGACTTCATTGATCTAAAATCGACTTTTGTTGATGTGAAAACGATATTTATATGGTATTTAAAAATCACTTTAAAAAAATATAAAGTACATACCACATCTGCATCAATATCTTCATGATTTTTACATCGCAGAAACGCCTCGCATTGCTGTAACGCAACTTCGCCAACTCGAACCGGCACGTGCAAGCAGTTAAGCGGAAGCGTAAAATTCGTGATTTTCGTCGACTGTACGAAATTGATGACCCATTTCATAATGCCCAAACACGCCGACAGCCGAAAATCTTCTATATACATCAAAAATTAAACAAAAACATCTATAATACAATAAAACGTCAACAAAAACAATAACAACCTATAAAAGCATATTTCTCCTCGTCCACTCCGATACAATAACAACGAGGAAAATAATTTCGAACGTCCACTTCGGCCCACCAACGAAGATCCTGAAGACAATTACACAAACCGACCTAAAATGATAAAAATAATTAGAATTTTTTGAGTTTTTTTGAATTTTTTTTAGAGAAAATTTGACTTTGGTTGTGAAGTCCGCAGTTGGAAAGTGATTGACCAATTGGTTTTTACGGATCCTCTTGAAGTAGATGCAGTCGCGTCTGCAAGTCCAAATGAAATTGGGTGAAGCCTTGCGCACCATTCGGGACATTATGCTGTTGATGTCTTCGTTCTCCCAGAATTCGTCGTCCTGAGGAATGTCGTCCATGTCGCAAGAGGTTTGCTGAGTTGGGCTGCAGGCTACAGTGCGCATGTTGTCCTGTTGGCCGTCCGAATCGTCATCTTGAAAAGAGGAGTGAGCAAATAATTTAATTTTGATCTAAGAAATAAATTTTGGTTGGATAAATTGAATTTTAGTCTACAAATTTGAATTTTAGTCTATAAATTTGAATTTTAGTTTATAAATTTGAATTTTAGTCTGAAAATTTGAATTTTCGTCTAAAAAAACTGAATTTTCGTCTCAAAAAACTGAATTTTCGTCTAAAAAAACTGAATTTTCGCCTAAAAAAAACTGAATTTTCGCCTAAAAAAAAACTGAATTTTCGTCTAAAAAAAAAACTGAATTTTCAACTAAAAATTGAATTTTCGGCTAAAAAATTAAATTTCTATTCCAAATTTTTTAGCTAAAGAAAATAGATTTTTGAATAAAATTATATGAATTCCCCACCATCGCTTGATCCAGAATCATCAGCATTAACGTCTCCTTCCATATTACTCTCAGCTTTATCGGCCTTATTATCATTCTGCTCGCTGCAATTGCTGCCAACACTATCAACAATCGGCTTGGTATATCTCCGTCGCCGACGCCGTGGTCTAGACGGCACATCTCCGTAATAAGTCTTCTCTACCCATCCTCTTTTTCTTAATGCAAGACGAATGTATGGATAACGACCGACAATTGTAAAAATTCTATTTTCCTAAATAAATAAATAAAAAAAAAAAATCATCAAATAATTTGATAAAAAAATTTAAAAATAAAAAACTTAGTATTTCATTTCTAACCAAACAATAAATTATTAGAAATATGACATTCCACATTTAATTTATACCCGAATAGCTTTTTCTGCAAATTGCTTGGCTTGCCTGAATTTTTCATAATAGCGTGGCTTGGGTGATGGGACTAAACTGTGCGACGTCTGTGTGCAGCTGCTGCTTTTTGAGTTTGGTTGGTTTGTTGACATGATGAGGAAATTTTGTGATATTTTATCAAGATTTCAACAAATTCAATAATCGTGTTTCACACGATTATTGAGTTTAGAAAAAGGTTTTTTTATGCTACTATGTTACAATGTTAATTCAGACATAATTGGGCGCCTGATGAACAAATGAGCAAGTAAGCCCATCGCCACGGCTTTGCTGTAAAATTTGAACATTCATGGTTTCTAAAACGTCGCTTTTCGAGTCGTAGTTAGGACCAACAACTCGCGTCTTGCACGAACTTAACACTTGTCTTAACGCTTGTGCACGAAGCTGCCGATAGAGTGAACTAGAAAAAAAATTAATTAAAAACCTACTTTGTATTGAATTTTTTCTTTATTTTAATTGGAGAATATCCATTACCTAGTAATAAATACTGTATAACCACTATTCAATTATCTATTTTATCCGATTTCGGATCAAAAGACAATCCATAATGCGCCATCTATTGCGTCTTAAACAAATTACTTTTCACTAAAAATAAATAATCTTGTTTCTTTTATAATTTAAAATGTTGCCGATACAATACATAAAACAATCGATTTCGTCTATCCTTTTTTTAAAAATATCTGATGCGATGCGATAAAAGTTTATATGGTACGATTAAATACATCAATAAAAGTAAAAATCTTAAGGCACCATACATATATCTTATCTTGAAATAAAAGTCACATGAAGTACGATATCTGTATACTAGTGATTACCCTACTATATTCAATAAAATGTAAACCTATTAGACCTAATTTTATTTTTATTTTTTTTTTTGTAAAAAAGTTTCTTTTTTAGATTTTAGTATATGATCTCACGAGGCTTCCGTAGACAGGGAAATCCCCTAAAACTGAAACTATACAGAACATCACTTCCAATGTAAGTTTTACACAGTTGTTTGCTTTTGTTTTTGTTAGACCACAGCAACAATAATTTTAGAATTTGCAAGATAGTGAGTCATACTACATTGTAAGTTTGTACTGTACATACAACTTATCATGTTTGCAGATAAAAGATAGAATCGATAACGTACCGTACCGTAGATAAAATGTTGAGAAATAGATCTGAAATGCAAAGCCATTTCTAGAGCAAAAATAAAATAATTCGTGCTCTAAACTCCAAGAAATAGTTAGAACCTTTACAATGTCTTGTATTTTTGCTCTAGAAATGGCTTTGCATTTCAGATCATTTCACACAAAACGAGTTTAAAAAAAAAAAGTACCATACCAAAAAATTCAAACTATATTTTTTAACTTTTACAGGTTAATATAACTTAAATATAAGAATGGCTTGGATCCTTAATTCTGATAGAAGAAATGGAATGAATCAGCTCGCCAAGGAATTAAAGATTAAATCCAAGTCGAAGGATCCTGCTGTTCGTCAATTTGTAAAAAAGAAGATTATTCCGCACTTACCCGAGATTATCAAAGAGTTAATTCTCAAATTAAAGGAGAATCCATTAACTGGGAAAAGTGCATATATTCTATGGTGTATTTTGGTTGGTATAAATCCAAACATGACAATGCTTACATTTCTTTTGGACCTAATATTGAATTTTGTTAACACTGTCAGGTGAATATAATATAATTG
>JH431783.1:33438-120720 GCA_000239455.1 Strigamia maritima
TCTTCGTTTATCTTCGTTTATCTTTGTTTATCTTTGTTTATGTTCGTTTATCTTCGTTTATGGTCATTTTTCGAATTATTTTTTTAAGTGCATTAAAAAATTGCTGGGAAAAGGCTCTAGCCAATGGGAGTTTCTTGCTATGTTTTGGAAACGGAGTTTAGGATACATAATAATTTTTTTTTTGGGTTTTTCAGATTTGAAAGCTAAGAACGACAGTGGGGATCAAATGTCTGTCAAAGAGATTGTTGATTACATGGCTCCAGAAATATTAGCTGTAGGAGATCAGTTAGATCACAGCAAAGATGAAGAAACATCTGTCAACAAGTTTCCAACACCATTGACTTTAAAGTTGAAAGCAAAACTTTAATATACAGTGTAATCTATGTCTTTTCGGATTCCCTGCTGTTGCGAAAATTAATTAATTAATAAATGGACAGTCATAATACTGCGGTTCTCAGCCTGTGCAGTAGGATGTCGCGAAAACTTTTACTGAAACTGATTTTTTTCTAATGGCGGCCGGTGAAATTTGTGAAATTTTCCAAGAGGCACAAATTTCAAATTGAGAACAGTTGGTCAAATATATCCAAAGCCCTTCTCGCTTTATATTGGATATTCCATATTAAGATTTAAAATTTTTGTATGAGAACAATTTTGGATACAATTTTGTTAAATTTCATTATTTTATCTACCATAGGCCTTTCGACCGTTTCAAAGTCTTCATGTACTGTAGAATAAACATGTATAACAGTACATCTCTAGTCTCACTCATTTATGAACATCAAAGAATCTGTTGTGGCATGAGTAAGTTAAAGCGTATGAGCAGGTTAAAGCAGACGATTTAATGGCTACGTGTGTACAGAGTAACTTAGCAATAGTAACAATACATAAGAATAGTACATAAGACAACAGTACATAAGAATTTTTTCAAATTTCAAAGTTACTAACCCTTTAAAACACACCACTACTACCCCACCCCCCCTGAGAGCGTTACGTACTTTATGAACGGCCCCTACCGGGTGACTCGGATAGTTTCGTAATAAAAAAGGGTTAATTCAGTATCAGTATCCAAAAAAGGTAAACAAATGTGTTCAAGAGGAAACTCCGGAAAACTCCGGAACGAAAAATGAAACGAAGTTTAATTGAGTTCGAGTCAGGGAACTCCCCCTGTTCTGCCTAATCTAACTATATATAAAGCCAATAACTGTGTGCTTCATTTAGTTTCAAACGTCAACCAGGACTGGTGAAATCAGGTTTCGAATTTTTTTACTTGCAATTTTTTTTATTTATTTATTTATTTATTTATTTATTTATTTATTTATTTATTTATTTATTTATTTATTTATTTATTTATTTATTTATTTATTTATTTATTTATTTATTTATTTATTTATTTATTTATTTATTTATTTATTTATTTATTTATTTATTTATTTATTTATTTATTTATTTATTTATTTATTTATTTATTTATTTATTTATTTATTTATTTATTTATTTATTTATTTATTTTTTTTTATTTTAATTTTAGTTGACATCCTGACTTTTGACTACATCCCAAACAGTCAAGAATCAAGACGAAATTGTTTATTTGGTATTTGTCTGTCTTTATGTTGATGAGTCCGGTTGGAAAAGTTGAAGGTAGAATTATGATGCTGTGTTCCGCCTACGGACTTTGTCAAACAGCCTGCAATGCTGCATATATGACTTGCTGTGCTGCGGCTGGTGCTGCAACAGGTAAGAGATTGAATTTTAAATGTTTAAGTTGTTTATATCTTTTTTTTTATAGGAGTTGCCACTGCTGGAGTGGGCACTCCTGCACCACTGGCAGCATGCAGTGCAGCCCAAGCATCGTGCATGGTTGCATGTGCTGGCAGCTTTCTTGTGGCTCCAACACTATAAAACAATTTATGTTTTTTTAGTTTTGTTTGCTGTACATAATGTTTTGATAGTAATAAAAAAAAATTAAATATTTTTGTTATTTCTTATTTCAGATACTTCATATCAAATTTTTGAGTTACCGTATGTACTCGCGTAGAAGTCGAGGATTTTTGGACCAAATTATTTATTTTATTTTTTTTAGTTTTATTATTTTATTTTATTTTTTTTATTTGGTTCGATTTATACGCGGTTCAATAGCCATTTTAAGTTTTAAAAAAATAAAATAATAAAAAAATTAAATTTAGGGGGTCGAATTAAATGGTTTTTGACCCGTTTTAAGCCAGGGTCGACTTATACGCGAGTATATACGGTATTTTGCTTCTTAAAAAAAATAATTTTGTTGAGTAATTCAATTCAAGTGTAAATTATTATGTGATTATTAAAATACTGAAATGTTTTCGAAGGAAGCAGTTAATTTCCCGCCCTGATAACATATGAGGATACATTCAGCAACAGGCCAACATGTAATGAAAACTAGAACCAATGGATAAACCCGGTACATACAGTAAGTTTAGAAATGAATATATATATATATAAAATGGTTTTTTAAGAGCCGGGTCCCTGTAAAACTCTCATGTAAATCTGTAAGTAAGCTGGTAATTTAGCTGCAACTGAATATAATTTTAAATAAACTTTGTTAGTTATTGTTAAAATTCAACTTCCGATCTTAACTTCCTGTTGAAATATCAAAAAATTATAAATAAAAAATAAAAATAGCTAGTAATGGAATTTCTCAATCATCAATACTTTTAATAATAATTCAACAATTTTTATTTTTTTTTTTTAAATAATTTAAAATTGTTTTTTAATTTTAGTTGACATCCATTTCATACTTTTGTCTACATCCGAAGTCAGAAGTAAAGATGAAAATGTTAATTTTATTGTTTGCGCTCCTTGTGTCGAGTCCGGTTGGAAAAGTGAATGGTGTAGACAACTCACACTCATCCCAATTGCAACGAACAAATGTTGTCAAACCGCCTGCAATGCTGGGTACGCGGCGTATTGTACAACGTACAAAACATAAAGCAAGAAAAAAAAATTAATTTTTATTTTAATGTTAATTTTTATCTGTTTATAATGAATTTTGTAAAATTGTCTCGAATTCTGTGGAAAGTAATGTCATCTAATGGCAAATAAATGAAATGTTTAGAGCAGCTGTAGGGAAATCCCCACATGAATATAAAAACTAAAACTAAAACTAATGATCAAATTGATTATGATGTAACCTGCAATTTGGCTCTTGAATTTCTATATTGTGTTATTTTTTTAGAATATATTTGAATAACAAGTGTAAACAGTGTTTTTCAGGTCCAGAAACCCCAAGTCAATCAGATTTATTCGCTATTTTCAGTTGGTTTTTTTCATGCGGGAGGTGGTTCACTTGATACGGCATGAATTTATTGAATCTCCATCGAAAGTACAAAAATGATAAAAATGCAGTTTTTCTTCACTAAAAACATTTCTATACTTAAAAATATTAAATTATCAGCTGTTATTTTTAATTTTTTGAAAAAAGAATGGAGTTATTCCATTTAATAAGCTTAATAATCCATATGCAAGATGCACAACAATACAAATGTGCTGCTGTTATGGGCTGTTATCCTACTTCGGCAGCCATTTTTTTTTTTGCAGCGCCCTCTATAATCACTGAAAATAGCGAATTGTGAAATTAAAAAATTCCTGACCTTGAAAATAGTTCAAAAGTAATTTCTGTACTTGCAATACTGTTATATCTTTTATATCGCACAACAAAGTTAGATTTTTTTTATCACCAGAAAATTTTTCAAAGTCAGGATCTAAAAGATTCAGGAGGCTGGTCAGTAGAAAGATTACACATATGACCAATAGAGGCCACTTTAACACAAACTAAAGTTAAAATCGGGAATTTCCCTATTCACATGATGATGTGGAAAGTCCCTATTCATTGCAGAAGGGCTTATCAACGGACACGACTACTATTCATTGCACATCATAGCTACCAGCTAGGAAATCGCAACCAGAGTGAAAAAATAATTTTAGAAAAGGTAATTAAACAAAAAAAGATTAGTACATGTCGTATTTTCTACTGACTTAAATTGTAACTTTAATTTCAGTTTTACGATGAAGAAAAATATTATTTTGGTTTTTGCTTTTCTTTTGGGCTCAGCAGCTGTTGTGGATGGAGGAGTTGGGGCAGTTGTGGCTTCCTACGGATTATGCCAAACTGCATGTAACACGGGATACGTTGCGTGTATGAGCGCTGCTACCGGCACATGGTGTTAGTACATGGTTTTATTACACACTGCACTGTCTATATGTTGGTACGACTCTGTCACCAAATCTGCCGTGGACGTTTTGGTCCACTTTTTTTGAACCAAATAGGCTGAAATTTAGCACATGTTCATCTCTGATAACAATACAATGTGTCCAAATTTCAGCCTGTTTGGATCATAATACAGTATACGCTGTGCGGTCCGGTACTGTACTGTACGTGAAACGCCCAAAATGATTTTCCGAGTCAAAAATTTACGTCGTAATAAATATCGCATGCACCGATTGTATATGAGTAAAATCGATAATTATTTTTAGTAGTAAAATCTATTATTCAAGTTGTACGAGTCGTACAGTGTTAGTATAGTATAGTTTTATTATGCTTAGTTCACACTGAATATGACGTAAAGTAACGCAACTTACAAAAATTTAACGTACCGTAACTTAAGGAAAGTAACATGATTTTGTTCACTCTGTCTGTAGACAGTAAATGTAAATCGACCAATCACGCAATTTCTCGTTTTACCCCGTTTGTAATAGGACATTGGTTGCTGTATTTTCTTAAGTTACGGTACTTACTTCCTACTTCAAAACACTTACTTACTTACTTCTAGGGATTGCAATCTCGAACCATATTTGAAATCTCGAGTTTTTAGAGTCAAAAATGCAGTTTTTGGACCAAAAAGTGCAGTTTTTAGACCAGAAAAATCATTAAACAAAAAATGCTCTTTTATCAATGAAAAGTTTTTTTTTATCAAAAAGTGCAGCTTACAAACCGAAAATGGAGTTCATAGACCAAAGAACACCACCAAAAGTGGTCACAACTTAAAAACAGCAACAAATTAAACAGTACTTTTTTCTTTCAAAATTATAATCAAAACTACCACTTCAGTAAGTCAAATTGCTAGCTTGGAACTGGATTCTTTACAAGATATACAGTGTACCGGAACCATAGTCAGTTGAATTACTATATAAATCGTTTGCATAGTAATGGCATCAAAAATGACTTGGTATTCTGGCAAATGTCAAGGGGTGCCAGGTAACTGACTATACAACTCTGTGGTTCTGGTACACTGTATATTTTGTAATCCAGTTTCAAGCTAGCACTAATGTAAGTCAAACTGTTTTTTCCAATGGATTCATGTATTGCATGTGATGACTGTTTCCTGTGGGAAATTGGTAGACCATTTGATCAGTAGTTTGTATTACAAGCTTTGTAATACAACTACTCTTACTACTGATCAAAATTTTGAGAAAATGCAAAGTAAAACTCGAGGTGAAACTTTCACTTTGCATTTTTTCAAAAATTCGAGATTATTGGAAAAAAATCTCGAGAATTTCGAGATTCATAATTTGCCGAGAATCTCGAGATTTCGAGACTCGAGAATCTCGAGATGCAATCCCTACTTACTTCCTATTACAAATGGGATAAAATGAGAAATTGCGTGATTGGTTGATATACATTTACTGTCTACAAACAGAGTGAATAAAGATTTTTTTTAAATGGCAATAATGATATGCTAGTTTTAAATAAATTTCTTCATTAAATTCAGAATTTATTTAAAACTAGCATATCATTATTGCCATTTAAAAACAATCTTTAGATATGCATTGTAAATGAAGTTACACATGTTACTTTACTTAAGTTACGTTAAATTTTTGAAAATTACGTTACCTTATATCATGTTCAGTGTGAACTAAGCATAACAGCCTGTTCTTTGGTCACATTGATGTACCATAGTGACAGATCTACTCAAACTACAGGCGTGTTTAGCCCGTCACAAGGTCAGCTTAATAAACCGAAACCAAAACTAAGTCACATCCTATACAAGTATTCATAGTTGTTTTCTATTATACTTTTTAATACAGATTTCACCTTGGGACTTGGTGTACCAGCAGCTTACGCTGCGTGTAGCGCCGTTCAAGGGACTTGCATGGCAGCATGTGCAACAGCTTTTCTCGTAATTCCCACGCCATGAAGATGCTTTCAAATTGCAGAAGTATAAATTTCTGAACGCACCATGCGTTACTTCTGTATCTATTTTACATTTGTCTAACAGTTTATATGCATTAATTAAATTTTAGTATTGCACTATTTAATATTGTTAATTGTAATAAAATGTAGTGATGAATAAAATGCAATAAAAGATTTGGACTGGTGCGGTTGTCTATTGTTATACGAATTAACAAAAAATACTCTTTTATGACTAAAGTCATTGGCCGTTATAACGTCCAAAAAGCTTGGGTTAATTACAGTCATCAAGTCAATCACTGCAGATTTTTGGGTATCTCATGATTTTATTGAGACTAAAAGTGGTATTGCAATGCCAAGACGATTCTAAACTAAATATCAAAAAGATCCATCTTTGACGAAGACAATTTTTGCACTGCAGTTCCATTTTTAGGCTCAATAAATCATGAGACACACAGCTTTTACCTATGAGTAGCCGTCTTTTTTGTCGTTTTTTTTCAATTAAGGAATTGCAGCGACCTCTATTATGGTAAGAAACAACTTTTTACATGTAATAATTATCGATAAAAAATAAACGACCTTGACTTCTCATCACTTCCTGGCGAAACGAGGAGGCAAAAACACGAACAACATTTCAGATTAGCCACACAGAAAGCTACAACCGGAGGATAAAACTACGTAGAGGAGATATTTTAACCAAAAGAAAAACTAGAATTTTTTCTTTCTCTCCTGTAATTGTGTTTAATATCTAATTTCAGTTACGATGAAGAAAACTATTTGTTTAATCTTCGCTCTACTGAGCTCTGTTCTGGTGGTGGATGGCGGAGTTGTTGCAGTGGTGGCGGGGTATGGAGCGTGCCAAACAGCTTGTAACGCCGGCTATGTGGCATGTTTGGCCGCTGCTGGTTCAGGCACATGGTGTAAGTTAATAATATTTAATTAAAACTTAATTTTCAGGTTGTAGTTAGTTGTAGTTAATCAGCACTTAGTTACAAATCGAAACCAAAACCATCAAGGGTTTTAATTGCGTGTATTAATATTCATATGGTACATCTTGCATTAATAATATCTTGCATTTATTTTACCCTTTTTTAGCTCAATTTTTCTAAAATATAAAAAAAAATTGAAATTGAGTGCCATGTGGTACCATATTTACCATATCCTTTCAGATTTTTATATAATTTTCTACTGTTTATTAATTATTTACGGTGCTGTCTGTTTATTAGTTTTGACAATTGTGACCTCTGGATTATATGCGATATTTGGTACACCTGCAGCAATTGCTGCATGCAGTGCAGTTCAGGCAGCGTGCATGGCATCGTGTGCAACAGCATTTCTCGCAGCTCCGACTCCATGAAAATTACCATTTCAATTTTATTTAATGTACCGTTTCAGTTTATCTGTGTACCAAAATAAAATATTTGTTTTTTAAGCAACCTACCGGTAGTGTTACCTGGATGTTTTGTGTTTGGCACTTTGGAGAAAAATTGCCTTTCTACATAGTGTGAATGTCATACCACACACATTTACAACTCTATACTCTATTTATTATTTCGTGCGCGAAACTCCCATTGGTTAATGACCTATATTGTACTGAAAGTATATATTGTGATATCTTATTTTAATCCTCTAGTCGATCCGAGTCGAAAAATTATTGTTTCGTAGTCAAAAAATATGCGCAACAATACAAAAACCCAAATGTAAATAATCTTTTAAAAATATTTTACAAGCATTTTCATTCGTTAACAATGCCATGCACATTTTTGGACTACAAAACAATGATTTTTCGACTCAGCTCAACTAGGAGATTAAAATAAGATACCACAATGGGAGTTTTGCGCACGAAATGATAGAGTATAGTACTGTATATGTATCATCCCAAAGGCTGCCCAGCTGCGGGACCCACCAAGTAAGCGGGCCATCCAAGGTGGTCAAATCAAAAAAACACCACCAAGTAAGCAGCAAGTAAGCAGTCCACACCTTCCTTGGCCTTTTTTTAGTTTTTACGTTTGGTGGGTTGGCGGTGTGGGTGTGTAGCCGTTTGTTGTTATATTTGTCGTAATATTCTGCATGGGTGTGCGGACGTGCGGATGTGTGCTTCTATGTCAAATCATACTTCCCTCTTTATTGTGGTTTGAATTGTTGTTGTAATTGGCATCAAAAGAGTTTTAACACCAGAATTAAACCTCTAAACTTCGTTTCCAAAACATTGCAAGAAACTCTCATTGGCTGGAGCCTTTTCTCAGCAATTGTTTAATGCACTTAAAAAATAATTCGAAAAATGACCATAAAAGGAGGATAAACGAACATAGACGAAGATAAACGAACATAGACGAAGATAAACGAACATAGACGAAGATAAACGAACATAGACGAAGATAAACGAACATAGACGAAGATAAACGAACATAGACGAAGATAAACGAACATAGACGAAGATAAACGAACATAGACGAAGATAAACGAACATAGACGAAGATAAACGAACATAGACGAAGATAAACGAACATAGACGAAGATAAACGAACATAGACGAAGATAAACGAACATAAACGAAGATAAATCACCATATATGGTTTTTTGTATTAATGCAAGCAAACAGGCTCCAACCAATGGGAGTTTCTCGCAATCTGTTGGAAACGGAGTTTAGTCATGGAAAACAGCATATAATATATGGCACTAATTCTACTCTCAGCACTATTAAAATTATTGTCACTCTACAGTTAGAAAATTTTTTAATTTAGGAACTGGAAAATAAAGCGTTGAATGTTTTCCAATAGCTACTCCAGAGAAAAGTATACCTGCAAACTCGTTTGTCCTTTTATTTTTATTTATTCATATCTCAATATTATTTTTTTGTGGTTTTAGTTATGACGGCTGTGACCCCCGGTCTCCCGACTGACCACTAGGCGTCCCTATGTCAACTGACATACACCCCTTTCAGTCAGCCAACCTCTGACCTCCATTTTTTATCACTTGTACATATAAGCTTACCTTTAATAAAATTGCCATTCTGGCCAGTGTTGCCCGCTAGATTTGGCGGATTTTTGAGACCCCCAGCGGGAAAAAAACAAGGCAGCGGACTTCGGAAATTCTAGCTTGGAGATGTTCCAATCGGCGGATTTATGGCAGATTTTAGGATTTTTTGTATTGTGTACCATGGGAACAAATGAGTGATACCATACAATTTTGGAATGAAGTTTTTAAATACAAGGATGCAGCAAATGAAAATCCTTTTCAAGAATTGGCTGATTTTGCTTTGGTTTTTAAAATATTAAATAAATTAAAAAACTAAAAAAATTTATTTTAATTTTTTTGGGCTTTTTTTTTAGCTTTTTTTGGAAATAATTGGTGGAGTTTTAGCAGATTTTAACCTTTTAAAGTCAGCGGAATTTAGAGGTTACCAAAGCGGAATACGAAATCCAGATTTTAGAGTTGGCAACACTGATTCTGGCTTAAAAAAACCTTAATTAACGTTTCTCCTCGCTAAATTCTGCATATTCGTTGCAAACAACGGCAGAAGGTGAAGAACCTAAAATGAAATTCACTCACACTTTTCGATCCGTTGAAAAACTTTGATAAAATTATTGATTTCAATTAACAAGCTGGTATACTATAGTATCTTGGACAAATAACGTCCCCATAACTGTTGAAAAATTCTATAAAAAAAATTTTTTTACTGACCTTTTTAAATCACTCGGAGCAGAACAGCCAACAAAAAAATGATTTAAAAATAAGTGACCGGTTTAACTAAAAAAAAAATTTAAAAAAAAATTTAAAAAAAAATTTTAAAAAAAAATTTTAAAAAAAAATTTAAAAAAATTTCTAACCAACATTAATTTTATATTACAATTTGTGAACAATTTTTTTTAAAATTACATCACATTATCTTCTACACATAATTTTTACATGCTGCAATTTTACAATTTTTTTTGCAATTTTTACATGTGTCCCAAATGTGTGATTAAAGAAAAGGGATTGTTAATTTGTTAATTTGATTAACCCATATAGGATTCCATCAAGAGATGTAAATATTCAAGTTAATTGCACTCAAGCCGCTGTGTAATTGGTTGAAATCCAAACTCCCAGAATTCAAAGCAAGAAAACACATAGCAAAAATAAAACAAGTTAAATGACAGTGTGTGCACACAGCTAAAAGGAGCTCAAGGATGAGCTGAAATCACCTTTATTCATCACTAAATAATTGAAAACACAAAAATGAACCAAATGTTGAGATTTATCATTGTTTTAACTGCGTTTTACAATGGTAAGTGATAAAAATTCACTGAATTAATTTTTAAGTCATATTTATCATAAAATTTAAGTTTTTAAATCATGTTTAAAGCATTTTTATCATTAAAAACACACAAAATTCATTTTTTTAAAGTAATTTTGGGCTAATTTTAATTTTCGTTTGGCCAGGTATCAAATTAATGCCAAATAGGTCAAAAGCAAAACAATTGTGGGTGTTTTGAATTACCATCAATCCTTATAAAACATTGGCAATTGGCCAAAAAAGTTATTCAACAACAATTTTAATTTGATAGTAATTTGACTTAAAAGCTATAATTCATGACATCATTGTATAAAAATAAAAAAATTTCATCTTTTCATATTTTTATTTATAGTTATTTGTGCTACAAATGAACAATTGGAAGCGAGTATCAAAAAATGCAAGAAAGACAATAAAGGTTATGATATACAACTCCAGATTCGAAAATGGGAGAATTGTGTAGATGACAGTGTGGAACGGTTCCACGATTCACTTTCCTCGAATAAAAAGTCCCCATATGAAATGTTATGCGGGTAAGTTGTGTTTTATGACTGTATTTCTATTTAATGTGACATAATTTTTAAAAAAATGTCACGAATTTGATGTCAAATTGATGAAATTAGTCATGCGTCCTCATTCAAGGAGATGCCCCAGATGTAAATAAGGTCTTTGTTTATTTCTCATGTCACAAATAGATATTTAATTTTTTCAAAGTTAAAATTACATGTTGGCTGAGGTAGAATGTCAAATTAAAATGTCAAAGTAAATAGCAATGACCTAATAAATAAAAATGTTGCTAATCATCAATTTGATGGGTTTTGCTGTAGCCCCATATTGATTTTCATTGATTTCTTGAGTGAAATTTATACTTTTACACTATAAAAACTATAAAAACCATTTTCACACCTTAAAAACTGAGATAAAAACTATTTTCAACAATAAAAACTATTATAAACCATTTTTTCAGCGCAGAACCATAAAGTACATTATTATTTAGTGGATTAAAAACAATTTTTACGCCATGAAAACTGTTGAAAACCATTTTTACGCCATGAAAACTGTTAAAAACCATTTTTTCGCCATGAAAACTGTTGAAAACCCCATAAAAATTGTTGAAAATCATTTTTACACTATATAATTTGGCGAAAACCATTTTTACACCATAAAGTCTGTCGAAAATCATTTTTACACCATGAAAACTATCTAAAAAAATAATTTTATAAAAAGCTTATTTAGTGGATTTCAGAATATAAATCAATTCTGGACATGTGATTAAAAATTTTGTCACCAATAAACATCTTATTTCCTGATAGAAATCACGGAATGAACAGCTGTCTCCGTAATATAGAAGATGCTTTAGTGCGATGTTCAGAACATAGAGAAATATTTGGTTTCACCTACAATGCCATCTATGGTGGATTAACCTATCTTTGCAGTGATGATCATGATCAGCTTGCAAGTATAGATTTCATATTCATCCACAATAAAAATATATGCATTTAATTATTATAATTTTCTATAATCTAGATGCAAATGATGTTATAAAAGAGTGTTTTCAAGGAAAGAAATCAGCTCTTGAAGCTTGCCACAAAGACGATGCAATGAGTTTGAACTATATGATTTATTCCAAAGAAATGTGTGGGTAAGATTCATTGAATTTATTTAATTTTACATCACATGGCCAAAATTCTAAATCATGTGACTGAAAATTTAATGTTGCGTTTTGGTGCCAAAAAAATGCTAAATCACTATTCTTTGGTATCCAAAAACAAATACCGCATCGGAAACAACGGCATGCCGGTAAAAGCGAGTTTAACCAGTTTTTGACAAGTAGACAACTGGTCATTTTTCCGGCATGCCGTAAAATTCGAATTAGTACTGTAAAACGTAATACTCACTTTATCCGGCATCCTGGTCAGACTAAAGCTGGGTTCTCACTTGCGATTTTTCCACTTTATCGCGCGATTTTTCCACTTTATCGCGCGATTTTTCCACTTTACCGCGCGATTTTTCCACTTTATCGCGCGATTTTTCCACTTTACCGCGCGATTTTCCCACTTTATCGCGCAATTCCGCGGAGAAAACTGCCGTCAAAATTGCGTTATTTTTAAAATTGAAAATTTTTGTAGGGTTTTCTGTGTTTTTGCTGAAAGTGGAAACCTAAAAAAATTTTCAATTTTAAAAATAGCGCAATTTTGAGGCAAAATAAGTTTTAAAAAACTGCACAACGCAATAAAATCGCGCGATTTTACCGCAAGTGAGAATGCAGCATGAGCCTAGGTTCCCACACACAAAATATCGCGCGATTCCATTTTGCGTTTTTCCTGCTTTTGCATTTTGCGTTTTTCAAAATCCTGCTATTTTTAAAGTTGAAAATTTTTCTAGTTCCCACATGCAGCAAAAACGCAGAAAAACGGAGAAAAATTTTCATTTTAAAAATAAAACGATTTTGAGGCAAAACGCAAAACGGAATCGCGCGATTTTTTTTGTGTGGGAACCTAGGCTCACTATCAAGCTGAGTTCTCACTTGCGATTTTTCTGCTTTATCGCGCGAATTCCGCGCAGAAAACTGGCGTAAAAATTGCGCTATTTGAAAAGTTAAAAATTTTTATAGGTTTTTCTGTGTTTTTGCTGCATGTGGAAACCTAGAAAAATTTTCAATTTTAAAAATAGCGCAATTTTGAGGCAAAATAAGTTTTAAAAAACCGCAAAACGCAATAAAATCGCGCGATTTTACCGCAAGTGAGAATCCAGCATTATCCGGCATGCCGTTGTTTCCGAGAGAATACGGTACAAAACTTTTTAAATTTTCTATTTCGTAGAAAAGAAGCTGATGCAGCTAAATGCTATGCAAAAGTATTGAATGAATGCAAAGATAAAACAATAGGAACACTTGTCAGGATTATGTTCGAGCGTGGTTTTAGCCAAACCAAATGCAAGGATTTCTTCCCAATGGCTTCCAATTCAACCAAAACTTTCCTTTATTTCTTTCTTATCCCAACACTATGCCTCATAATTCATGCTTTGATATGAAATAATTCAATTTGAAATTTAGAAGAAAAAAATCCGCTTTTAAAAGTACTTATTATAAGCATTTAATACAATTGAGATTTTAAACATTGTTTTTTTAATTTAGTTTTTTTTTTTAGTATTAGACAGTTTGCGCTTTCACGAACGAGATTTTATTACGAACGTGAAATAAATTAATAAAAATGAAATAAATTCATTTTTATTAATTATCTCGTGTCTCGTAATTAAAATCATCGTTAAGGATTGCACTTGCACAAACAATTAAACACGAACGAGAACGAAATAAACAAATAAACGAGGAACACGGCTTCGCTCAATGTTCCAGTGTAAATTAAGGGTCTAATGCCATGTTTATATAAAAAATCGTTTGTTGCAAACAAATTTCTAACCTAGATGACTAAAAACCTACCGAAAATACAACGAGCCGATGAAAAACAAGATGGATGCCCCGCTCGCTTCAAATTGCAGAACAGTGCGCATGTGCGAATTTTGATGCACACTGCGCATGTGCAGTGCAGTGCATTCGTATATCAACTTATATACGAACGAATTGAAAAATAAATCTCGGATATTCGTAATACGAATGTTAAATTAAATACGAGATTAATTTTTAAAATCTCGTATTTATCTAACATTCGTAATTAAAAAAATTACGTTCGTGAAAGCGCAAACTGTTTATTGATTTCAATTGATAAGAGTTGTTATGTTGTGTAAAAACATTATTTAATTTATTTGTATATTATACCATATGTCAATATGTGGTCAAGCTATTCAATCATCACTGTAGTTGATTTATTGTAGTAAATAACAGAGCGCCCATCTCTTGGATAGTGGGCTTCACTGCTCGACGTTCTGCAATCTGTGTCATTTTTCGTGTCAAAATCCTCGTTTATTATTTTTAATTTTAATAAACAATTGTTAAAATTTTGTTTCTAACACACCTATCGAGGAAACGCGATACAGCCATATCAACCATATCAATTTATCACAAGCACAATGCTCGTCAATTAGATATTAGACAATTAAGCAACAGGTCATGATGTCGTGTAAAAAATTATTAAAATAAATTCAAAATCGCAATTTATTTTATTTTTTTTTAATATAATAAAATAATAAAATAAATCAAATAGAAAAAAATATTTTTTTTAAAGTTTTTGCTCAAATTTCTACATTCTAATCACGACGCACGATTGGATTTGAATGAGTTTATTATTATTACCGGTATTAAATTTTTTAAAAATTTTTTTATATATATTTCTAATTACTACAACAAAAATATTTTTTGAATTTATTTCTTTGGTTATTAGTTTTTAAAAAATTAATAAATTTTTAAACCGACCATTTCCATCATTTTGATTGGCTCTCAAAACCTACCTAAAACGGGAATTCCCCTTTATTCTAACATTCAGATTGAAACCTCACAACGGTGATTAATAACCAACGGTAATGAGTGAAGCATTCATCTAAATAATTCGATTATTTTACAATTCAATTCCAGATTTAACTTCAATTATGTGCGAAAACATTTTTAAGAAAGCCATGGAGGTTATAACCGAAAAACGACAACACATAAACGATTCGGACGAACAACAATCTGTGAACGCCGCCATCAGAGCCATAAAAATCGCCTACAATGGCCACAACATAAACACAATCACAGCTGGACAGTTAGATTTCAGTCAACTTAGTTACCGACGCGCGTATTTATTCCGCCATTTTACTTGAATCGTTATAATGACCAGACGAGTGTGGGGTCGATTCTTCAATTCGAGTCTCGAGGTGGAGTTATGGTTAGCATTGGTCAAGCAAAAAAAATCCGTCAACGTGTGCAGTTTGGGCGGAGGACCTGGGACTGATTTAATCGCTTTGCAGTTATTTTTAAAAATGAAGAATATGTCTAACGTGAAAATCAGCGGCGCCATTTTTGATAAGTATATTGAATGGGATGATATTTTCAGGCCTTTGGTTTCGAAATTTCGTGTTGGAAATGCTAATGTGGTTTTTGATGTGGACTATGAGAAGTTTGACGTTTTTAATGTATCTGATGATAGTGTAGTGATAGGGAGAATTCAGCAGGCTGATGTGGTTACGATTGTTAAGTTTGTTAGTGCGGTGGGATATAATAGGAATAAAATCCAAATTGCAATGGAGGTATAAGTATTATTTTATTTTATTTATTTTTTAGTGAATAAATAATAAATTAGGAAATAGCCAAACTAACTAAAAATTAAATTTAAATGTGGTTGTCTCATGTGGATTGACTTTAATGTGTGCATTTGCGCATGCGCATTGAATTTTATAGTTTGGTTATGGTCGAAAACTGAATGCCAAATTTCAACAGTTTTAAGTGGATTTAAAATTCAGTGACTGGATTTTTGATCATGTGACCAAAAATTTGGGTTTTGGTAATTAATTGTTTGTAAACCCCCTGATAGTTATGCAAAATAAATTCCGTTTTTATGTGCATAAAATATGAAAATTCCAATAAAAAATAGCAAAATATGCAAAAATAATTGAATTTGGTAAAATTTTATGCAAATTTTTTTCAATTTGGTTTCATGTCATCGAATTTGAAATTGATGAATTTTAATCACAAAGTTGTATAAATGGGTCAAATCTGATGAAATTCTATCACAAAATATGATAAAATGAATGCCGGCAAAAAAAACCTACATTTATGCATTAAATTTGCCAAAATATGCAAAATAATATTTTTCCATGCATTTATCCGGGCTCTAATTATTTGTTTAAAAAAAAAATTTTTTATTATGTTAATTAAATTTTTTAATTATCTTTAGAAATTGCTGAAATTCGTCAAACCCGGAGCTCTCGTGTTTTTCCTCGACAATAGTGATGGTGATTTAGCCGAGTTGATGAAACGAGCAGCAGCAGTCGATGCAAATCTATCGCTACTAGCTGATGTAATCTTTTTCATTAATTTTTTTTTTTTATAATTTTTTAATTTGATATTAAATATTTAATTTTCTTTATGTATTCATTTAGTTATCCAGAAAGAAAATGAGAGTTCCGGCTGGTGAGAGAAAATCGATGGTATCCAATGGTTATTTATATGGTCCTCAAAAAAATGCAATGGTTTCTGCTTGTATGTGGATGAAGTGTTGACTATTGTGCAATTTTAATCACAAATGTTAAAGTTTTTATATTTTCAAAACGAAAGGACTAAATTGGGAATAATTTTTAAAAACCTGTGTCAATTTTATACAGACAGTTTTTGTAAATAAATAAAACAATTATGGTTATATGTCCACTTATTCTTACATATGAAGTGCCAAATATATCTAAAACATTAAAAACTCAAATAAAAAAATATACCATCATAACCATCATCCCACCTTTTCCAACTACCTCATATCGATCATCTTCGCCTGGAGAATTTCGTTAATGTCGTGCTGGCCGCTAGGAAACTGATACCGATACAGTTCAACAGTCCTCTCTTCTACAAAACAGTTATCACTGAATTCCATCGAAAACAACATAACTTCATCAATTTATTACCAACTTAAAAATACACAATAGACTCATCCAACATGATGCGCATGCGTACACGACCTGCCTAGGTAAGGTTCACTCAATCTCGAGCATCTTGATAGTCTAGGTATATTGATTCTACCTTTACGATTATGACATTCACCTTTAACTGACACACGAAACTCACAAATGGACATTTATCTATATTTCATCTGCAAATCGTGTCAACACACTCCAGCCAGGTTAACTCATCATTGTTGCCCACTCTAATAATGGCGACATTCTGACTGATTGGCTTCCCTGGCACGACACCATCAATAATAATTTTAAAAAACAAGTAAATGTGCTCTTAAAAGCTAAAGAAAGACTAATTTAAGGCTTAATCTAATTAATTCTATCCATTGAACATGTTTAGTCAGTCATTTATCTATCATTTGTGTCTGGAATAACAAAGGTATACTAATATTCCTTAAAGATTCCTGGTCAGAGTGTTGTTGTGAGATCATGCTGTAAAGGTCATGATGTTGCTTTGATGTTTAAACAAATTGATAGGATCATATAACAAGCTGAAAATGAACACTATTAAATATAAAGTGTCATGTTTTTCAGTGTGGTGTGAGGTTATTAGATTTGATCTCTGGTTGGAGAGAAAAGGAAAGAAAATTTCTGTATAGTGAAATGGGAGGATATTTTGTTAGGTAATATTTGCACCAGCTGTCACCTTAAAGCTGAGAGATATTTCGGTGGGATTAATAAAGGTAATGGTTAAAAGTAATTATAAAGGGACTCTTAACTTTTCCAGGTTAGTAATTTGCAAAATGGCTGGTGGAGCTCCATTTTGTTCAATTAATTGCATTTGGTAATTATGATGATTGCTGATTTTATTATTTGAGTTTAAATTGGTAAAAGTGGACTGCAATGGTGAGATAAAACATTTTATCAACATTATTTTTAGTTTTAGTTAATTAGGTTGATTTTAGGGTTGTTGAGAGTTGATAAAAGTGTTTGGATTTCATTAGTGGTTTTCAGGACAAAAGTAGCTTAGCTAGTATCTGCTGTAATTAATTTTCAAATGGAATTTCATATGATGACCATAACTATCACTAACTATTATCACATTAAATCTATAAATATCACCTCAAACATAGCTAAAATTCCTCTCAAAATTAAATGGCAAGGTATGCCAAGAATACTGGGATATTTCATTACATTTTATTGCTTCATGAATGGATAATAAATTCTAAAAAGTTTTTTTTTCCTAAAGCTGTAATTTCTCAATTTATAACATGTTATGTAAAGAACCTTCAAAAATTGGAATCGATTTTAGAAATTGTCTTACATATCTTTTATTAGAGATCTTGCAGAATAACTATATTCTAAATTTTCCATTAACTTGAAGAGTACAGTAAAACCTCCGCGGACGGGACACCTCGGGTCCAGCCATACTTTGTCCCGTCCGCAGAGGTGTCCCGTCCGCAGAGGTGTCCCGTCCGCAGAGGTGTCCCGTCCACAGAGGGACCCTCCGTAGACGGGACAAAAGCCCTTTGTCCCATCCGCAGAGGTAATGGTCTGTGATTTGTCAGTTTCAAGTTAATTTTGTAAGTTCACTTTAAAAATTTTTAAAATTTCAAAATTTAAATTTTAAAAATTTCAAAATTTAAATTTTTAAAAATTTCAAATTTCAAAAATTTCAAAAATCAAAAATTTCAAAATTTCAAAAATTTCAAAAATTTCAAAAAATTTTCAAAATTTCAAAAAATTTCAAAAATTTTCAAAAAATTTCAAAATTTCAAAAATTTCAAAATTTCAAAAATTTCAAAATTTCAAAAATTTCAAAATTTCAAAAATTTCAAAATTTCAAAAATTTCAAAATTTCAAAAATTTCAAAATTTCAAAAATTTCAAAATTTCAAAAATTTCAAAATTTCAAAAATTTCAAAATTTCAAAAATTTCAAAATTTCAAAAATTAAAAATAAATTTTCAATGGTTTAATTTTAAAATGTAAAAAAATGTAAAAATGTAAAACGGCGAATTTATTGTTTTGTCCCGTCTGCAGAGGTCATTTAGACCGAACGGGATTGGACGAGGTGTCCTCTGTCCTGTCAGCAGAGGTGTCCCGTCCGCAGCGGTAAATTTCTATTGGTCGGGATCGATCGGGTCGGGTCTAGCCAATATCGTCCCGACCACAGAGGTGTCCCGTCCGCGGAGTGCCCCATCCCCGGAGGTTTTACTGCATGTACCCATCCAAAATGTGAGACCGGGTCATTAAGTCTCGATGCTTTTTCATGCCTCTGATGAGCAACGTTTGCAATGCTAATCCAAAGGAAACTTTTCCCTGACCACGACTGTACATAAAGTTACAAAACTTTTAGTTCAGAAATTCATCTAATCTGTTATTATATACCACTAGCAATAACCCGTCAAAAATGACGGTTCTTTTTCTGTCGCTCTTGTGAACCATCAAATGCGTTTGTTTGTATTGATCCCATTTCAGTATCACTAATTTAGTTATCTAATCTTTTATTATGTACCATTACACTTTATTCTAACACTTTTTCTTTTGTTTAGAATATTAGCCTGAATAAACCATGAGTGGTGAACTAGATGCAAACGGAATGGTACAAAGCCGGGTTCTTCGATCACCAAGCCATGAATCAGTAACAACGGATCTATCTCTACTTTCCTTATCTAGCTGTGGGTCAGACATGAGCCGAGCATCAACATTGCGGAATGTCCTGCGTGTTCATAGTCAAGACGAAGAAACAAGAGGCTCCAGTCCATTCAGTCTACGAAGCAGCCGTAACAGTCTCTTGCAAGTGCCTGGTGCAGATCTCTTCGGTGGCCGAAGATTTCTTCCAGAAGTGCTCTTCGAAGAAGAGAGCGAAGTCATCCGTTCTTGTGGGGCTCTGAGCACAGCCTTGGGTCTTCGTAAAAGTTTCAGTTCAAGTGACATTGTCCAAACGAGTAATGAAGCCGATTGTGACATCCGTGTCCGAACTGCCACATCTGAATCAGCCGTTGCCAACGGAGGGACCAAGTGCAATGATATGTCTATATTGCGTTTGGAATATGCCTCACGTTCCTGTTCCACATGGGTTGCCGTTGGTGATATGTCTTCAACGTCTCAGCTTCCATCTCCAAATGGACCTCCACCTGGAGGAGTTACCCCCACTATAACCGCTGTGGACTTAGTTCGATCCGTCAACAAAAAAGTCCGCCAATCATATATCCAACGTCGGCTACTGGCTACTTACCAAGCTTTAGAAAGATTAGCCCAGAGTGAACTATCTTTAGATAAAATATCAGAATTGGGCAGTGTAGGCAAAGTATCAAAAGCACAATTGAGTAGCGAGTTGTTGCGTATGTTGCGAAGAGATGGTGGGGATATTTCCATTCCGGTTAATACCAATCTTATGCTTACTGTTAGGGATGTAGAAAGGGAAAAAGGAAAGCCTTTGACTAAGTATGAAAGAAATATGATGATATTTAATTGGCTGCATAGTCTGGAAGATTCCACTTTTGACATGTTGGCATAATTATTAAAAATTTATTGCTGTATTTTATGTTTTGTGAATTATTTATCATATTTCATCATGTTTGGTAATATTGGTATTGAGATTACTTCAACAAAGTATGGGAATTCCATTTGTTAAGTTTCTCTTTCGACTAACCATAAGTCCTCCAAATTGGTTATTAATTTCTGTTCCTGCTAGATGCAGCTTCAATTGGAGGCAGAAAAGCTCTTATCTTGTGTAAGACTGACGTCGCATGTGTAAAGCAGGGAACTTGGTCCCATGCTCGAAGTTTTGCAAAAACAGAAGCAACAAAATTTGTAAAGCATCCATGCAAAAGAGAAAAATTGAGGATCCCAAAGCAAAAAGGTCCCATGCAGCAAAAAAAACAACAAATTTTTGTTAAATTTAACATAAAATTAGAATAAAAATAAAGTACAATCATAAATATAGGTTCACTGTACTATGCTTTCTGCAGATTTATGCAAAGAGAATTATAATTCTTGGATAATGGAGGGTTTATTACATTCAAGTCAAAAATCATACACAAAATAGCACAATAGGAGAAATTTAGTGGCATATTTCTTTGTATTTACTATTACTGTTACAAATTGTAAATGATGCTTTTGTAGTGTTAGGTATTATTGTCTATAGTTAGTTACAGTGCAAGAAGTACCCAAGAGTCAAAGATGTAAACCAAAAAGCAGTATTCTTTGTATGACCTGCTAGATACTAAAATAACAATAGGCAAATGAAAGTAAGACCCTGCATAATTATAAAATTGTTGGATAAGCTGCAGAAATTCATATGCAAATGAGTTGGGTGAACTCTGAATTATACGAAAAATGTAATGCAAGAGTGTTTATATGTATGAGAATTTTGTATTGTAGTCAGTTAAGTCACTATGGAGTATTAAAAACTTGAAATTAATCTCAAAGAGGTGATAATAAATAGTTGTATTAGTACACTTAATTAAAAATTTAAAGACTATATTTAAAAATTACCAATCATTCAACAAATTCTTATTCTCAACATTTTTAAAGTCTGGATTCATGAAAATGTGTTTTTTTCCCACCAACATATCAGATGTAAAATGGAACAATGTTAAGAAAAAATTGTTTATCGTGAAGTGTAGAGAGATATGTCAAATGAAAGGCAACTGGGTTTAGAGAGTTGTAGTTTTTGGAATTAGCAGCAATATTTCCATAATTCTATGCGATTTGCGATTTGTCAATGTTCAATCAATATTATAAAAAATATTCATTTTTTTTCTTCTTAAATTTGTGTTTTTGACTTACCGTAATTTATGAGTTCGTTTTCGACATGGCGTAATATTTGGCCTTCATATAATATATGATATATTTTTCTTGCTTAAACGACACGGGTAACGCCATTTTGACTACCGTATAGTTGTAAAAACTAAAACCCGAGATAAAGTGAATCTATACAAAACTAGCTGTCGTTGTTATTTAACATTTATGCAGTTTCGGGTTGATATTAAACTGCAAAAATAAAATACTATTAACAAATTTAGAATTATTTTAGCTTCGTTTTATTGTTGTTAGGTACCAATGATTTCAAGTGGTAATTACCGGTACTGCATTGCATGTATATTTTGCATTGTAAATTACTAAATTGTAATATATTTATTGTTTGCATAACATCAAAATGTATTAAAAAGATAATTTAATTTTGTCTTGTATTTTGTTTTTCCTTACTTCTGTAATTTCTGCCACTTCTCAAGTCTCAACATCAAAGAAACTGAAGACCACTGAGATCCAGGGCCATTTTCAGGTTAAAATTCCATCAAAAATTGCTAAATAATTGCTGAAACAGAATTTTTTTTTAATGCATATCAACTCCAAATACACCTTAAAACTTAACCAACACATGCAAAACCAATTAATCTTTTCTTAAAAATTAAAAAAGCAAAATAAATAAACCTAAATCTAAATTAACTTGAATGATTGTTTCACTTCAACAAATCCAAATCTCTTACCCACATGAGCATAAACAAAAACAAATATACTCGTACCTGTATTACCCTGTACCCATTTCCTAATATATATCATCATCCTCAACAAAATTACACAAACTTTGAATTCATTGTGCTGGAATCACTTATTGCTGCTATTGTATCATTCAATACCAAACTACTGTTTGTAACAGCTTGAGAACTTGAATTATTCTCACTACTTTTAACAACAAAAAATGTCTGCTGACCACTTGGACTATCCACTAACTGAGATTTAGACGAACTAACACTACCAAAGCACTGAGATACACAACTTCTACCATTAACAGAACTTGATGAACCGTTCGAAAGTCTGCGACTGATTTGCGCCAATGGTGGCGGCGGACTCAACATCTTCGGACTTCTTCCGCCAATGGGTGCCAATGGCGGCGGTTGTCCAATAACTTGCACTGAATTTTTATTCAATTGAGGTGATCCAGGTGGAATATGTTGATTTGCATTGTTAGATACGGCGAGTTTTAGATATACCCGGTCGCCGTTCGCCGTTACGGCCGGAATCAGCAATAATTTCGGACTTTCCGATGAAGAATTGTTGATTAGTGATGGACTCTCAATAGATGGAGAGTTTTTAATGGGTTTGGGGGCCTCCAGAGGTGTTTTCGGGGTCATTTTCTTGTTTGTTGGGCTGCCTAAGTGGAAATGCATAAATTGGGCGTCCGGTCCGCTTTTGTCCGCAAGAATTTTCGGCATTCCGGAGTTATGCGCGAGTTTTAGTATTTGTTTTGTTGGTGATGTTGATGTTGGTAAGCGGAGTGATAATGTGGATTGTCTTCTAGAGACAAGAGATTGGTCTTCGGTGTTTTTCGGCGTTTCGATGGTTTCTTTTTGGGCGTTGACCAATGTTTGGCGTCGGGTTTCCCATTCGAATAGTTCTTTCGCTTGGCTCGCGGTGTTTTGTTTCTGGTATGAAAGTAGGAGGTCCTTGGTAGCCATGTTTGGGAGTTTTGAGTCGATGGGTTCGGGGAGTTGGTGATTGGTTACGAGGATGTGGTCATCTAGTTTTGTTTTTTAGGTTCGGTTTCGGTCTCGTCGCTGGATGTAGAGAGTTCTTCGCTGATTTTGGGGTTTTCTGGGGTTTGTTCGTCTTCGCTCGATGACCATTGGTCGAGAGTTTCGGGTTCTGGGTTGGTTTTGTCGGGTTTTTTGGTTTTGGTATGGAATTCTATGAATTCTTTGTATAATTTGCTGCGGATTCGTCTGGTCGCTTGTTCTAGTTTTGATTCCCACGGTTCGAGTTCCACGAGTAGATTGTTCAGCCTTTCGTATAGTATGATTTCTTTCGGTTTTTTTGGTGATGTACCATTCTGTAAAAAAAATTTAAAAAAAAATAAATCAAAGTTTTTTGTGTTTTTGTTTTTGGATTTACAATGCGTTTTCTGATTTTCATCCATTTTTCTTTTTTCTCTGCAAATGGTCGTACGAATTTGCGGAGGGAATCGACGCTGTCGACTATGAGCTCAAAGTTACCCGAAGTTAAATCGATCGATTCGTCGGATTCGGTTTCGTCTTCGCTAAAATTATCGTCTGATTCGTCGTCCGTTGTATCTTTAGTTGGTGTTTTTTTCCTGGTTTCACTTAAGTTTAGTTTAATGACTGGTTTTACGATCTGAAAGATTCAAATTAATTTATTTAAATTTGTATAAAATGTCGGAAAGTTGGATATTTATTTACTTGTCTTAGTCTACTGGGTCTGGATGATTGTACTTGTTGGATTTCTACATTTTTCGTTTCAGCTTTGGTTTTTGCTATTTCAGTTTTTCGTAAATTCTAAATATAAATAAAATCGTTGTGAAACAAGATTTAATGAATTAAAAGGAATAAAATTTTTGTCAAATTCCAACAAATTTGAGACAATTTCACTGAATTTTTGGAAAATGTGTGAAATTTTCATGATTTACGGTAAAAGAAACTTTCTTGCAAAATTTCATAAGTTTTTCATAAATTGTTCACAAATTTGCGGTAAATTTGATACATTTTTGACAAATTTTAAACGAATTTTGAATAAATTTTGATAAATTCATTTAGATAATTTTCTAGTACAAAAAATGTCAAAAATGTACATCAATCAACCTACAGATTTAACCCGAAGTTTTCTTTTAATTCTCCTCTGCTTTTCTGACCTAACTACAGCGGCAGGAATCTCAATCTTCGGCGCCCGCCACTTTCCCTGGCGATAAATCCTCAAATCTTGCCCACAAAATTGCGGAAAATGAAGATATCTATTCCCCTCTTCATCCAAACCCAACAAATAATCTCTTTGATCAACAAATGGCTGATCAGCAATTCCATCTTTAACCGTCTGATGATTATGCTACAATAAAAAAATAAAAAAACACAAATAAACCATAACAAATCCACAATAAAAAACAATAAAATTCACAATTTTTACCAAACTATAATCACAAATACTCTTCAGCACCCAAATCCGCTGAGGAAACGTCAATTCATGAAACGATTTCTCTTCCAACGGATTATTTTCTCCTACTATTTCAAAAAATAGCGGCTCCACTCCAATTTGTCCGAAAACCGCTTCAACATTTCTATTTTTCGATAAATAACATTTATAAAATCCTTGAACTTTATTTTTCAACTTCTCCGTCCAAACTTGATACGTCATGGGTCGTTTTTTGTCTAAACTTTAAAAAAAATATAAAACAAATTGAAAAAATTATTTCTTTTTCAAAATCAAAATATAAAATACTGAATTCGTTGATTAGGCGAACTCAGCAACGACGTCATAATCCGAGCAAGAAGACCCGCCTCTTGCGGCATCAACAAAACCCGTTCTAATTCATATTGAGGCACTTCTGGTGTGTTTAATATTTGTTGACATAAATACAAAAAATGTCCGATCTGCGGCAACTATAAAAAAAATAGAAATAATTAAATTTTAATCGATGAAAACATAAAAATCAATGAATTTTCACCTCCCACGACGTTTTAATTTGAGTTTTCACAGGTTCTTTAACTAAATTCTTCTCCCATTCAATAGCTACTTTATCTTTCCCTTGTTTTTCCACTTTTTTATCCAAAATTTGTCTCTTGCGCACCTCCCTAGTTCTCATTGCCTTTTCATTCTTCACTTGATGTAATATTAATGACATCCCACCACCTCCCAACTTCAAAACTCCTTTTAATTCCCTGCAATCTCGTCCGGATGTCATCTCTAAACTCGTTTTATCCCTCAAATCACGCGATAAAAGCATCAATTTCTGTTCCAAAATCATCTCCAACTTGATCCCCTTTTTACTCATAGGGTAATCAGGTCCGTGGTACCGGTAACAGTTCTCCAGCATCAATCGTAGATCGCCAACAACTTGAGTTATGTTGTTATAACTCGAAAAATTCTCTTTTACTACAAAAAAAATAAAAATAAAATTAATAAACCGAAATTATATCATTAAGTAATCATTCTACTTTTAGTTAACCACATTGGGTTCTTAATAACTCGATAATAATCGTTTAGATCGAGTGATTTCGACTCCTCGATTTTGTTCATGAAGAGTTGGTTAATGGTGTGGTACGAATCCGACATCATTTCCTTGACAATTCGAAATCCCTGTTGTAGTTCGTAGGATAAACTCATTTCGTCTTCGTCTATTTTGTTTTTTGATTTTCTTTTGATTGGTTTGCCCTCGGTTTCCACGTTATTTGAATTGAGTATTTCGATTTGATTCTGCGCACTGTTTGCTATTGCCATACTTTCCGTCATTTTTTAGTTATCTGAAAGAAATATGGGGAATTTGTAATATAGTTTTGTAAATGTTCATTTGGTCACACTTTTTCGTTAATTTTTGTTAGTTAAAAGCCGATATTCTTCTGGTGGTGCATCATAACAAATCAGCTGATACTTGTTACTGTAATGGTAAACCGGAAAAACATGCCCCAATCGAAGTGGCACGAATTTTGATTTTTATTTTTTGATATGTGCTAACCTAATAAAAATGAATTATTTAGAAATGAAATAAAATATAAAAATGTAATAGATAATAAGGGCCTTAATTTTAATTTCCTGCGGATGCGAATGTATTTAATTCCTTTTACTAGTTCAGTTGTGATCGAGTACTGATTTGATATAGGATCCTGTATTCACACGTCGCATAGAAAATATGGTTCTGGAGCAAAATCTAAACCCGGCTTTGAATTTGAAATCAGCCCTAAAATGGCATCTCATGATGAATAATGCTGATAGACGAATTATTCCTGTTTATATATTCCCGGAAAACAGGTACAAAATCACATCATAGTCTGAAACATCTGAGCAACTAAGATAATAAACCGGAACTGATACCACAAAAAGAAAAAAATCAACAAAATGGATGTCATCGTTTTATATTTACTCTTTTTGCAACTTTTTACCTCATTTAGAGATGTATTTTCAACTGAACAAGAATTTACAATAAGTGTTGATCCCGGCAGAGAACAATGCTTCTTTCAAACTGTCAAAGTTGGACAAATTTTAGACATTGAATATCAGGTATATCGAATACAAACTCAAATTTACATAGAAAAATTCGATAAAAACTAATAACTTTTATTTATTTAGGTTATAGATGGTGGACATGGAGATCTCGACATTAATTTCAAAGTTTTCACACCCAGCAGTCGTGTTTTATTGGCGGATTTTAAGAAAACCGATGCTGCACACAGGTATATGTTAATTTCAATTGAAAAAAAGCAGAAAATGCAATTTTTATTAATATAAAGTTAATTTTTTTTAATTAGGAAAGAAGCAAGTGAATTTGGAGATTACAAAATGTGTTTCGACAACAGTTTTAGCCATATTTCTACCAAAGTTATTTATTTCGAAATGATAATCGAAGATGATGACGATGACGATGAGGACGAGGAGAAATTGACGCCAAAGAAAAGCGAATTGGATGATGTTTATCCAGTAGGAGTCGACGATATCGAGGAAGCTGTGAATCGTATGAAGAATAATTTGAATAAAGTGAAGCACATTCAAGACCAGTTGCGAGCTTTTGAGGCACGAGATAGAAATATTCAAGAACATAATTTTTATCAAGTTAATACGTGGTCTATGACGCAGATTGTTATTATGTTGGTTGTTGGGGCGATTCAAGTGCTTATGGTCAGGAGTTTGTTTGATGACCGAAGTAGGGTGCACAAAATTTGGAAGTTGAAGTCGTGATATTAATTTTTTTTCTGATTTTTTTAGTTTTTTCTGATTTGTTTGTTTCTTGTTTTTATTTCATTTAGTTTTTCTGTATTTTTTTAGTTTGGGTTATATTTTTTTTCCAGTTATTTTGTTACAATTTTATTCTGGTCAACACTTTATTTATATTTATTTGGTTTTACTCAAATTAATGTATTATTTTTTCTTCAATTTTATTATCCCAAAAATGCTCATGCCAAATATGCAACTTGCTTTTTAGTTTATTGATTGTGTTGAAGAAATTTATTTGTCGCATTGAAAAATGATTACTGAAATGTATTTTTGCGTAGAATCTTTCCTAAATGCTCATGTTAAAATACAAAAAATTGCTTTTTCAGTTTTCGAATGTGTAGTAGAAATATTGCAGTTATTTTTATCTCTGAAATTAAAGTTTTTTGAAATTTTTATTTACTTATTCATGTTTTTACTAACGGGGACATTATAAATACTGATAGAAATATCACCTCCAGGACCTTAGTCTAAAGAAAGCCAGGTTTTTAATTTATTTAACGTTTTTTGAGTCGAAATGTGATAGTTTTTATCAAAAATTTAGTTTGAGCCAACAATTTCGTCTAAATTCACCTAAAATTTCTCAATTTTCTTCAAAATATCTCATTTCATCAAATTCTCTCCAATTTAATTGAAATTCATCAAATCTCGATTTCTATTTAAATTCATTAACAATTTCTCGAAATTTGCATAAATTCATCAAAATTTTTCTAAATTCACACGATTCATCGAAAATATCTCAATTTTCATCAAAAATTTAATTCTATTCTACAACAACTGTAATTCATCTATTAAAATTACTTTTATACAAATCTTTTCTTCACTGGCTTCATCGACACTACAATTTTTTTTGATAGTTTTTGCAATTTTAATCAAAAAGCTGAATTGGTACCTAAACCACAGATTAATCTGTGCCTAAACAACAACTCTTATAATTTCGTAAAAAAAAAAAAACATTATCGTAATCAACAAACCAATACACTTACAAGCTACAAATCAACTTTAATTACCAAATTCGAAATAAAATAAAAAATACAAAAATAAAACGAAAAAAATCGAATCATTTCGGTCTCCTTGGAAACACTGTTGCGCGTCCTCTACCGCCTTCTCCTCGCCCACGACCTCGTGCAGCAGCTGAAAAAAAATCACAAAAAAACATTAAATAAATGAACCAAAAATTTAAAAAAAAAAAAAAAATAAAATTACCCTGAGCTCTTAAAATGGCCGATTTGCCTCTGCCGGCGGTTCCCGTAGCGCCTTTACTGCCCGTCTTTTTAAACATCGGCGCATTTTTCAACATATCTGGTAATATTAGGAACCGTATTTTACTCCCGCGGATATAGACGTTTTCGAGCTGTGCGACTCTTCCGTCGCGATACGTTACGGTGATATTCGCCATTTGACAATTCATGTTGTCCTCCGCTTCTACCAATTTGCCGCGATAAACTTCGCCGGTGTTGGTTTCGCACGTTACGATGTGTCCTTCAGCTTCATGGAGCACTTTAATCGGCACGCCGATAGACATTTTTGCGCGAATTCGGAATGTAGTGTACTAGAAGTCGAGCTAGAGAAACAACGGCTCAAAACGTTCAAGTAGCGTGCAAACCCGGTGTCTGATTGGTGTCCGGCTCTTCTGTGCAAATGTTTCGTTGATTCTTATTGCGCATGCTCAAATTATAATATTTTTTAAAAATACTTGGATTTATTAAAAATATAAAAAAAATTTCAAATGAAAATATAAAAATAATTGAATTTTTTAAATAAATGTTCTTTTAATTTCAATAGAAAGTCTGACAAGATCTAGCTATTTTCGAGTGCAAAGCGAGGTGCAAAGCGTATTTATGCTATCTGGTTCCAGAAATGGCCGAAAGGGGAAGAAAGTTCTTCAAATGAGATCAAATATGTGCATTAAAATTGCAATTTATCTTAAAGTTCTGTGTTATACATTTTTGTATATAAAAAGTGACATAATCTTTCACAGAATTGGTCACATGTTCGTGTAAATCTAGTAGAGTTTGTATCAATATTTATAACTTCTTTTCAATAACCACAACAAGTGGAAAAATAAATAAAAACATCACGATTTTATTATTTATTTAATTTATTAAACATTTTTAATATGCTCATGACGTCATCAGCTAATACTACTGCTTAGAAAATAGTAAACACAAAAGTCACATGATCCAGCCCAACCTCTTTATAACAAAATCCAAACTTTTTAATTCTTTAATTTCACCGCAAACAACTCGAAAACAAACATTCAATCCCAAATGAAAGTAAATATTTGAGAAAAAACAATCTAAACAACATTTTATTCAAAAATAACCAAACTAACAAGCAAAAGTACTAGGAATGTACACTGTGGCTCCAGTTGCAATTGTGCTTGTGGGGGTCGCTGTCACCCCAATTTCCCCACTTTTAACCCAATTTCCCACACAAATAACCACCCAAAACCATCCAACTGGCTCGAACAAACAGCCTACACCACAAAATTATCGAATAAAAAAGTATATTTCGTCGAAAAACCGAAAAAACTGCTCGAAGTACAAGCAAAAAGTGTCTCAAAACGAGAGTTGATAACGGAAAAATGCCCAAAAAACGCAGTTGTACCCCAAATAATGTACCCCAAATATGAAATGAGGATCGCCCTAATACCCCACACTACCAAAACCTTCGTGTCAATCGTAACTAGCTCGCTAAACCCGTCGAAAACATCCCCCACAAACACACACAAATCGAAACACAGCCGCACAACACACAGCTCTCTCCAAGGTCCGCACCCCAACCTTATAAATACAACCAGCAGATGGCAGCAGCTCAATGGGATTTCTCATTGACAACCGAGCATCCCACCCATGGCTGACGAGGTAAAAAGCGAGGAAAGCGAGCCCAATACCGACGGAAATGCCGAGTCTGCCTCGCCCAAGAAGGGCGGCACGAAGCGCAAGCGCAAGGGCAGCGCTTCTCCCGCCCGCAAGGTGCCTAAGCGCACCAAGACCGCAGCTGCGACCGCGGCTGCGACCGCAGCAGCAGCAGCAGCAGCCGCTGCCGCCGCACCCACGCCGAGCAAAGCGAAGAAAAAGGCCGCAGCCAAGCCGAGTCCTGCGGCGGGAGGCAAGAAAAAAAGTCGGCTAAGAGCAGTCATCCTCGCACCCTGGACATGGTGATCGAGGCAATAAAGGCTCTTAAAGACAGCAAAGGGTCGTCTGTGCAGGCCATCCGGACATGGATTTTGGCAAATTATAAAACTGTTAGACCGGATATGGTCAAGGTGATGCTGAAAAGGGCCTTGGAACAGGGTTTGGACACCAAGTTATTGACCAGGCCCAAGACTCAGGCCAGTGTGCAGATTCTCAGTGGTCGGTACCGGGTAGCCGGAAAGAGTGCAGCGGTCGCTGTTGTGGGGCCGGCTAAGAAGAAGAAGGAAAGTCCGGTTAAGGCTAAGGTGGCTAAAGTTGCTAAAGTTAAAGTTAAGGTTAAGGCTAAGCCTAAGTTGAAGGTGAAAGTGAAGAAAGCGAAGGTGAAGAAGGCACCGGTGGCGAATTTGGTCAAAGAGGAGGAGAAGGTGAAGAAGAAGTCAAAGTCGAAGAAGAAAGTGAAGAAAGGCGAAGTGAAGAAGTCGAAGAAGAGGAAATCTTCGGGGAAGAGCAAGAAAGCCGCTAGTTGAACATTGCGTGACTGATTTCAGTGCCTTTTTTATTCTTTCAAATTATTACATATAATAATGGTAATTATTAATTAATAATAATAATGATAATAATAATCATAATAATACAGTATATGCTGTGCGGTCGGGACAGCTGTGTGATCTGGACACTTTTCCAGGACCCATCTAATACGCAGTAATGCTAAAAACGCCCCGCAATCCGGACCCTTTTCCAGGACCCGCACAGCATATACTGTAATAATAATAATAATAATAATAATAATATGGAGAAATTTTATATATTTGATTCTAGAAATGTTATATTGTATATCGTGTCATTTGATGAGACGAATAACCGCTAACATGGATCCTGCCCGTTAAAAAAGAAAGATAGAAATGTTTCGTAGTGATTCAAACGTGTAGTTTTAGTTGAGTGTCGCAATGGTGGATTTATCGCTCTTCTAACGGCTTTTTTTGGGGGTTAGTGCTCTTATGCAATAAGCTGGGTTCTCACTTGTGTTCACACTAACAGTAATAGTAATAGCAGTAGTAGTAGTACTCTTCAAAGAATATTGATGATCGGTTTGTTATGGAAACGATCATTCCTGTGTTTCAGAACGATAGTTTCTATTCTTTGGTTACTGCTACTGTTGGTGAGGTCTCCATTTGCTTAAATTTAGCAACCATTTACAAAATTCTGTATATTGATGTATGAATTTTAGGTCTTTATTGGAGTCTTACTCTTGCGAGTGTTGTTAGAATCGATAAATCTGCCACAGCATTTTTGTATTTTTAGTGGACAAATACAATGTTATGTATATATTAATTGCATACGCCTGGTTGGAGAGTAATGCATCTTTTTATTTAAAATATACAGTGGATAGAAACTGTCTAAATTGTTTTATCGCAATTTTAATGGGTGAAATAGGCGTTAAAAATTGTACATTAAAAATTAAAAATTAATCCGTGTTATTGTAGTTATATGTTTTTTTATTTTTGGTCTTTAGAGTGATTATGTCATTGGATTAATAGTTTATATTTAAAAAGGGAGTTGGGGGGGGGGGGGGTGGGTTTCACTAAAATGTGAATTAAGGAAATTGTATAAAGAAATGTGTCGGTTTATTTTGAATTAAAGTATTAGGCCTATTTTTGGTTTTGTTTTATTTTGATGGGGATCAAATTTTGATGTATCTGCTAGGGAAATGACATCATACGACCGGAAATAATCATGACCTCGTTATGGAATTGTAATTCCGGTTAATGACACCAGGTTATCTCAATGTGAGCATACGAGCGATTGAAATTTGATGTTTTTATTTGATAATTTAAAATAATATCTCATGTTTGTGATAAATAAAGACAATTTCATTATTATATCGGAGGAACTACAGGACCCAAAATGGCGACCAAAAGAAAGAAAAATAATAAAAATAAAATATGAGAATTAAAAAAAATAATAGAATATGAGAATATGAGAATTCAGAATTTTTTTATTTGCTCTAATTCAACTAAAACTTGTCATAATGCAAAATTCAAACGAAATAATAAAAAACTTTTTTAAAAATAAATAAAACCAAAAGCATTTTAACGCTCCCGCTGGTAGCCCCCCCTTTTCCACGACTCGAAACATGGCGAGTATTGAACAGGCAACATGGCCCCGGAACTCTTGTCCACCAGAAATTCACTCGAATCTTCGGAGCCTTCTGCGCAAGGGGGGTCACTCATAGGCGGATATGCCGGTGTGTTTCTCGGGATAAATTTTTCCACTAAATCGACATCTGCACGGAATTTTAAATCAACATCGCAGCTACCGGCCAGTGGATTCCGGAAGGCAACTGGTCCTGCACATGGAATTCCCGTTTCTTCAAGAATTGGTGTCTCTATTTGTTTTTGCAAACAACACTAAAAACAATAAAATAATAAAAAATCAATTCGTAATAATATTTTTTATTATTAAAGTGTTATAACTGCTAACTTTTATCGAAAATCTCATCAGCAGACTGTGTACTGCAGATGTTTTTGATTCCAGTTGGCAGTCTCTGTTTGTTGTTCAAATGTGCTCCAGACGGTTGGGACTGCTGAAGAGATTTTCGATAATCGAAAGCACTAGTTTTGATGTGTCTGTTAAATTGTCTTCAGTTATTTTCGTATTATATTGAGTAAAATATTTGTTTCTAATGTGTCTATGTGTCTAATTTATATCTAAACAAAGTCTCAAAATTTGGAAATTTTTGGTGAAGCAGGAGAATTAATTTCCTGATTGTCCACATTTGCTGCCTGAGTAGGCACCGAAGAAAAACTGAAATTTTCTCTTAAGTACTAAATAAGTGAATTAGAACCGTAACTAAAATGTTATGTTAGAATTTAATTACTCTGCCGGGATTTTGAACACGAGGACCAGTTGCTGGGTTTGTAGGCGGGATGGGATTTGCACCAGCAGTAGCTCTTCCCAGTTGTTGCGCTGTAGGATCACTGATGGTTCTTCTTGGATCATTCATTTGAAACATTTTGAATATTTACTTCAAATTTTTTGTTTTAGTTGAGGTCTATGTTGTTTCTTTTTAATTTATGCCCATTAAATTGACTTTGGAACTAGTAAACTTTAAAAATTTTGACTTGATTCTTTTTTTCCGAAATTACAACATGGGAACCATTCTTCTTTTTCGTTTCTTTTTTTTGTTGAACTCAAATTTATAACAATGGTTTAGTGACAACTGACAACATAACCTCCCACACAACCTCTTGGACTTCTGGTGGTGAAAAATGAAAGTTGAATTTGCAAAGCATTATGGTTAATATTGTCGGCGCCATGCAGAAAAAAAAAATCTCGATTGGAAGAATTGTTTCCAAACCTACGTTAGGTTGTGACCACTTACTTAGGCAGTGTGCAAGGTAAACTGGGAATTTTACCTTTTTGCATTATCAATACTATTTATCAACGCGTGGCCGCCAAACAAACACGCGGCTCAATGTTTGTCTTCAATAATTAGTACATAGTTTAAATTATGTTTATTCAGCCCTTAGATCATCTTTCAGATCAAATAGGCCTAGTTTGTAAAAATCTGGTACATTTAAATTTAAAGTTGTTAAATGAATATTTAATTTCATCTGAATCTCTAATGAAACTGGTGCAACATTTGTCGTAAATTCAATATTTAAACTTTCACGGTTTGCCAGAATGCACAGGTCAAGTTTTAGTTACAATTGGAAAAAAACTTGTCCAATATATTACATCTCGATCTTTCTTACTGCGAAAATATTAGACAAAGGAATCCTTCCGTTAACTAATCTGAAACTAGAGCATTTAGATATCAATATTACTGATATCACACAAGCCGGATGTTTTCACTTTATTACCAAATTGCCCTCTTTAAAGCGTGTTGTATATTGTTACTTGTTCGAGGTAGCTGAAGAGCAGCTAGAACATTTCAATTCAAACAAAACGACTTAGACCAAATATGACCCGTGGAATTTCCACGGTCTCTTCTAGTACCACTATATTTCCAAACATACGCCATCTAATTGTTATATTTGATGTAAATTTAACGTCTAAATTAGGTAACTCAATGGAACAATTAACCAGTCTACTGTTGTATGAGCAAATAGTCGATCTTAAGGTTATTAATCTATTTTGTCCGTTTTTAGAGAAATTAGTTTTGCATGTTCAAATCACTTAAATTTATCTCCAGATGGAACACTTATTCACAAATCCATGACACAATCTTGAATTTTTAATTTTAATCGAATAAAGTAATCAAGCAAAACAGAACAACTAAGTGCTATGGAGAGAGAGAGAGATTATATTCTGTACGGTAGTAAAAGTCATCGTTCGAAATTAAATTGAAAATTGAGTTCAACTGTAGTACACAAAGTCCCAAAGCACAAATTTTAACTCCAAGATGTGAATACAGTATTATACAGTATTATACAGTAATACAATAGTTGAAGTTTGGTCATATGAGAAAGTAGAAAATATACGGTATGATGCGCTTAACGTGATCACTAAGATGGTAATTTATTTCAACTTCACTCATTATTGACCAGAAGTATTCGACCGCACATTGGTCTCTACTGTCTATTGAGTGCAAATATTTAAATGTTTTCACAAATTAATGAAAATTTTGACGAGCGTAATATACTGGAGACACGTCCAACTTGAACTTGATCACGAAAAATCGATTTGCTGTATTTAATTTAATGTTAATGTTTTCAGTAATATCTGCGTTTAATGCGAAGAATTGTATGCAAGAAAGTATATTTATACAATAAAACTTTATTCTCACTAAAAGAGTGTTTTTACATGTGAGATAAGATGTGATGCAGTGAAGTATCGATAAACATTGAAATTCAATAGGTGCGTTCAATTCCAAAGTGATTATAAAAGCATAATTAAATCTGATTATAGAAAATCAGTTTAATCTGCTTATAGCATTGAACATGTTATAAAGTTTCAGTCTGCGCGTGCGCAGTTGCAAACTTAAATATTCTAGGGTCAAGTTCCTTATCGGAACTAGTTCTTAGTCCAAAATCCATGTCCGGATTGTTGTAGTTTTCTCCTTTCAATTGCCATTTTAAGCTACTATAAAATAGTGGTATACATTAAAGTATACCAAAAGTTGTAATGTAGTAAAAAATATATAAAAAAGCACTTAAATCTTTTAATAAAGTCGATCGAGTGACACCTCGATCTATCTCGAATCCAAAATGGCTGCCAAGAATGCTGCCAAAAACAAGATTTCAGCAGCATAAACAACCCTCAACGTGGTTTATGTAAAAGCGATTTATGGGTAAACTGATTGTTGGAAAATGAGTAAAAAACGTCATTTCCGCCTAGCGAGAATCAAAAGAATCAAAGATAAACAGTTTAACACTTTGGAATTGAATGCACCTAATGTTTATCAATACATCATTGCATCACATCATTATGTGCCCGGTGATATGCTCACTTAAACGTTCTTTTTCATTAAATTATAAACAATTGTAGTTGGGTGAGACAAAGAGAAAATTTTTTCAAATTATTAACTAACTGTAAGTAAAACTATTCTCAATTCAAAATTTTTCTACCGCTTTAAAATTTGGGTGGTTTAAGCTTTTATTTTTGTATCGTCAAACAGATAAACGGTTTAACAGATTCGAGTTGTTTAAGAAAAGCAAAAATAATTAAAATTCAGAAAATAATAAATTTTAATTCATCGACGATTAGATGAAGGCTGTTTGGAATTGCCTTAAAGTAAATTTGGAAAAAAAAGAATATACAAATATCAAAATTTATAGTTTTATTTCATTTTTCTACCTTTTTTTTCTTTTCCCATTTAATTTTAGAGACAGACTGACTGAAATCGACATGAATTCTTCGATCATCGATGAGAACGTTGTCCATTTTAAAATACGCATTCTCGCAATCTTCGGGCTAAAAATAAAAATAGAAAATTAAATTATTTTCCAAAATATTGAAAAAAAATATAAACACCTACCTTTTCAAACTCTATAAAAGCATATTGAAGCGATTCATTGGTTTTCTTATCTCGAATCACTTCACACCTACAAATAAGATATAAATATCGATTATTGGAATTTGTAAAATTTTACATCAAACTTTTAACATTTTAAAATCAATTTTGAAAATTGTAAAGTAAATTTTGAGCATTTTACGTCAAATTTTGAGCATTTTACGTCAAATTTTGAGCATTTTACGTCAAATTTTGAGCATTTTACGTCAAATTTTGAGCATTTTACGTCAAATTTTGAGCATTTTACGATCAATTTTCGACTTTTTACATGCATTTTACCCCTGAATTGCTCCAAAACGTGAAAAAATAATCTCCAAATCGTCATCCGACGTCACTGGATTCAATTTACAAACAAATAGTACATTATCGGGTGGTTTAACATCTACATCAGGTAAATCTCCAATCTAAACAATAAAAATATAAAAAAACCATTAAACACTTTAAAATCCCCTAAAAACAATTAATTCTACCATTTCTAAGATAGTAGCCCGCGCTTTAGCCTCTTTCTTCTGAATTTCTTCCTCGATTTCCTCCAAAGCCTTCCCCTCAGTTTCATCAACAGCTTCATGCGCTGCGATTCGATCCGAATAAATCACATCAAGACTCGGTAAAGGCGATTTTGGTGGAACTTCCAATTCAGCAGGGTCATCAAATGGATCATACAATATAATCGTATGATTTAACCTTTAAAAAAAAAAAAACACTAAAACATGACTCTGAACACTCAAATCACACATCAAACCTGATATCTTTGAACGGTTTATGCTCATCATCGCACAAAGCGTCATTAATTTTCGTTAAAACATCAAATCCTTCGACGACTTGGCCGAATATCGTGTGAACACCGTCCAAATAATCGACATTCTCACCAGTAGTAATAAAAAACTAAAGCAAAAAAACAATTTCTATAAGTAATTTTGTTTTTATGCGTTGAAATTCATTTACTTGCGATCCACACATGTCATGGCCGTTATTAACCATTGAAACAGTTCCGATATTGATGTGTTTCATCTTTGGAATTTTTTCCGGCTCAAAATATCGTGCTTGTTCGCCGTATAATTTGCTATAAATATATAAATGTCATTAATAAAATGTTTATTTCGAGTTTAAAAACGATTTTAATTATTTTATTTACCCGAAAATCGATTCTCCGCCTCGTCCGGTTCCTTGTGGGTCGCCACATTGCGCCATAAAGTTCCTCTGGAATTATAAGTTGTTAATTAATTGATTAATTAATTGAGTGATTGATTGATTTGTTTACCTGGACTGAATGGAACAAACAGTAGTTGTAGTATTTAATCTTGCATAGTTTTAGGAAGTTGAGGCAAGCTGAAAATAAAAATCAACCAAACCATATTTAATATTTTTGTTTTATAATTTAATAATAAACTACCTACTTCGCGATCTTTCGTTTGTAAATAGATCAATTACTATATCGCCCAAACTCGTTTCCAAGAGAACCGACATTGCTGCTCTGCTGAATTCAAACCACGCATGCGTGTAGAAAACTCTCAGAACGTGGCGCCACCCAGTGAAGAATAAGAATTAAAACTTCGAAAGTGCACAAACGACTGTAAGAATTTGCTTAATTTTTATATATTCTATTAATTTGGTAAATACATTCATAATTCATCACTTTCTTATATTGATTATCTAGGTTTTAGGTGGTAAACTCCCAAGAAGTTTGATGTTCCGTAATAAAATGACTGCTTTGTGAATCGGAAATCTTGATACGAAGGAAAAAAATAAAATTCCACATAAAAAAACGCTGAACAGTAGTCATCTGTTAATATGTGATGAGCATGAGAAGGAACCATATCAATCCGTCGTCCACTACCGGATATAAATGGAAAGAGGAGAGAAATAGAAAAGTATATACAGGCTACATTATCACATAATATGGGCCCTAGCTCCATTGGGGCCCAATAAGGCGTGTTCAGGGGCTTAAATCTCAATTATGGTAATTTAATTTTACTGTTTAGGAGCTCTCCATAAATATGTGTTCCTATGTTGAGATCCTGGGAAAATATTTATCTTGAGGGCCCCTCAGTTATATTACTCATCCCTATGTGTTGTAAGAATTGTTGAAGTGTACACAATGACCTTTATTATATTAAACTTTAATAAGATGTTATTATATTTACAAAAGTTAAAAATACCACCCTAAACATTTGATTTTATAAGTATAACTACATCAGAGTATGACTAGTAGATTTCTTACAAACGTGTTACAATAGAATAATGTCTACTCTTAATTTGATTTGAAATAATGAAATTTTTGAGAATGCACAAAAATTATAATATACAATGAATAAATATAAATAAATAGTGTTGTTATTACATTTAAACAGAAATTTACCACAATTAAAGGCAGTTTGTCTTCAATTAATCAGCAATTCAAATTGTATAGTACCAACTCTAGTTTTAATAGGAATAGTAAAAGATTAATATAAATCATAGAAGAATGTAATAGATATAAAGATAAGTAATAGATATAAACTATAAACAAGTATTTATAAGTACAGGATCAATTTTTAGGCAACAACCATGAAAACTGAGAATTAAAAATGGAATAGGGTAATCAAATATTTTACTTATTACTTTTAATTACTTTTTATTATATACCGTATATAAATTACCCAAAACTACTCATTTTTAAGGCACTGGTTACATTTTATTATCCTTTTCTTTGCAGACCCAGTGAATTAAGCAACAACTAGTAGAAGATGAAAATTGAAAGTAAGTATATCATTTAATTCATCATTTATTAAATTAGGTGAAATTGTTGCTTTTGTTATTCTAGTTGTCTGAAGTTTCGATCTTATGACTGGGGTCCTCATTGAAACGCCGATCCGATCCTAGTCTTAAGACACATTTAGATGTGGGCAGGCAAATTCATTTGCTTTCTGGTAAAAATACCCGCCCATATGTTTATACAAATAGGTGTGAGTGACACACAGAAAAAGCACGCACAGAAAACTAATAGAAAAACTGGTACTAAAGTTGAAGCGAACAATTACAAGCGAGTGTTTTTGCCAGAAAACTAGCTTCTGGCATTTAACTGCCTACATATAAATTTACATTACATTTAGTCTTTATGCTGGCTGTTGTCATGAATCCTTAATGTAGAGTTAAATCTAGAATCACGATATTGTAGAATTTGTGGCATGTTTTTTTCCTTTATAAAAAACTCTGCATAGCTATGGCTAAAGAAAGAAAAAAATCAACTAAACTTCGTTTCCAACACATTGCGAGAAACTTCCATTGGTTGGTGCTTGTTTGCTTGCAAATTTATATAAATTTGTATTAAAAAACCATCAAAAACTGTCGTATATGGTCCTTTTTATAGTCGTTTTTTGTTCGTTTACGCCCTTTTATGGTCATTTTTCGAATTTTTTTAAGTGCATTAAACATTCGCTGGGGAAAGGCTTTAGCCAATGGGAGTTTCTCGCAATGTGTTGGAAACGGAGTTTATAAGAAACAGGTTCCCACAGTACAATAACAGCATCGAAGTAACATTAAGGAGTAAGACAGTGCTGCAAGAGATAGCGGGTCATGTGATTACACGAGCGCTTCTAATTGGTGACAGTAGATTAATTGCTTACTGCCTTTACTTTATTGCATTAATATTACTGCTAGTGTGAACACTCTAACCTATGGAGCTATCGGAGCTATCATTATAACTGAAAACAGTGTCGCTAATCAATAGTTTTCGGGTTTTGACTAATAATAGTTACCTGACTATACTATACATACCGATAATTGTTACTATATAGGTTAGGTTAGAGGTCATATGATCAGTACATTGTGTAATCAAGGTTTTATTACTGTAATGGATATCGCAAAAACGATTCTTCACCTTCTGTTACGTTATTTACAACATAAAACTGACCTTAATTATAACGGAAAAGTTATACCACCAGCCTCAAACTCTGCATTGACAATTTCACCCAAGATTTACGAATATAGAGCAATGCATTTGCCAGTTGTTTTCAAGATAACAATTACACAAGTTACATCAATTTAAAACAAAATTACATCTACAATGACATCCGAGTTATTTTTCTATACGGTACTATTTTGTCATACAGAGAAGATTAAATCCAGCCCTAATTAGTTGCAAATCTCTTACATTCAATATGGATTATGGAATGGTAGTCAATCGTCTAATAGATTTCAATATTTACAGTGCCCTTAAAGCAACAATAAGAATTTAGCTAATAAACACTTGACATACAAAAAAATGAGGCAGCAATCATATTAAAACATTTATGTTTATGTACATTAAGCTCAAATTAAATCTCACTGACCACAACAACTTGCCTTCTGGTTTTGTGCAATTTTATAGTAATCAGAGTCGGCTAGGTATTGGCCAACCTACATACTAGGCAGCCAAAGTTTTTCATAAACCTAACCCTAAAAATTGTCTTGAATTTGAACAACAAAATACATTCAATATATTGAGTTTTTAAAAAATATTTATATGTATATATACAAAATAATAGACAAATAAAGATTTAATGAATTTGTTGAATAAGTTCACATCGTATCTATCTCCAAGAGAAATGACTGAAACAAAAGGCAATTGCAAAGTTTAAAAGTCATTTTTCAATACTGCACGGTAGTGCAGTAAGGCAAATTGTCTCTTCCCATATGAAACTGGAATTAGCTATTTTTCCACTAATCAAGATTGATTCTTTGCTTATGCCCAGTAAAAATGAAATAATAGTACAAAATTGTATTAAGTAGCATAACGCTACAAATATGGAACATTAGTACGGTACTGAAGGTATAATTCTTGGATTATTCCAAGACATGTTACTAAATAAAGCATTTGTCAAGAATGTGTACAAAAACGAAAGTTAGCAGTTTGAAGGCGATCTGTTCTAATGTTCAATTTTACTTAGACAAAACCATTTAACTTAACTCGTGCCAGATTTACCAACTTAACGTCTGTTCGCGTAACTTCATAGTCCATATCGGATTGGCTGAGACCTTTTTACACACACAGCGAATTTGTCGTCCAAAATGGTTCGTGACCGATCCCATCTAATAATGTGAATAGACAAAATTGGACAAAATGGCGTCTCCAAATAATTTGGATTGTTGTCGCTATTTTGTTGACGCTATTTTGATGTTGTCATATATGAGTTTCGCCAGTTGATGATGAGATCATGTGACCCGCTTTGGAATACATTGTTGCATGAAAAGGTCCCAGCCAATTTGATATGGACTATAGAGTTACCGGGCAGACTACCATAGCCACTATACACCAAATTTCCAAATTTGCTGTTTTCGCCAAGGACCAACAGGCCTATTGGGCCATTCTCAGAGCGGAGTGCTGCATGTCGTAGTTGGTGTATAGGGAAATTTGACACTGACTTAACTGACCAGAAGTGACAATTTCAAGTGTTATTTTTGGACATTAAATCTTGAGGTAATTTACCTTTAAGCACGTTTAACACAACTTTTCAGGCTTAGGTTAAGTAAAAATTTGTCTAAATGAAATTGAATCCTCCTTTTATACAAATAAAAAAAAATCTTACAACTGTCTAAGCAATGCAATTCACTTAAGCCAAATTCTCTGTCTTTTCAACCTCAGTCTTTGGCATCCACTTGCCACCAGTGATGAGGAAGACTTCTTCTTTCATTCTTTCTTGGGCATCTACCAAGATACACGTCATAAAGACCGTATTCACACTCAGGGTTATTGCATCGACCGGACTCCACACATCTAAACAAAAATCATGAAAAGACAAATTAGTTGCATTTAAAAAGTAACACAAAATTATGAAGTTAGAATAAATAAAAGGGTCAAAATATCAGGAAACACTAGACTGTCCCTTTTTGAGTAACAGTAAACAACATTTAGGGCACATCTCAGGGTGGGCACTGGTCTGTGAAAGCTTTCATTCTTATTTCCCCCCTCTTTCCTGTTGCCTTAAAAAAATAAAAAGAAAAGAGATAAAATTTGGGGAGGAAAAAAATATCCATTTGTCACCAATAAAAATGGTATCAATAAGAAATTTTTTTTCTAAACAAAAACATCATTTATTTTTCTTAATGTGTATGTTTTATATATATTTTTTTCCATCCTAAATCAAATCTTTAATGATAAAAAAGAGAAAACCTATTAAAGATCATTTTAAAAGGAAAAAGGGTAAAGAAAGTAGTTTAAGAAAATATACAAACATCAACATCCATCAGCAATGAAGTAAAAAAAAAAGTTTTGTAAACATACTTCCAAGGCTGAGAAGAGTTCAGCAACTTGGCTTTACTCTGATGTCTTTAAAAGCAACATTACACCTACTATTTCATTTGAGATCTTAACAAAATTTGTGGTTTTGTAATATTACCAGGAAATGAAGATTGTTGGACAAGGATCCATTTGAATTCTTAACTAATTTATTTTTTAAATATTTGTAATTTTGCAAACAGATGATCCATCCTCAGAGAAAAATTAACAAAAATCTTAATAATAACAGATGGTCAGTTTATGATTTGTGATGTGGAATTTAAGGAATACATGATGGTCTAAAATCTTCTTACCAACGTGTATCACTCAAACATAATAATATGACAGGATTGAAAGAACTGGAGTAATAACCGGGAGGGAGGAGTGTTCTTATAATCGGGGAATATAAGCAGCAGCTGTTAATTAGAGGAAATACTTACCGGTAACTTAAAAGGAGCAAATGTTCACATTATCATAATGACAGTGAAGCAATTGAGAATGTCTACAATAACAGGATTGAAATCAGGTCTAGGTCTAACACATTGTCAGAAAACATCTGTTGGGAAGATTTCTATGAATCCCTCTTATTATGATATCTCTCACGCTTCAATTAATCTAAAAAGCTTTGAGAGTCACAAGTTGTGATAAGGTTTTAAATGTGGAAGCTACTAAATCTTCACTCTCTTCAACAACTTCCAGGAAGACTTGAGCACAAAAGCAGACATCTTAATGATTCTTGTAACTAAATCAGGAGTACGTGGTAAAACTGAATAGAGATAATGGTATCTTATCTTAAATTAGACTGATTAAGCTCTCAAGACCAGAAAATATGGAAATAAGTCTGGTAACATGCATGGGGCTTTGGCTAGACTAGAAAAGCAGTCAGGAAATAGTTTTTTTGAAAGTATTGCTCCCATGACTATGGAATCTTTCTTTTGCAGAACATATAGTATTTACTGTGACATTCCTATTTTAAACTATCTCTAGGAGTATTTACGCTCTTACATATTTTTACATAATGTATTCCCTCGGAAAGAACGGCATGCCAAATAATGGCAAGTCTGACCAGGGTGCCGGATAATTCGAATTATCTGGCATTTTGTTCATTTGACTATTAATTGACCAGTTGTCTACTTGTCAAAAAATGGTCAGACTTGTAATTACCGGCATGCCGTTGTTTCCGAGGAAATACGGTATTATACTTCTACATGGATTTGTTATCCTCCGACTTGGAATAAATGAATATCAAACTATCGTATGGGTTCAAGTACCAAGTAGTCACCACAGTTTTGTTACATTTATGCTAGGTTCCCACTTGGCAGAAAATTTTCTGTCAGAATTTCTGCCAAGTGGGAACTAAGCATTACTCTTGTAAGTACTAAAATACTTCAAAACAATTGCTGTCGCGGTCCGGACATAGCGCCATCTGGACAGCTATATTGTCCAGACAAAATTCTGCACCGGTCCCTGGTCCGGACATAGGACAGTCCGTGTTATGCTAGGTTCCCACTTGGCAGAAACTCAGACAGAAAATTTTGTTGCAGAAAATTTTGAGTGCAGAAAAGTATGTTTTTCTGTCATTGGTTCCCACCTGTGGACTGAAAAGTGGGCAAAAAGTGCAGAAAAGTAGAATTTAAAAATGGATGCCAGCTAAGGAAGGCAATTTGTAAACACTGCTGCTTTTTACACTCAAAATCTTCTGTCAGAATTTCTGCCAAGTGGGAATCAAGCATTATGCTTGGTTCCCACTTGGCAGAAATTCCGACAGAAAATTTTCTGCTTCAGAAAATTTTGACTGTAGAAAACAGCAGTGTTTACAAATTGCCTTCTTTAGCTGGCATCCATTTTTAAATTCTAATTTTCTTCACTTTTTTGCCCACTTTTCAGTCCACATACTTTTCTGCACCCAAAATTTTCTGCAGCAGAAAATTTTCAATTTTCTGTCTGAGTTTCTGCCAAGTGGGAACCTAGCATTAGTGTCACTTCTGTGTGCCTAATGGTCTGCGTATCGGACATATTTTTGGGACGCAGCCGATGTCCGGACCGCACAGCATATACTGTATAGGGAAAATTCTAGGGTATATGTCTAACAGAAAGCAAGGTACATTCTGATGGCTGGTTCTAACTTGCAGAATCTGCGCGACTGTTCTGTGCAGATTTACATTCTGCAGGGTGAAGTGTGGAGGAAGATTCACATTTGTTACGAAACCCAATCCCAAAATTGAGTTGCCATCATGTTTTGAGAAGTGCTGTTGAGAACATAATCACATGACCTGCTACCTCTGCAGTCTGCACTGTCTTACTTCTTTACTGCTAATATGAACACAAGTAGAAACCTTGTCAATTTCTTAGTTATCATACTGTAATGGATTCGAGAATTCTTTGTCTAACAATTGATCCTGCTTTAAGTTAATCACTGTGTTTAAACGCAATAGAAAACTAGTAAGACAGCACTAGTCGAATTGAACTTGGTAGTTTACAGCCATAACTTATAATTTGAGCTACTGCTTTCAAAATTGATTTCAGAAAAACAAGTTCTGATGAAAAATTGATTTTTTTTCCAATGCTTTCCTATTTGCATAGTTCAAGCCTGCAACATTGAATTAATTCTAGGCTTAGTAAAATACCAAACTGCAATTAACTGGACCCTTTGATGTTTTTATGACCCAACAAAAACCAAACTTGTTTCAGAGACCCAAAGGCCAAAGTCAAAATCAGATGATGAACCAAATAAAACCCACAACAAGCAGAAAAACACACTATAAACAATTTTACAGCTTAATCATGTGTTCCCATCAAATTAAATTAAATTTATAGGTTGCAAGCAAACTTGATCATGGAACCTGTCTACACAACTGTGGAATTTGAGTTCCTGCTGGGCCCTGGACTCAGTGATTATCCCATCTGATATTCTGATAGGCTTTTTATTGCTTTTATGAGGACCAAGAGATGTAGATTCTTCTCACAAGATCCAAGACCATTAAAAGTGAGATGTTTGACCAAATGTTGGTAATGCCATGCTGTCTACAAGTGTATAGTGTCAAGGCCAAGCATTGCCTCTTGTACAGTAGGCCCTTTAAAGTTTACGTAATTAATATGCAGTAAGCAACTGATTTAGGATCACAAGTGGAGCTTTGTTTTTGGAATTTTTTTTCTGGCTTTGATAAGTTTGCTGGTCCAGTCATTTATTTGTGGGTTGGTCCACCTTATTTGGTTAAGATTGGGGAATTAAATGTGTTTTTGGAAGGGAAATGGGTTAAATGCAGTTTAAAATTGTAAAGAGGTTAATAAATTTAATTTAATGACGGTTAAAGTGCTTTCATGTATACCGTATGTTTACTTTTGGATATTTCTCTTTTTATTGTAATAGTTATCTATTCTCAGTGGTTTTAGAGCATCTGGGTTCTGGGGCTTTAGGCGTAGGGCTGAACTCCACGTTTTGGAACAGAAATTTTAATTTTTTGGAGTTTAATTGAACCGTTTTAATGCAGAAATGGATTTTTGGGTGGAAAATGGATTTTTGGATTGGAAAATGAATTATGTAAGTGGAAAATGGAGTTTTTGAATGAGAAAATGTATTTTTCAGACAGAATAAACTCTATTTAACAATTCGTGCACGAAACTCCCATTGTTAATGGCCTATGCATTGTATATATTGTGGTATCTTATTTTAATTCTCTAATTGAGCCGAGTCGAAAAATCATTGTTTTGTAGTACAAAAATGGCATTGTTAACAAACGAAAACGCTTGTAAAATATTTTAAAAAATTTTTTACAGTTGGGTGCACATTTTTTGGCTACGAAACAATGATTTTTCGACTCAGCTCGATTAGAGAATTAAAATAAGATACCACAATATACAGGGCGGGCAAAAAGTATGTTTCCACTCAAAAAATTTCCAAAACGGATAAAGATATCAAAATTCTGCTAATGCAGTTGAATAGTAATTGCTTGGTGCGCTTTTTAATGGTGATATCAAAACAATGATAAAATGATTGCAACAATGACTTTCACACTGTATCTTAAAAACAGTCGAAGTTAGAAAAAAATTTTCAATTAGAAGTTTCGTGCACGAATTGTTGGATAGAGTTTAGTGCTATTTATATTGTATAAAGTTGAAAATTCCCAAAAAGCACTGAGAATTAGTGTATGTATGGTGTATAGTGTCCGGTATTATTTTTTTATTTACCGTCTGTCTATGTCCGTGAAGGTTGCTCGTCCTCTCTTATATCTCATGCATTCTTTTTGACGGTCGAAACAATCGCATGAGCAGATGCCATTTGGGTATTCACGAATGTTGAATTCTCCTGGGCACTCCAAGCAACTGAAAAGAAAAAAACTCAAATATTTCAGATTGAAAACTAAGAAGAAAAAAAATAAATAAATAAAAATTATCCAAATCTCAAATCTCGATTGAAAAATTTCAAGTTTTTGCATCAATAATTTAATTGGCCAACTTATCACAGCTTAAAAATGAAAGGTGTCAAAAACATGTTCCAAACTGTTTTTATGTGTGTTCATTGCCTTTCTATTAGACTTACAGTTAGTGTGTTTTTGATAAGCAAATAATAAATCAGCAAACACAATTTGATTTTCGTATTCCGTTTTTTCACAAATGCTAAGATAATTTTTGTGGTGTTTATTAGGGACCGAGGTCATGTGTGCATTTGCGCAATTACATTTAATTTACGTTTGGTTATGACCAAAAACCAAACGACCAACCAAATTCCAAAACAAAAAATGATCATCTGACCACATGTTTCCTGATGCATTATTTACGTTTTACCGTATTCCCCCTCTTTGTGCGGCATGCCAGATAAAACCGAGTTTGGTGCCGGGTTAATTCGGATTATCCGGCATGCCGGAAAAAGACAGTAGTACGTTTTACAGCACGATTCTAACTTTAGGAACTTTCGAACTTTGCCGGGGAAAAAGACCAGTGCCAACTTGTAGAAATCTGGCCAGACTCGCTTTTACCGGAATGCGGTAAATTTGTATATGATGAAAATGACAATTTTGGATAGGTTGTTGTGCGCAATCCAAATATATATATAACTTTAATAAAAAGGTTTATTGGTTCTGGAACAGGTATATATATATAGCCATGGCTGTTACATGTTAAATTTTCAATACAACAATGTACATTGCTATAGTTACTAGCAATACGTATGATCTTAACATAGGTACACTTGTTAAACTTCATTATTCTTATTCTATCTACCATAGGCCTTTCGACTGTTCACCAGTCTTCTTCAGTTGTATACCACTGAAGAAGACATCTTAAAATGTGATATGCATTAACATAAATGTCAAAAAAAATTCTAAAAATAAATAAAAATCTAATTTATTTGTTGACATTTTATGTACTCACTTTTGATTTGATCCGCTTGAAGATCCAGACCGTGGTCTGTCATCATTTAAAATTTGACATTCACATTCAGTGTGATTTATAAATACTATTTTTTCTACTTTGTTTGTAAACTGTAAATCATCCGAGCTGTCTGTGTTCATCCTTAAAGTCTGCAAGAAAGAAAAAAACAATTTATGTCAAAAATTATTTCCTATTTTTATAACATTGAAATTTAAGTTAAAATAACATTACATAACTAACATTATTTAGGTTAGTGATGTAGAGTTCATCAGCTGCTGAAATATTTGTCTTGAAATTTGATTACTTTTTGTTTGCATGAAAAATGGGTTTTTGCTGTATGGCTACTTGATGCTCATCTATTGCTGGTGAGTATCAAACTAATGTTTTGAGTTTGTTTAAGTGTAGGAGAAAATGTATCAAATTTGCAGACCTACAGCAATCAAAAACAGTGTGAAAATTGTGTGAAATACAACAGAAAAAATTTTAGAATGTGTATAGAATTGCATGAAAAATAACTTTAATTTGTCTTATTTTTAGCTTTTGGGGGTCAAGTAGTAAAATAACTCCAAACATTATAGAAAAAAATTGAAATTGTCCAATTATACTTGCATATGAATTTAAATTCTATTGTTTAGGTTGATGAATTGTAGCAAAGCATGTGGAGTAAAAAGTGATAAATTTGCAACAATTTTATCCAGTTTTCATATTTACTGGTTGTAAAAGGATCCCTAAATTCCAAAATGTACCGTATATACTCGCGTATAAGTCGACCGACGTATAAGTCGACTCTGGCTTAAAACGGGTCAAAAACCATTGAATTCGACCCCCTAAATTTTATTTTTTATTATTTTATTTTTTAAAAACTTAAAGCGGCTATTGAACCGCGTATAAATTGAACCAAATAAAAAAAAAAATTTGGTCCAAAAATCCTCGACTTATACGCGAGTATATACGGTAATTGTTGTTAATTAACTTATTTTTGGTATTTTTGGGTGATTTAAGATATTACTATTGTGCCTCAAAAAGCTAGGGGCCTGAGCAGGGTGGTTATAACCAGACACCATGCAGACAAGCCATTAAGGGGTAACACCAATCTAAATCAATCTATAAATCAATAATAATCAAATGAATTTTTGACCAACCCATGATTTCCTATGATGTTGTTCAACAACTTAATAAAGTCAAAAAAAATTCTCAAATATAAAATTATTATCAATTATTTTAACTTCAAAAACCAAACCCAAAATGAAATTTAATAAATCTAAATACATTCAACCAGCTGTTATATGGTCTGATTTCCTCCCAGACTCCCAGGTTAATGTAACTTGTATAAACTAGCAAAATAATTGATACCTGGTGTAGTCAAAACAAATTTTTAAACCAACAAAAACAACTAAACTATAAAAATTTGCAACTAGAAACCCAAAATCTCACCACCCATTCTGAATTCCATCAAATTACATAACAAAACAATAATAATAAACATTCCCACCATTTCATGACTTCAACATCTCCCATTCACCCTCTAAACTCAATTTAAAAAGAAAGAAAGAAAAAAAGAAAGCTAAAGGTGTGAAGTTGATGTTGTTTTGTTCCCAAACACCTCTTTTGCCACCCCTTTTTCAACGTGCCAAGGTGATAGAGGTGGAGAACCAACACCGCCCACATTCGCCCTTTTGAATACTAAGTCCAAACTTAACATTCCAAGAAGTAATAGTGCAATTGCTCGTTTCAATACTTTTTTTTCTTTCTTTTTTCCTTCTTTCTTTCTTTCTTTTGCAAGTCCTTGATTAGACTTGGACTTTCCTGAATCGTGAAATTTGGGTGGTCCATTTTGATTTCGCACAATTACAGAGTAGCATGATGCTTATCATCAGGCTTGTTTAAAATTACAAAGATACATCAATCAAAAAACAAACCTACATATCGGAATTACGTTGCCATAATATTAAATTATTCCTTCAGCGTAAGCACCGCTATGTAATTAAGCCCTGCCATGTTGACAGTCTAATACTAGATCAACAATAGTCAAGGAAAAGACCAGCTCAAGTAATTTCTATACATCTTTACTGCCAGAAACTCAAGTGGGACGTGTCAAAATGGCACTTAAACCATCACTGTTTCATCATTTCATCACTGAGTATACATTGTGGAAATATTCAAATTTTTTCACACATTATATAGAATAAAATTAAGGGTATTCAAAAACCAGATGGGTTTTGCATATGAATATGTGAATCAACAAACACGAGGTAAAAATAATAAGTGCGCGAGAGAAAATGGAGTTTATCGATGCAAGCAGCGACTAAGGTCATACACGCCATAATCTGACAAAAGAACTAAGACATTTCGTCTTAGTACCATTAGGTACTAAATAGAAATTAGGTAAAGTCTGTCCACGTATCTCTATTGTCCATATCGGATTGGCTGGGACCTTTTTACCAACAATGTATCCCAAAGCGAGGTCACATGATCTCATCAGCAAATGGCGAAACATGTATATGACAACGTCAAAACAGCGTCAACAAAATGGCGACAACAATCCAAATTATTTGGATACGACATTTTGTCTGTTTCATTATTAGATGGGATCGGTCACGAACTATTTTGTGCAGCGAATTCGGTGCGTGTAAAAAGGTCTCAGCCAAACCAATATGGACTATAGAGTTACGCGGACAGACTATACTTCGTTATAGACGACTTCGCTATAACAACAACAAGACTATAAGAAAAAATTCAAATTACTTCTTTCAAGAATTCAAACATTCAAAAAACTTGACAGTTAATTATGCTATTCTGTAAAGAAAAGAAAAAAAGAGTTTCTCTTTTTTCTTAAAAAAAAAACAAAAAAACATAAACATAGTACATGATTGTAAATATATGTCATTATAAGACTCGACTCGATATTCAACTATCATAAATCATTTTTTTAATGTCTGTTCTACTTTATATAGAGATTTCAAGCATTATTTACACATTCACTTTGAAAATATAAAAATATTCAAACTTGACCTCATATTCGTGAATATTTACATACAGTTGTAACAATTCAAAAAATGTAAATAATAAAAAATAAAAAAAATCAAACAGCCAGTAGATGTTCATAAAGAAATGTAAATTGCTAAAACACGAAATGGGTATCTAATAATCACAGCCGATCAGTTTACAATTTGTTTACATTCAGAAATTTTTTTTAAAATTCGTATAAACTTTCAAAAATTAAATTTCTAACACTTTTTTAAATAAATTTTAGGTAAAATTTCCTTAAAAAATGAATTTTACTAATCTAAATACGCGAAATGAGTATCTAACAATCAAAACCGATCAGTTTACAATCCAACAAAGATGTCGGACACATTCACTCCGCTTAAAACCTCAATCAACTGTTTCTACACACTTTTCAGCCGTTTCGGTCCACAAATAAACAAAATAAGGTATATTTTTGCATAATTAAATACCTTAAATATCAATTCCCAGTGTAAATTAATGAATACTTACATAAAAATACAGCTCGACTGGCTCTGACGTCTTGGCTACACACTGCAACGTGTCGTGTTCACAGCATCCAGAATCATCACCACATCTGTGCAAAATTGTACACCTAGGTAGGTATTCTTTTGTCGTATCGGGGTACACATCCTTGACCCGGATGACCTTCGGACGAGGCACTTTGCAGGTTGCTTGTGTCCGTATCCATAAATAATTCTCATTTGCTTTCTTCACGTCTTGAACTCCTACAATTTAATTAAACAAAATATTATGAATTATTCATCAGTTTAATCATAATAAATATTTATTTTTTAGTCAATTAAATCGTAATTTGAATTTTTTTTTTTTATGAGTTGAGTTTTATTTATTGGCATTTATATAACAGGGATTATAAATTAAAAGAATCATCAACCTAAATTTTTGTGTGAATATTAATCTGCTGATTCTGAGGTTGCAAACCAGTCTTGTCAGAGGAAAAAAATTGTTTGTTGTTTTTGTTGATAAAAACCAGTTAGTAAATGTTTTTTTTTTGGTACGGTACAATATTTTAGTTCTTGTCATATTTTATGAAAATGGATGATTAATTTTTTACAGGCTGCATTTTTGAGTTGTGTTTGAGTTTTGTCACCAGTTGTAGAGAACTATTATAGAATTATGTTTGAACAGAGAAATACTTAGAAATCTCAACAGAAGATCAGCAGAAAACCACTAGAAAACCCTAAAAATCACTAAAATAGGATAAAATGAATGAAACATCCATAAAAAACAACAAAAATGTGGTAAAATGACTGAAAAATCCATGAAACCATTGAAAATGGCTGAAAAAACCATTGAAAATGGCTGAAAAATTCATGAAACCATTGAAAATGGCTGAAAAATTCATGAAACCATTGAAAATGGCTGAAAAATCCATGAAACCATTGAAAATGGCTGAAAAATTCATGAAAAATCACTGAAAATGACTGAAAAATACATGAAAAACCCTCCAAAATATTTACAAAAGAGTAGAAATCAGGGCTCCTGCACATTTATCTTCCTTTCGCCATAAACCATGATCTTTTTATCCATCATTTCGAGTACACACAGACATGTCTGGTCACTGACTGTTTCTGGCCTCAACCAGCTTATGAGTATGAACTGCGAATGAAATGGAATTTGGCAGTGAAAGTGACAGAACACGGGAAATATTTATAGTTTGGCATCGCACCACCGGTGTTGCTCGCTTCTAATTCGGGGGGTCGAGTCACACGATAACCTTCAATAAAGTGTTCCTAGAAAAATGATGCGGAAAAAGAAAGCACTCAGGCAACAGACAAAAGCCACGAATTGAAAGCAGCTGCTTCAAACTCAAGAGGATTTTTTGCCCACTTTCAAGCGTTTGTTAAACAATCTTCATTTTCACCCTTTTATATCCTCATCCCAGCGCAGAGTGCTATAGTGCTGTAGTGCAGTATAGGGCGCAGGGACAGAGAGAAAGAGATAAATTGGGGTTGCTGCCTTCACGAGTTTTTGAATTCAATTGATAATAATTTATGTCAGGGCAGAATTAATTATCCTAGAATGTGCAGCTCGGTTTTAAAAGCTTTATAAATAAATTGGTTTAAATGCCAAAATAATATAAGATTACCATAAGAGTCTACAAAAAAATACAAGGTAAACCCCAGAAATTCGGTTAAACCAAATAGCGGTACCAACCTTTTTTGGAATTTGGTTTTCGGCTTTCAGTCATAAGCAAATTACCGGGGAAAATCACAATAATAACCATTTTGTGTTATAAGTTGTTATTAATTATGATTAGTTATTACGACATTTGTATATAAAGACACTTGTTAGTTAACCTTCAACTAAGATGGTCACAATCATTCATTCCTTCATGTAAGAACACACAAAACTGAAGACCGATATCAAATTTGGTTTTTTCTAATTTATAATTTTGCCAATGAATAAATAAATTTCTGACTCTATAACTGCTGTGAATGACTCAAACAGAATATGCCTAGTCATCATCAACTTTCATTCGAATAATGCCATTGCAAAATGTCAGATTGAGTTATATAATAAGTGAATGCAAGCATGAATCAATTTACCAACTGTATGACAAAAAGAGGTGTGACCTGGAATCTCTTGGAGATTCCAGCTGACAAATAGTTTGTAACCAGCTGTTTTTAATGTGAAAGTATTCATGTTATAGCTTAACTACTGTGCAGCCAATTAAACAAATGGCCTATTGGCTTTTCATGAGTCAATAAACCTGCACATATTGAAAATCCAACAATTACTCTAGTTACATGCACAGGCTTTTATGGAAAATGACGTCATCATTTATCAAGTGGAAACGTGGAAACTAGAATGAATACTCCATTTTTTACTTTTCCACTTGAGAAATAATGACGTCATTTTCCAGAAAAGCGTGTGCATGTAACTAGAGTAAACGTTGAGAAAGTCTGATGAAGCTGTACTTAAGGGCTATAACATTTTATGGCCTATATATAGTCCATAGGGCAAATATTATGCAAGGAACCTTCAACAAACAGTTTTATTTGTTATAGGCCCATCAAATCTTTCTGGACCTTGAAGATAAATTTTTAGTTCTTATGGAGGCCCATGCACATACATCAAATCATTTGGGACCTTGATGATCATCAAGGGCTTTCTCTAGATACTGTTTTATTTCTTGTGGGTCCATCTCAAATCATTTTGGACCTTCAAGATACACTTTTATTGGGTATGGGCCCCATGTAAAATAATTTTGGGTTTTCAAGATACACTGTTTTCATGTTTTGGTATGAGGCCCATCATTTGGGGCCTTGATGATACATTTTTATCATCAAAGAGCATTTAAGACACATTTTTATTTGTTGCAGGCCCATATTAAGCATTTTGGGTCTTCAAGATACACTTTTATTTTTAAGGGGCCACATAAAATCAACTGGGGCCCATGTAAAAGTGATTTTTCTATGAAAAATTCATTTTTTCTGTCAAAAACTTGATTTTTTTTGTCAAATAAAGCCATCTTGAATCTATTTCCACAACAAACTCACTCCATCCATCTTCCTTTCTTCACCTAATGTCATCAGTGGGAGGGAAAGTGATTTTCCCCTGCCCTCTTTAGTGTTGCTGAAGGCACCAACATTACACAATCACTGTGTGTGGTCTTTAACTTGTTTCCCTCTGCCCCTAATGTTCACTTACCACATCAGCCCCTTCACAAGTAAATAGGGGTTGAGAAAAAACCCCTCCTGTTAAATGGTGCACAACAGTTTGATTGCTCAGATTAGGACCCCATTAGCAACAAACTGTTCTACACATACAGAAAAATGTTGAATGTAGGCTGCCACTTTCTTTTTCTTTTTTTTCAGAAAATGAAATACTCTTCTCTGCACACGTCTAATAGTGTTGAAGGCTAAATTGATCTTCATGTTTTATGCGAATAAAAAAATTAAATACTGTCAGTTGCAGCGACGTGTTCAAAGGATTAAAAAACCAATTGGCCTTCAGACATTTACAAGCTACTTAACCTTGTAGTCTGAGAGATTGAATTTTTATTATTCCTTGTTTTTTCTCTACTTAACGTGTGAAATAGAAAGATCAAGTAGCTTTATACGTCATACATTGTTTTTTTTTTACCTGTCAAATTTTTTTATTTGTTTAATTAACATGTTTAGAGTCAAGTATGTGGTATTAATTTTTTTTATTGTAATATTGTTGATATTGGAGGTGATTTAGTGTGTTCAGAGGTGAAATGTATGGAAATTAATGAAAATTTTTTAGGTTTGTTACGTATTGTTGACGTGTTGTCTTTTGGTTAGTGTGGTTATATAGACAGACTGAAATTATTGCACCGCGAATGGTTTGACGTATGAGATACTGGACTTTGATTTTGGCCCAAGTCGCGTTATTACCTCAACACTTCTGGACGTCCCAGTCAATACCGGTGTAGAAGATGATGAAGATATTGAGCCATATCGGCCTAGCACTCACTACCTGTGTAAACTCCGTTTTCAACACATTGCGAGAAACTCCCATTGGCTGAAGCCTACAAATTCATATAATTTGTAGTAAAACAACCACCAAAAACGACCAAATATGGTTATTTTTATGGTCGTTTGTGATCGTTTTTTGTTCGTTTATCTTCGTTTATGCCCTTTTATGGTCATTTTTTGAATTATTTTTTTTAAGTGCATTAAACAATGGGAAAAGGCTCTAGCCAATGTGAGTTTCTTGCAATGTGTTGGAAACGGAGTTTAGTGCTGTTCATGTATCTACAAGACGTTTTAAAGCACATTGCGCAATCAAAGCCCCAGGAAAAGAAAGTCTCGAAAGTTGGCGAAAAGCAATGGACGAAGAACTTTCTACATTTTTGGTGATTTTAGATTTTGATTTTTTTATGTAAATTGATGAATTTGATCAATTTATAAGTAGGTTATAATGTTGTACTTTTTTTATTATATTTTGTTTAATGATACAACTGTTTGTTTTACATTTCCTGTATGACTTGAAAGTGGATATTTTGCCCCTCAATTGCTGTAATTAAAATGATAATTGAGCTGCAACATCAAAGATAAGAAATGGGCAAATTAATCTTCATAGGAATAAAAATTGAATATTTTTTTAATATGAAAAAAAAATATTTAGAAAAATTGAATTTTTTTAATATATTTTTTTTATCAAACTTCTTTGATCTTTTGTATATAAAATATAAGATAAGTTTATTCAAAAAATAAGTCAAATCGCATGTTTATTATGATATAGACTTCGTGAGTAGCATGTAAATAGCTGATGCGTGCAGTGGCAGCATAATAGTGATTTTTGGGAACGTATATTCCCCTAAAACCAAATACTCAATAAATTTGAGATTTAATATTTGGCTAAAGAGTTAGCAATTGAATATTTTTAACACAAATTCAACATCACGTGATTGGAAATTGAGAGGATGTGGATGAACGTTATCACCATTCCAAAAATTCATAAAATTGCGAGGAAAAGAATTGATATTTAATATTCCTTCGTAAAATTACATATAAAAGGTATAACATCCAGCAGCCCGTATTTTTCCATTACAAAACTGGTGGTCTGTATATGTTAGTAAATACGGAAAATGTATAATGACGGGTTTTAACAGGATATCAATTAAACGAGAAACCCGTTAATTTACCTTTCCGCATTTTCTGATTATGGACAATCAGGTTTTTAATGGAGGAAGTTCTACATGTAACTGGAAATTCAGTACAGTCCAACCTCGTTATAACGAATTTTCTTATAACGAAAACCCAAATTTGGTAGATTTAACATGCTGTATAGCGAAAACCATATTATAACGAACAGTTTTCTCTCTCATTTTTTTGATTCGTTATAACGAGGTTGGAGTGTTTTTCATTTTTTGGAATTATATATGTTGCCAAAAACTCCCCGGAAGTATCTCTAGTGGCAATTAGATAGTCGTATAACGCATTAACTTTATCTTATCTCGAGAGCAATTGGGTAAACAAAGGAGAATATTTCACCTTGGTTCCAATGCTGTCTAGATCGGTGATGTCCATGTCCCGAATTACGCTGCTGATGACCGGTCGCGGCTGATTTCGATCGGTATGAAGTCGATGATGCATCGTTGTAAGACATTTGAGATACACTGTCTTCGTGCGGATCTTCTGTGGAATCCAAATCCTACGAAATGAAAATAAATAAATGAAATACAAAGACTTCGCTTTTTGGTTTTTAGCTTAACGTTAACATGGTGGATATCACGTGATAAATTGCTATAAGCTACCCATAGATTTATACAAGTTGTTTTATAGCGCAATGCGGATGACTTATGGAGTGATTAAAAAGGAACAAGTTGATAAAGCGGAACTGTTTTCCACTTCAACTTTGCGGAACTCGATTTCTACACACATTAATAATTTATATTTATACATTTTCTATTCTTTAACATTGAAATCTCCAGTTCCGCAAGTTCCTATTAATAATAAAGTGCAGCTTATTTTTATGAAAAATTTAAGTAAATGCAATTTTTCAGGTTTTGTATACATGGCTTCATTTTCACATAATTAAACATCATAAATACTTTGTGTGTGTAGACTTATTTAAGTGAAACTAATAATTTTTTGCTAGAATTGGTACCAAACTTTGTGGTATACCGATGCACCGATGCTTTCATAGAGTGAATTTTGTGGTACTTTCATAGAGTGAATGAGAGTGAATTTTGGGGTACTTTCATAGAGTGAATTTTGGGGTACTATCATAGAGTGAATTTTGGGGTACTTTTATAGAGTGAATTTTAGGGTACTTTCATAGAGTGAATTTTGGGGTACTATCATACAGTGAATTTTGGGGTACTTTTATAGAGTGAATTTTCGGGTACTTTTATAGAGTGAATTTTCGGGTACTTTCATAGAGTGAATTTTGGGGTACTATCATAGAGTGAATTTTGGAGGACTTTTATAGAGTGAATTTTTGGGTACTTTCATAGAGTGAATTTTGGGGTACTTTCATAGAGTGAATTTTGAGGTACTTTCATAGAGTGAATGAGAGTGAATTTTGTGGTACTTTCATAGAGTGAATTTTGGGGTACTTTTATAGAGTGAATTTTGGGGTACTTTTATAGAGTGAAATTTGAGGCGTTTGGTACTTTCTTTGAGTTAATGAATTGTTTGGTACTTTGTTTTGGTACTTACTTTGTTGCATAGTGACTTTTTTGTATCTATACTTCGTTGTAGAGTGAACTTTTTGGTACGTACTTTATTGTGTAGTGAACTTTTTGGTACGTACTTTGTTGTATAGTGAACTTTTTGATATCTACTTTATTGTATAATGAACTATTTAGTACTTTGTTTTAGTGATTTTTGGTATTTTGTTATTGTATAGTGTTGTATAGTGAATTTTGTGTTACTTTGTTATAGTCAATACTCAATATTTTGGAAGAGTGAAGTTTGGGGTATTTTAAGAGGGTGATACAATGAATTTTTAGGTATCTGGTATTTTAAGGGAGCGATAGTGAATTTTTTGGTACTTTGTTGTAGAATGGTGGGTACGAGTATTTAAATGGGCGATTTTTGAGGTATTTTAAGGGGGTGATTTTTGGGGTACTTTAAGTAGGCGATTTTTGAGTTAATTTTGAAAATATTTAAAATGAAGTAACGTTTTCAGTACAATAATGGAGTACTTTTTGTTACTTAGCTTTTTGTGGTCATTTTGAGGTACCATGTACAATATAAGTGGATAGTTATATCTCGTACACTTACATTTGACATTTACAGCAGTAATAATGGGGTATATAAAGAAATGATAGGGATTTTATGGGTAAATTAATTTTGGTGTAAATTATTCAAATAAAAGATAGAAGTCAAAATCACCAAATAAATAGTGATGCAAACTTTTTTGTTGTTAAAAAAAAAAAAAAAAAAATTTAAAATAAATTGAAGACTTCTTACGGTGTCAGACATAACACGAAACGTGTTAGTCTCAAACTCTCAACGCTATAAACAAAGATAAACACGTTTTTGATGTACCATATTACTTAACCAACCCCGCACTCACCGCATCTCTTTCAGCGGAATGCCGCCTCGTTTTCGCCGGTAAAGATGCGTCAACGCACACGGCCACCCATCCCAGCGTTACCGCCAGGGCAAGGGTCAGGTGGGCTGGCGTCATCTACTCGAACCACACTGTACGAGAAATCCAAATGCACGATTTTTCAATTGATGGGTCCGCTAAAAAATTCTCTTTATCCCAAAATGATCACTTTTCCACTTGCAAACAGCGTTCTGCGCCTCTCGACACCCTATTGGCAAATAACCACCGATATCGGCGCAACGCCCTATTTATAGCTGCTTTGGCTACCGGAAGACCGATACTTTGCAATCAATTTTCATTTATTTTAAAAAATATTATTATTATTTTTTTATATTTTACACTTTTGGCTGTCATTTTTAAATGGATTGTAGTATAATTTTTTATTATTAATGAATTTAAAAAAAATTAATAAATTGATGAAAGTTTGGATTGGAAGTTTTCTTTGGAGGGAGGGAGAAAAAAAAGTTTTTTAAAAAAGGGTTATTTCTTTAAGTTATTTGTTAGAGGCATTTGTGTAGTCATTAAAAAAGGCAGCGCCATCTACGAGCATGAGTTTAAAGCATCTTAAAAGATAGGGATACTTCTCTGTAAAGCATCTCAAATAACTGAGTCGTTTAGGCTGTGTTTAGGCTGATATCTTGGGAACCGATCATTTCTGACAGCACCAGCGTTATTTTCTCGCTAAACTGACCTAGGTTCTGTTCTTAAATCCAGATTTTGAATTTTAGCAAGTTTTGTCAAAATCAGTTTTTTTGCTCATAACTTTGGATTGAAGAGATGTACCATGGCCAGAATCAAGTTTCACTTCAAGGTATTGATGCACTCAACATTTTGGTCTTGACTAAACAACTTTCTCTTGTGTAGTTCTTGAGTAATTGGAAAGTAAAGATAGGGCAAATTTTTCAAAAATCAGTTTTTTAAAATCAGTTTTCTGATCATAACTTTTGATTGAAAAGAGACGCTCAAGTAGAATCAAGTTTCACTTCAGATGTTGATGCAATCAACATTTTGATCTCGAAAAAAACAACTTTTTCAGAGTAATTGTTTGTTGTAATTATAAAATGTAACATCTGTGTTGTTAGCAATGAATAAATGAGGAATTTAGAACACCCCAGCCAGACCCACCCCCATTTGCTGCAGCCTGAGGCAAAACTTTTCCCCCCTGATGCTGGAGACACATTAGGCGCGAATCTCGTCGCTTTGCGATTTTGAATTACCCTAAAAAATCGCTCCTGATTGGCTGCGATTTAGAATCGCAATCAAAAAAGTACTGGCAGCATGTACTTTCAAAATTGCTTGGCAAAAAGCGATTTTAACCGGAAACTGTTTGCGGATTAAAAATCGTAACGCGACGCGATTCACGCGATTTGCGCCTAGTGTGTCTCCAGCATTACTGACGACTTATTAGTTAAATTTCTGGAGATCTGTGTAGCTGCATCATTTTGATGCATTTTATTTTATTATTAAATTGTAACACTTATTATTTGTAGCCATTTGTTATGGCTTTATCAAACTTTATGTTGGTTAATATCAGCTAGCAGAAATAATTCGTATATAAAGCCCCCCCCCCTCCTTCCTCCCAACTTTGAACGTCAAAATCGGGTCAAAATCTTTTGGCCCGTAGACATAATTTATCACTCGATTTCGTATAAAAATAATTTTTTTTTGGGGTCTTGCGTATAAGTCCCCCTCCCCCCTCCCCTACAAATGGACGACATGAACGGATATATACGGTATGTATTTGAAAATTTATTTCGTTGCTACAATTTTGAAATTAATAAAAAATAAAAATAAAAAATAAAATATTTATATAAGTATTCTTTTTACATGCATTCGTCTGTAGGTCAAGCATTCCTACATAGACCAGTGACATCCTGAAGATTGATTAAAACAGAAAAATAAAAAAATTTCTCGAAAAATTCCATGTCCTTCTTCACATTATAGTCACTTGGGCTCGCTGGAATAAGGAAGACTACCACACAATTTATTCGATTTTAGAACCAGAATTAGTCCTCTACTTTTTGCTGTGGTAAGTTTACGTTGTAATTTTATAAAGTGCTCGTTTGTATTTAAGCCAGTGCTTTTTTTTTCAATTTGAATAAGCCCAGATTACTTTGCTTTTTTGATTTAGTTAAAATACTTTTACATTAAAAATTTCATTACATTTTTTTTTCTAGCTTTGTTTATGTAAATATAGTGTAGATGTGCTGATGCTGCCATGAACACTTTTAGTGTATCTACAACTGAATAAGATACAAAATTTATTTCTTAAATCTTGTAATATTAATCAATTAGATTACGGTATATATTTTTTCATACTCGAATTGTACAATTTTGCTACTTTTTATTGCCTTTATTTATCCGCAAACAAGTGATTAAAATGATTTAGTAATATTTGTGATACCGTATAAGTGTATCATTTTTGATTCAAGGAGAATCAGACAAACTATTGTGGGGAGGAAAATGCGTGGTAATTGACGAGTTTAATTGTGTTTAATTACGCACTGTTTTAATGTTGCTTTGATGATACAATGAAGTATTTCTAGGAGTTGGAATTTTTTGAAAAAACTGGAATGCGAGTAAAATATTTTAGGGTTAAATTTGCAAATTTTAGAGCAAATTCTATAAAAGTTTTAGGAAAAGTGTTTGCGTTGATTCGTAAGATTTGGGCGTTGTAAATTTGAATAGAAAATGTTTGAAAATTCCGCGCTAAACTTTGGTGATGCTGCGCTGCCGAGAGCGCCAGTTTTTAAAGGCGGCACACGGTGGTACTTTCTAATAAATTTCAGTCGCTATTGTAATTGGGAAAATGGATCCTAAAAATGTAAAACCAATCAAAATCAAGTTTTTCGTCTAAAAAATTTTTTATTTTAAGAGGCAAACCAGAAAAAAAAATTCTTGGAAAAGTGTTTTACATTGCGTGAAATACATTCATAATGTTAAATTTACATATTTTTATGTTACAGGATTTTGACACCAGGCACCAACACGTACGAATTTTCTAGAAGCTTCCGTGTGTTTTCATTGGGTGTTGTAAATGACTGCGCGCGTCGCCTTCTCGTTTGCATTTCCTGTTTGCAGTTTTGTGAAATTTATTTCAGTTGTAACTTGGAGCGCGAGCACGAAGCTAGGCCTCCTAATATGTAGGTAATTACGGATTCTCTTTAATTTTTACTTCGCTGGTTTTCAGCTTTGTTTAAAAGTTCTTGCAACTCGTGTTTTACTCTCGTTTCACTCGTGTTTACTCTCATATTCACTCGTTAGCTTATCCGCTACTTCCACTCGTGTTTTACTCTATTTTCACTCGTGTTTTACTCTATTTTCACTCGTGTTTTACTCTATTTTCACTCGTGTTTTACTCTATTTTCACTCGTGTTTTACTCTATTTTCACTCGTGTTTTACTCTATTTTCACTCGTCGTCGTTAACTTTATTTTCTGGGCATTTTTCGCCGTTTATTTTAACTCTTTGCTTCTTCGCCATTTTTATTTTAACTCTTTGCTTCTTCGCCATTTTTATTTTAACTCTTTGCTTCTTCGCCATTTTTATTTTGAGTCTTTGCTTCTTCGCCGGTTTTTATTATATTTCGAATTAACATTAACTAATTTTTCATTTCGTTTCAGATTCACAGCCGGAAGAACTTGGCCGCCACGAAGGACGACATTCGCGAATTACAGGTGTCATTTTGTCTTTTTTTAGTCTTTACTTATGTGAATAAACTTTGTATTCACTAAGTTAAAAAGCGCTAAAAAAAAAGCAAAATGACACTTGAAATTCGCGAAAAATGAATTTTCCTAAAAAAAGGGCCGCCGCGATTTCGCCTATCTTCAACTTTTTAATTTATTCATAATTTTTACATTTTATTTTTTATTATATTTTTTGTAACATTTTATTTCCAATGTTTTATAAATAAATAAAATTATTTGAAGTGTTTATTAGTTTCTTTTATTATTTTCTTAAAATAAATACAAATAAATATACAAATAAAAAATATAAAATACAATACAGAAAATATAAAAATATAATAGAAAATATAATAGAAAAAATTATGAATAAATTAAAAAGTTGAAGATAGGCGAAATCGCGGCGGCCCTTTTTTTAGGAAAATTCATTTTTCGCGAATTTCAAGTGTCATTTTGCTTTTTTTTTAGCGCTTTTTAACTTAGTGAATACAAAGTTTATTCACATAAGTAAAGACTAAAAAAAGACAAAATGACACCTGTAATTCGCGAATGTCGTCCTTCGTGGCGGCCAAGTTCTTCCGGCTGTGAATCTGAAACGAAATGAAAAATTAGTTAATGTTAATTCGAAATATAATAAAAACCGGCGAAGAAGCAAAGACTCAAAATAAAAATGGCGAAGAAGCAAAGAGTTAAAATAAAAACGGCGAAGAATGCCCAGAGTTAAAGTTAACGACGACGAGTGAAAATAGAGTAAAACACGAGTGAAAATAGAGTAAAACACGAGCGAAAATAGAGTAAAACACGAGCGAAAATAGAGTAAAACACGAGCGAAAATAGAGTAAAACACGAGTGAAAATAGAGTAAAACACGAGTGAAAATAGAGTAAAACACGAGTGAAAATAGAGTAAAACACGAGTGAAAATAGAGTATAAGCACGAGTGAATATAGAGTAAAACACGAGTGAAAATAGAGTAAAACACGAGTTGCAAGAACTTTTAAACAAAGCTGAAAACCAGCGAAGTAAAAATTAAAGAGAATCCGTAATTACCTACATATTAGGAGGCCTAGCTTCGTGCTCGCGCTCCAAGTTACAACTGAAATAAATTTCACAAAACTGCAAACAGGAAATGCAAACGAGAAGGCGACGCGCGCAATCATTTACAACACCCAATGAAAACACACGGAAGCTTCTAGAAAATTCGTACGTGTTGGTGCCTGGTGTCAAAATCCTGTAACATCAAAATATGTAAATTTCACATTATGAATGTATTTCACGCAATGTAAAACACTTTTCCAAGAATTTTTTTTTCTGGTTTGCCTCTTAAAATAAAAAATTTTAAGACGAAAAACTTGATTTTGATTGGTTTTACATTTTTAGGATCCATTTTCCCAATTAACGAGTTAATTTTTTCTTATTATTGTGTCGTCAGCATTGCAGTTTTTGTCTCCTTCAACTCTGGCTTTTGGGCACGGGTCAGAGCGGAGTGCATAAGATTCGGCAAAGTCATTTCCAATTGAGTATTCGCATTTTCTGGGTCCAGTGAATCCATCATCATCGCTACCGGGGTTTCTCCACAGGAGTCTGAAATTATAGACATTTTAGACTTTGATTTTGGGATTTTAGATTGAGATTACTCTGACAGCATCATCGACACCATCAAAAACAGTGGATGGTAAAATGATTTTGACAGCCTTGACGATATAACCCAAGACTCCATAAGACTCGTCCTTCAAGAAGGTGATTGTCTCGTCCATCATCTAAATCTGTTTGCCATTGACGGTCACTTGTCTAGCTTTGGGGTTGATTTCAATCAAGTTTTGAAGGAATTTTGTACTCTAAGAATCTAAAAAAATATTTTTAAATTTAATAAATTGAAGATTTCTTGGTATAATTTCCATACTTTTCTGTTATCTGTATGTTTGATATTTAAGTTAGTGTAATAACTTACACTGATGACCCTCTGGTTCACTGCAGGCTCTGCCCCAGCTCAAACTGGCGTTCAATGTGATGTTGGCATTCTTCAGACTTGGTCTGGATGTGGTCAGATGACAAAGTGGTCGTTCTCCGGAGTATTTAGCCTTAAGGCAGACCATTTTACTTTGAAGATTTCCTGTGGTTTTAACCAAAACATCGATGGACGAATCGGGCCATTCTCGAGATTTCTTTAAGATGGCTTCGACCTTGATTCCCTTCTCGTTGTTGCTCTTAACTTTAGCCTCAGCTCGCACAATGTATACAGCAACTGTTAACGAATCAATCAACTGTTAACGAATCAATCAAGTATTAACTATTAACTGCCAACAGTTTGTTTTGAAATGACATCAACTTACCACCTTCAGTGAGATCGGCTTGTTTCTAATTGAGTTTTCCGCTTCTCGGTGCATTCCTCTTTCAGACCCATTGTCCTTTGCCATATTGTTCTTCCTCGAAGACGAGTCGAAACGTCCAGCCACCCATCGACCATCATGGTCACAGCTTCTAGAACTCTCTTCATCATCATTTTGCATCCAGCCCTCCTATCGGGGATTTGCGGATTCCTTCGTTCGAGTGTTTTCTGTCATATCCCGCCCATATTGTCGGCCGAGTGCTCAAAATGCTTTTAGTCGGGTCTTTCGGATGATTTGGATTCGTCGGAATCGAATCCTGAGTTTTGACGAGAATTCTAACGATGTTTCTCTTCGCTGAAACCGGAAAAAAAGTAGAAGAATCACGGTCGTTTTCGGTGTTTTGACATCTCATTGGGACATCGGATACGCCGAAAAGTGTTTTCCACAAAACGTAAACGAAGCTGTCGACGTGTTGAGCTGGGTCACCTGGTGCTGGTTTGTATTCCTATTCCATATCGTAGGTCAACTAAAACAAAAATGCATTAATTTTGTCATTTACATTACTTAATTTACTTACATTACTAACTACTTCTGGCAATTGGGATGCTTGCCTTACAGACTGTACTTCCTCGGTGTTTCATGACGGCAATGCCGAGAATGGAATTCTCTTCGAAGTATTTGTAAATGCTGGCTGAGTCGTCCCAGTACTGTTCATCTTCCATCTTCAATACCAGAGAGTTGCCAAGAATATGTATACTTGAGATTTGGTTGGTTTCTTTTCATTGTGGATGGTTTTGCTGAACTCGAAGATTGGGTGAATGCTTGTGAATGGTTCGTAGTGAAAGATTTCCGAGTCGCTTCCAGAGTTAGATGAATCAGCTTTGCATTTGATGGACAATTTCTTCTTCTGCAATTCGATGTTGATCTTGCCAGTGATCAATGGAGCGGCGATGGCGGTGGTCTCGTAACTGACTCCTACGACGGTCCTCGCGTGTTCGAGCAACAAAATACCGACTTTAATAGCTGCGCGAGATGCATCATTTCTGACAGCACCGGCGTTATTTTCTCACTAAACTAACCTAGGTTCTGTTCTTAAATCCAGATTTTAAATTTTAGCAAATTTTTGCAAGTTTTGTCAAAATCAGTTTTTTGCTCATAACTTTGGATCGAAGAGATGTACTAAGGTAGAATCAAGTTTCACTGCAAGGTATTGATGCAATCAACATTTTTATCTTAAATAAACAACTTTCTCTTGTGTAGTTATTGAGCAATTGGAAAGCAAATGGGATACATTTTTCAAAAATGAGTTTAAGCTGATATTTAGAGATGAGTCGACTGCACCAGTGTCATTTTTTCTCTAAACTGCTTTCAAATCCTCAAATAAGGTGTGTTTTTGGTGGGGTGTTTTCTTAGTTGTGCAGCTGATCTGGTTGTTTTGACAGGCTGGTTTACTTGATAGTATCTGAAAAGTTTTTGTTGATATTGTCTTGTAGATAGTCTAACCAAGTTTACTTGACAGAGGACTACCTCCAGAAGTAAGTATCCTCTATTGATTAATCATTTTGTTGCACAAATTCAATTGATAATATTTATATTATCAGTTGATTCTCACAAAAATATCATATAACAAACGGCATTATCACTTTTTCAGGTTAAGCTCGATTGCCAATGTGTCTAGGCCTTGCGAGAGCTAGTTAATTTAAAGCTAAATTAAAGCTAAGGCAAATTTACAAATCTTAACAACTGTTTACCGTCGCAACATCACATTCTAAAATCTTCTTGTTAATTAAAATAATTTGAAAATACAATTCGTCGGATCTCTGGATGGAACCAGGTTCCCGAGAGCAAAATAACTCGTTCGTAATTTTAAAAACAGAAAATCGTTAAGAAGATTCAAATTGTTTTGGAAAATCGTTGGAGTCTTCGTTCTCATAGACAAATGCGATTTATCCACGTCTAAAGATTAATTAAAAAATAAATCAATAAAGAGTTTATTTGAATTTTTACTTATTATTCTAAATTTATTTCTGCAAATTTATTTCTGCAATAATATCCAGTTTTTCAATTCGCAATCATCTTGTGATTAGTAATGGGTACACTTAAAAACATCCCTTGTCTTTAGCCGAATTTCGGATGGCGATTGATTTTGAATCCACTGACAGTAGCCAATCGAGCGGAAAAATGAATCCTGATTTAATTTTTGTACTGAAAATAAAATAAAGTTTAAAATACCATATATTTTTTGTTTAAAGTGCATTTTCATTATATACTTGATGTACCAAACATGCGAATCGTTTTTTAACATCATTTGACATCAGAATTTTTTGCCTCGAATCGCAGGCGCAGCCATATTGTAAACCATTATGATGTCACAATTTACCCTGTGCGATAACGCCATATATGAGCAACCAATCAACTAATGTAATACATTCTTACTTCGACAGATGGCAGCTCTGCTGCACGAAATGGCAATCTCACACGAATATTTGAATAATTAAAAAAACAAAAAAAAACCGATTTAATAAAAAAGTTTCTTTTTTATTTTATGTTTTTGTAATTTCAAGTTTGAATTAAACATTTATTAAAACCAAAAAACAAAAAAAAAGAACATTTAATCCACACAAAACCCGTGTGATCGATTTTTATTCATCCTTTAATTTAAAGGTAATAAATCTATCCGATTCATAAACAAAATGCAACATTTTATGAAACAAATATCCATCACGTTTCCGTATTAACAATCGTGTCCTGATCCGTCACAAACGGATTATTCTCAATTTGGTCCCCGCAAAAAAGATCATCCGACGATTCAAATGTCCTAAAAAGTGCATAACGAGTCGCCCGTTTATCCCCTTCCTCCTTCGACCCGTTGCCGGCACCCACCGAGCACGGCCACTTGCCATTCGCATCCACAGAGGGCGCCGCACTCTCCGCCTGCACATTAATCACATCGGGCCGACTGTGGAAATTGTTCTCCAAAAACGACTTGGCATACACCCGTCCGTCCGCGATCTCGTGACAACTGGACAACAGAGTCCTACGAATCGACTTAGACTGGTCCACCACAACGACCCCATCTCCCGAGAAGCCCTCGTGATTGACCCCCGCGATATTTACACTTTTATCCTTATCGACGCCCACGTGGCGGCGTCGCGCGAGCACCGCGACCAAAACCGCCGCGAAAACCGCCAACAAAACCGAAACCATGAGCGCCACGACGTAAGTCCTGCTCAGCGTGACAGTGGCCAGTGACGGACTGAGCACATGAAGAGTGGTGCCCGCGTGCCACTCCCCCGCACGATTACTCGCGACGCATGAGTAGAAGCCCGAATCGCCCTGTTGAGCATCGGAAATGACCAAAGTGCTTATTTTATCGGCCGTTCCGTTTTCCACGATCAAATAGCGTCGATTGGGCAGTACCAGCGTCCAATTAACCAACGTCGTCTCCCCCTTAGTCCAACGCACCTGCGCTTCGGGCACGGCGTTAATCCGGCATCGGAGCAGCGCGTCGTTGCCGACAAACACCTCCAACGTTTCATCGGCGGAGCCCCGCGGCTCGCACGCCAGTTCGGCGCCGTCCACGCGCTCGAGCGGGATCCCCCGCACGCGGGGCGGGTGCTCGCATACCGGGGGGATCGGGCAAGGCACACGTCCTTTCATGAGCCAGGCGCGCATTTCCCGCAGCGCGCAATCGCAGCGCCACGGGTTGCCGTGCAGTGCAGCACCGTGCAGCGAGACGAGTCCGGCCACGACGCCGCCTTTGAGCATAGTCAGTTGATTGCCATCCAGTTTGAGGTGTGTGAGGGCCGCGAGTCCGTCGAAGGCACGTGGGGCCACCGCGGCCACTTGGCAGTGGCTGAGTTCGAGGATCGTGAGGAAGGAAAGGCGGGAAAATGCGTTGGCGTCCAGTTTGCTGATCGGATTGCCACTGAGCACCAGACGGCGCAGCACCGGACACTCGTTGAACGACTTGGAAGGCACCGAAACCAAACTGTTGTAACTGAGGTCCAAGTCGATGAGGTTGGTGAGGCGGGCGAACGCGAATTCGCCGATTTGCTTGACGTTGCAACGAGAGATGTAGATGCGTTGCAGGTTCAGGAGGCCGGCTTGGAGGAACACGTGCGAAGGAAGGGTCAGTAAGGGGTTGCCGCTCATGTTGAGCACTTGGGTACCGCTAGCCATCTCCTTCGGGATGTCTTTGAGGCCTTTGCGGGAGCAGTCTACCGATTCTTTGCCGCTTTTCCAGCGGCAGCTGCAGTCGCGTGGGCAACCGAGGGTGTCCGCTAGGAGCACTGCCATCATCATAGCCATCAGTCGGCGTGCTGAATCCATGACGGGCACTCGGCCGTCTTTAACTGGGGCTCATTGTGGGAGATAACGTCGTTCACCTTGAAATAGAAAAATTAATAAAAGTGTTTAATAGTTTTTTTTTACATTTAATTTGAGAAATTCATTGTATTGGATTTTTTAAATTCATTTTGCCCGCGCATGATGAGGTTTGAACGGCATGGATGATTGCAATTTCCCGTATGATAGATAAAATCGCATTTGTTTGAAAAAAAAAAATTTTTTTTATTTTTTATTTTTTATGAAGAACTTTTATTCTGCAAGCACACGTTTCCCATCTTAAACTTTAATGGACAGTTCCAATTGTTTTTTTTTCAACAACTGACCACATACATTTGCAGATACACAATAAGCTTTTGCTGCCCGCCTTTAGAATCACAATAAAAACTGCTCAACTTCAGGTTTTCTTTCACCGCCCTCCTTTTTTTTTAGTGTACATGAAGAGTAGGGGTTTGTTTCTGGGAGAATTCATTCTCGTACACCTGCATCAAGCGGCAAAGTAAAAGTCGTAAAATTGAAAGGAAATGCTCTTAAAACTGCAGGATTTATGACAATGATATATTGGACAAAGTTTATGGTTCGAGTTTTCATCTTAAAAGCCTTTGTTTTATGATTGCTATTGATATACATGAAAATGTGTCTCCAGAAAAGTAGTAATATTGACTTTTAATATTGTTATTAGTCGTATAAACTACATGGTGGTGTAATGACAGCACAATACTATCTTCCGCTCTGATAAACATTTGACTATAATGTTGTTATCAATATTCGATCGTTTTATTTGTAATATAATACCATATTAATTAAAAAGAAAAATTTGGATTAATAATAAAATAATTAAGTGATAGATTTAAATAGATTTTGGTAAATTCTGATAACAAATTTTATAAGTGCCATTCACATCAATAGTTTGATCAATTTTTTGATAAATTTTCAATAATTTGATCAATTTTTGATGAATTTTCAATAATTTGATCAATTTTTGATGAATTTTCAATGACCTTTCAATAATTTGATCGATTTTTATAATAAATTTTCAATAATTTGATCAATTTTTATAGTAAATTTTCAATAATTTGATCAATTTTTATAATAAATTTTCAATAATTTGATCAATTTTTATAATAAATTTTCAATAATTTGATCAATTTTTATAATAAATTTTCAATAATTTGATCAATTTTTATAATAAAATTTCAATAATTTTATCAATTTTTATAATAAATTTTCAATAATTTTATAATTTTTATGAATTCAATAATTTTATAATTTTTTGATAAATTTTGATAAATTCACAATAACTTGATAATTTTTGAATAAATTTTCGATAATATAAACATTTTTTAATAAATTATCAATAATTTGCTAAATTACAATAACATTTTGACAATTTTTGATAATTGTGCTTTTATTGACTGACTTTAAGCATTTTTCCTCTCTTTTTCAAAAACCAAACCATATAAAATGTAACCAGTTTTACTGTCCCTAACTCTTTAATCTTAATGCAACCATCTTTTGCAGAATTTAATAACCTTTTTGGTTCATGTTTTGGCTGTGATATAACAAGCTCCATTGCTAGAGACAGGCAAATTTATTTTATGTTTTGTTGATCCCTGAGGCATATTCCCAACTATGATCCATGATGCGATTTAAACAATTTAGATGTTTTATGAGAAATGCAAAAGTTAACTCAACAAAAAACTAAAAACAAAAAAACTTTTTCTTTCTCCCCTGAAATTTTGATAAGGTGAGAATTCAATAATCAAAGATTGAATGGCCCCTCCTTTATCCCTAATGAGTTAATTTTAATAAGGTATGAGAAGATGTAAGAGAAAACCAGAAGAAACGACCACTTATAAAACTCATTAACGATAATTACTTCCCTTTTTCAGCTTTCCCTCTTACTCTTACTCTTTCTCTTTCTCTTTCTCTCTGGTTCTCTCTCATCTCTTTTCAGTTCTCTTTGATGTGAATGGCACTTATAAAATTTGTTGTGGCCCATTCTTATTAACCCTGAAATTAACTCCACAACCCGGTTAATGAACCGAAGCATAATTGTGTAAATAGAGAAGCAAATTACACCACACGCTGAGTCTTTCGCATGTGTAAAAGAAAACCATCACATAACAAAACTCTCTTTAAAATTCAACAAGCAAAATTTTAAATAAATTTTAACTGAATTTATATTAAATAATTCAAAAACAATTTTTTTATGATGTCATTTGAATGTGTAATGCTTGTAAATCATTTGTTTTACATGTGTCAATGTGTAAATCACTAGTTTTACATGTTTCAAATGTGTTAATCACTTGTTTTACATGTTTCAAATGTGTTAATCACTTGTTTTACATGTTTCAAATGTGTTAATCACTTGTTTTACATGTTTCTAATGTGTACATCACTTGTTTTATATGTTTCAGGTTATGTACATCACTTGTTTTATATGTTTCAGGTATGTACATCACTTGTTTTATATGTTTCAGGTATGTACATCACTTGTTTTATATGTTTCAGGTATGTACATCACTTGTTTTATATGTTTCAGGTATGTACATCACTTGTTTTATATGTTTCAGGTATGTACATCACTTGTTTTATATGTTTCAGGTATGTACATCACTTGTTTTATATGTTTCAGGTATGTACATCACTTGTTTTATAGGTTTTTCGTGTGTTTTGCTGATTTTACAAGTTTTGAACTTAAAATAGTTTGTTTTATATGTTTCTTGTGTAAAAGCCTTATTCTACAATTTTTTTTGTATAAATGTAGGAATGCCTTGTTTGATATGTTTTGTGTAAAAATCACTCGTTTTAAATTTAAACGTATATGCAAATAGATTTTTTAACATGTAAAACAAGCTATTTGCTTACTTAATAGCGTTACATTACATTTTAAGAGTCTTATTAATGAATGCACCTTAGTACTAAAATACACTTTTTCACATTAACAATAAAAAAACATTTTTCGAAATAAGTTAAAATTAAAATTAAAATTAAATTTATGCAATTATAAAAGTGCAAATGAAAATATTTAAGTATTTCTAATTCCTTCTCTTTCGATTCGCCCTTTAAAGTAACCGAGACAGAAAACACGCCAGCGACTCTGCTCCGGTATCAAGATGATGTTAGAAACGAAGCAGCTGTTTCTCATCTTATCTAGAACATGATTGCAATCCAAATGGCAGCAAAAAGAGCGCGATATGACAACTTCTTCTTCGGGCATTTTCGTCTTGAAAATAGATGGTACAGCTGCTGCTTTCCGTGAAAGCCGTCGCGATTTATAACTCCCTCTCGACTTTTTGAAAAATGACTTCAATTTTGCTCTTGTTTTACGCTTCTTGCATCTCGTGCATACTCCTGCAACTCGTTTTGCTCAAACTCTGCGCGCTGGCCATGCGCAAACACCCTTTAACTCGCGGGTTTAGCGCGGTATTATGGGGCAAAAAAAGAAATAAAATGACACAAAATAAATAATTTACTAGGGAATGTCAAATGTTGAATCGTGACTTTACTAAAATAAAAATGGAATATTTTTTTAAATTTTGTTTTTAGAAAAAAATTTAATCATGAAATGGAAAAAATCTTGACAAACACATGTAATGAGAATTAGCTAATTACTGTGTATATAATGACATAAATGCATTTCCTGTTTTCCCTCCAAAACAAGAAAAAAAAAAAAAAAGAAAAAAGATAAAACAACTTAAAAGGATTTTTCAGAAAATTATTTTAGCAAATTTTTTTATATTAGAAAAAAACAGCAAAAAAACCCAAAAACCAAAAAAACCCATCAAAAAAAAATAAATAAATAAAAAATAAAAAAATAAAACAAAAAAAGAAAAAGTTATTTTGATTTCCAAAACCTTCCGTCTCTCGATTTGGAAGTTTTTTTTGCATGATAATTTTTTTATAGAAAGTACTGTAATTTGAGATTGGTTTCTTTTTTTCTTCTAACGAAGTTGTTATAGTTTTAAAAAAAAATCCTAATAAAATATAATAAAAAGAAAAATTGTTTTTCTTATGATTTCTCATTAAATTTGAGATAGTATCTCAATCCAGATTGAATCCATGATAAAAGAGAGGGCAAACCGCCAATTTCGAACAGTCAGAATGAAATGTCATTGTTATTATTAAAAAAAAAATCCAAAAAAAATCCATTTATTGAAAGTGATGACCACACGAAAACAGAAAAGTTCAATTCCTTATTTCAGATATATAGATGGTCTCAACTTGAATTATTACGAAAAGACGAGCAACCCCTTATTGAACGTCTAAATATTAAATTGCCCTGACAAAAGTAGGCTTCACAGCGCTTCAGCTTGCATCTAAATACCGCGCAGTGAAGCCTACCCCAATTTGAGCAGTTGCAATAGAGAAAAATCTACTTTAATGTTTGTTTAGTGGTTTAAATATTGCAATACGGTTAATCAAATAATTAATCCATCAACTACGAAGCGCAAAACAAACAAAATCTTAAAAAAAAAATTTCCTTAAAAAAAAAATCAAAAACAAAAACACCGAAAGGCATGAAGAGATCCAAGGGATTAGTAAAAGAAAGCATAAAAAGAAAAGATTTGACGTCTCTTCACACTGCATATTTAATATGCAGTTGTTTGCTTATTCAAGAAGCTTTCATAAAATATTTACCGGGTACATGACTTGCAATAGACATTTTTAAATTCATGTTGTTGCATTCTTTATAAGAACCCTTTATATTTTTATTTTCTAGCCAGCAATTTTTTTGGTCACGTTGCCATAAATTATTAAATTCAATTTAAATTAGCTTAATTAGGCAGCTTTACTGTATAGAATATTTTGGAATTGCCATTTAGTTTTCGGTCTTAACAGTGCGCATGCCTCAAAAAACCACAACAAATATTTTAAATTATTTATTTTTTGAATTTTCAGAATTTGCTCGTTTGAAACAGAAACTAATTAACCCAATTCCGAAAGCTGAATATTAATCCAATTTGCTGTTTGTTTATTAATTATTTATTATAGTAGTAAACTCTATTTATCATTTCCATCAATTTACCCGTTTTAAACTTCAAAACTTGACATATCATGATTCGAAAATGTGATGCAATTGACCGCCGATCAATTCCACGCGCGCACACGTCAAGAACCGTCAACTTACGCATCAATTGAGATGTTTAAACACCTCAATTGTTTGTATAAACTTGCAAACATTTGTTTATCCAGTCTACAATAACATGAAAACTAAATACAATAACCCAATAAATCCAAGCAGAAAAAATGCACATCAAAATAAATAAGATTTATTTATCACGCTCTTTAATGCACAAAATCCATTATAGCAGACTAGAAACACGAGTTAAACGACCGCAGAATAAAAATTAATAAAAAAAACAAATCCTAAAAGCAACATACTTTAATGAGAAAAACAAATTATTGCTGTCAAAACTCGCCCAGAGAGGACTCTAAATAAATCCTATCAGAAATGTGCAATCACATTTTCGCTAAAGCCCACAAGTTTCAATTGGAAATTGAAAACGTGTAGAAACTAAATTGCAGCGTGTAATCTGTAATCAATTCATCAATTTGCTGCTATGCCAGCGCCATTGGGAAGCGTGATCAATAGCGATACAGTCAGACTGAAGCTCTTATCACGCCGAAACGTGAGTGAGAGATGGTTTTTCTATGCTACCTCATCTAAGCTTCAAACTGAGTGAAGTGTGAAAAGGAGAAGCCAGGGTGTGAAGTTTCCGAGGCGCTGGCCTCGATTTTCTTAGCTGCTTGATAGAAATATTGATGCTCAACAGAGACTCGACACAAATCATATTGTTATCAGCCAGTGTTGGTGTTTGGGGTTGATGGAGTGGTGCAAAAACGGAGTTTAATCCTGTTTTGTTGGGCTAATTTATTGGTTTAACTGATTTTAAAAATTTCTATCAAATTAATAAATTAGAAAACATCAAATTTTTCGTCAAATGTATCAAAAACCAAATTTTTGGTCATATAATCAAAAACCAAATTTTTGGTTATACGATCAAAAACCAAATTTATCAATAATTAAGTTCAGGAAACATAATAATGTTTCTATTTTCATATTTCAATGCGCCTGGTTTTGATTTTCAAATTCCAATCAAAATTATGATATACTTTATTCGTTTCATTAACGAGTGAAATGCTGTTGTTGTTGTGTAATCTAACAGATTGTATCAACACAGACATGAAAACCATATGCCAATCAGTCGTTTGAATTAATGTTGAATCACTAATGTTAAATCATAGCGTTCGTAATAAAATAATTTAGATTTCCTAAAAGTTTCCAATTCATTTTCTTTTTTTTCAAACTAGAAAAGTACCATAAAACACAGGAAAAAAAAGACGACAGTAAAATGAAAATGCAAATTGGAATTAATGCATCATCAATCACGAGCATTTCATCAATAAGTGTCCCGCGACACACGAATCAGCTAATGGATGGAGTACACCATAACAATTTATTTCACCAAAAACAAAAAAAATTTAAAAAAAAAAAAAAAATACCTGAAGTACTCTTTACATTTTAAAATGTCACCCGACTATGATCAATAACTATGACGGAACACCAATGCTTATCAACTGTCGTCATGTCATCTCATACCTTTAATCGCGTTCATCACTCACATGTCACCAAAGTTAATTTTATAAACTTAGTTTATGTTTGAAAACCAAAAATTCCAAATTCCAAAAAAAGTATTTGATATTTGGTAAAAATTTATTATTTAGTTACAAAAAAAAAAAAAAAAATAAAATATGAATTTCTATTAAAACTTGGCTAAAAACCCGAGAACAGTGAATGAAAGTCTATATAAGAAAAGAGAGAGCTTTTGTATGTCAAGAGAAATGAAATGTTGAATAGCTGAGAAAATCTCTTGATCGGTTTACTGCACAAGTTCTCATTGGAAGAATAAAAAAAAAAAAAAAGTACCCATACTTGGTACAAAAAAAAATTATTTATACCATATAAAATAAAATATATATTATTTTTTTATAAATGAATTAATTTGACACGAGAAATTCAATTAAGTTTGAATAATGCAATAAAAGTCACCTGGGAAAAATATGAATCTTTTATCATATGTGAAATCAGCATGGAAAAATCATGAGAGCAAATCGACCGCTGGTCACGATCAATGATTCACCATTTCCTCTTCTCAATCCGTTACAAAAGAATCGATTTACTATAAAACGAACCAACATTTTTCTGCACCTATACACACACCTTTCTTTTATTGTCCACTCCCATAGTCCAAGACATGACATGGCCCAGGGGTTTTCAAGCTCCACTAGCTGTATGGCAGTCTACTCTAGCTGGAGCCACACCCATCAATTCTAAGTGCCGGCCCAAAAGGTGACCAAAGCGTTTCAGCTAATCTCTAAACTCGTTCGCTGCATTGTACTAAATTCCCCTCGAGACAAATTCAGTTGATGTTGCTAAGTGCAAGTCTGCAACAACACCAAATGTATTATTGCAAACTTTTGCAAAAAAAAGTGCAATAACAATAGTTGCATTCGAAAATTAGAACCCACCTGGTTTTAGCCTGGTTTTATAACAATTTTTGAATGACCTGGTTTTACTTTGGTTTTAATTAAAGTCTAGCTTGAACTTAGCTGGAGATTTTGGTTAAACCAAGTCAAAATCAAAATCAAATCAAAATCAAAAATTAGATTTAGCTGATCAATTGTCTATTCCATCTTGGCTATATTCCATGAGAATCCAGCTAGAAAATAGTAAAGTTTGTGAAAAATAAAGACAAATTATTTTGACGGACATCAGCGAACATCGTGGCCGACATAGGTGCAAGTTCTGCAGCCACGATGTTCGCTGATGTCCGTTTGTCATTATTTTTCGCAACTCTTGCCTATTTTTATGCCGATTTCTCGTGAAATCGTTAGGATGTTGTTAAATGACATTCCCACCTACAAAATCTGCAGGTTTTATTTGCTAAAACCTCAGTTTGGAGTCGAGAAACATCATATCGTTTCCAAGATGGCTGCTACAGAATGCTGCTAAAACCCAATAAAACTAAAACCTGGTTTAAAACGACCAACTAGAGATCGTTTATGGTAGTTTAAGCAGTTTTTGGGGGTCTAAAACCAACACCAGGCTAAAACCAACTTCTCTAAAACAACTAAAACCAGGTTAGTTTTCATTTTCGAATGCAACTAATATTTCCTAAGAAAAAAAAAAAATTGAAATTGTAGTTCAATTAATGGACAAAATTTCCTGTATGCCCAATTTCCATCTTCAGAAAGCTATTACAGACAAATCTAACATATATAACTAGAAATATGCTCCGAGCCATTTAGAGAACGGCTGGCTAAATTTAGGTTTATTCCTCCATCAGCTGGCTTTCTGGCTTGGCTCGGCAGAGGAAATTTGTTGGCGGCTAGCTGCTAAAGGCTCATTCACAATGGACGCAAACGCGTTCACAATGAGTTAAAATTTTGCATGCATACTGCACGCATGTCGGTTGCATGCGTAGTTTGCATGCAGTGGTTTGCATGCAAAAGCTATACTTCAATAATTTGAAGTATTGCGAGCTTTTTCGTACGTGGAATGTGACGTATGATGCATAGCCAATCAAAACGATTCTCTTATGATTTCTCCCAGTCAATCACAGCCTTTGAATCACTTGTTGAGCCATTTTGCATCAGTAGGTGTGACATCATTCTACTTCCTAGTGACTGAGCATGCTCAGTGGACTTAAATTGTGATTTAGTTCAGAACTATGTTCACAATGATATAAACAATTTTCCTACAAAAAAATCAAATGAGTCAATTGTTGCATGAACCAGGCATAAGCCATAAAATTTGCTTTTATTGGCTGCTAAAATTTAGACTGCCTAAAAAAAAACCAGTTAAAAAGCCAAAAATAAGAAATTTTATTTAATAATTAATATGATAGACTGTCTCTAATTATTAACTGGTCTTTAATTACCGCCTGGGCCAGCAGCTGCCGGATGATAATTGGATAATTTACGAAGTATTGGTTTGTTCATGCGTAATTAGCATTAGTTCCCTAACCGTAACCAAAGGATTAAGTGACAAGCCCTCTCTTCATCTCTTGAGTGGTCAGGGATAAAGATGTTATCTTATGATAGCACCTCACAATAGATGGCGCAATTCAATAGTGGTTCACTATTTGCATGTTGAATTATATAGTATGAGTGGCAAGTAAATCAACTTATGGTATTGCGGTTTGAGTTGGTATGTTAGAATCAATCTTTTCTGTTCCAATATTTCTTTAGTAGTAGTTAATAAATAATGTACCCAGGTAAAGCTACTTTTAACAATTCGGATTGGGAATTGACCATTGGGATACCCAAGCATGTCCTCAGCTGCTCCCAGACAAAAAATTCTCAACATCTTTCTATCTTTCATTAATATATTATTACTGAATAAATAGTCCATCATCCCTTGGTTTTCCTGTAACACATAAAATCATAAAATCCTGTAGTTCATTTCCCAGTCCTGAATCACATCCCATGCGAATGTTGCTGGAATGTTCCAAATGTCACCTGAAAGTTGTCAATTATTACGGTATTTTCGCAACATTTCTGCAACGTTGCTAATGTGAAATAAATGTTGCCATTTTCCAATGTCGTATCAAATTTGATGTCACTGCTGCAGCAGTATTGTGCCAATGTTGGCAATAATCATTGAAACAAACATGAATTTTTGATTTATGTCAATGGTTCCTTAAAATGTTCCTGCAATGTTGGCAACAAACATTGATCAACAATCAGGCAACAAACATTGATCAACAATCAGGCAACAAACATTGATCAACAATCAGGCAACAAACATTGATCAACAATCAAGCAACAAACATTGATCAACAATCAGGCAACAAACATTGATCAACAATCAGGCAACAAATTGATCAACAATCAAGCAACAAACATTGATCAACAATCAGACAACAAACATTGATCAACAATCAGGCAACAAACATTGATCAACAATCAAGCAACAAACATTGATCAACAATCAGGCAACTTAGATTTTTGTCGATGGTTACTTCAAATGTTGCTGCAATGTTGGCAACAAACATTTGATCAACAACAATAACTTAGATTTTTGTCAATGTAACGTCAAATGTTGCTGGAATGTTGGCAACAAACATTTGATCAACAAACAACTTAAATTTTGTTTAGAAATAATATTTGTAATCTGTTTCTTTAAATGTTGCATCATTGTTTCGAATGTTGCATCGTTGTTCTTTCAACGTTGTGACAATGTTGCATGCAACATTATGGCAGTGTTGCCAATAAAACAATGCAGCAATGTTAGAAGAAGTGAACAAAGATGCAACATTTGCAAATGTTATTTCCAAACATTGCTGCAACGTTGCAATGTTGCTGCAATGTTCCAAATGATACTTCTTCTAACATTGCTGCACTGTTGGCAACATTGCTGCACTGTTGGCAACATTGCTGCACTGTTGGTAACATTGCTGCAACACATAAAATCATATCAATGATCAATGAAAATCAATGATACTTCTTCTAACATTGTTGCACTGTTGCCAACAGTGCAACAATGTTAGAAGAAGTATCATTTGGAACATTGCATGCAACATTGGTGTTACCTGGGTAAGATGTGAGCCAAAGAATTAATATCTGTGTAATTAATTAATTCTTTTCATTAATGACATATTTGTACTTTAAGTTTTGTTTTTAACTATAAATATTTATTATGTCAGGTCATGACTTCAAATGTCATTTTAGCTCATAAATCGTCTCAACTGATAAAGGAATAGCGGATTATTAATTAAAATTAATAATTAAAAAGAATAGTTTAAACAACAGCTTTAATACACACAAGGTCACAAACAAATAAGCATTAGAGTTTTGTTTGCTTAAGCCTGGCAAAGCAATTCTCCTTTTAAATGCAAAATCATTTGTCATTTACAATTTAGAGCACTTCCACATTTAATACCTGTTTACATGTTCAATTACTAATTCCCTCAGCTTGTTTCCAATTAAATAAATAATCACTTTCCATAAAAGTTTCCACATACATGCAAATGCAGAAAAACAAGCTGAGAAAAGAGAATCATAATTTATTGATGACAAGCTATGCAGTACCTAAGCTTTTCCTAGTCGTATATTTCATTTTTTCAAAATTTATTTATACTTGCCAAAACCTTTTTTCATTAAGATTAGGAGCTATTAAGCATAATCTTGGCAAAAATGTATGAAAAGCGTTTACTCCAGGGTATTTTAAAGTCAAAACTGACCACAAAATTACATTAATGTAAGCCCAAAAGTTCAAACAAAGCTGGCATGGTTAAAGATTGAAGATGGCTCTAGGAGTTTTCTTAATTTAACCTTCTAAGGTCAAAATTGCTAAAGCTCAAGTTGAATAGTCACATCAAGAGATAATTTAAAGTAATAATAAGAAAAGTTATAGTTTCATTTCAATGTGGGAAGAGAGATAAATGTGTGCTGTAAATAGTTTAAGGCAAAAAAAATTCAGTAAGGATATTTTATTTTATATCAAAAAGGTTGAAATTTAAAATAAAATTTATGAGGATTTTATTTCTTCGATATTTCAAAAGCATATCACTTGGTTTTTATCTTAACAGCGGTGTAGTGTGGTGATGCACCTGACCGGCAATCAGGGGAATCGACAATTCTTTAGGATTCGGACTGTTTGTCTTTTTACTATCGTGGTGTATGGATGATAAATGGTTGTAAACATGTGAGCAAATGATGGCAAATGGCGGCATACGCAGTAGTGGGAACGTGTGGTTTGCCCTGTCAGCGATGAAATCACTTGTTAACATTTAATGATGTTTGAATTAATATATTTATTCAAATATTTTTTCTTTATATTCATAATGAATGCAAGTATTAATTAAAAACATGAACAAAATCTTCACAATTCTACTTTACCCAATCTGATCTTTAAAACGTATTATTTATTCATAACTTTAAAATGTATTTAATGTAATTGTAAGTTATTATGATTAGAAAAACATATTCGCATGAAATAAAAGATTTCCATTTTTTATTTATACAAAGAAATTAATAATTTTAAAATGCAATTAATAGAGACTTTGCGATTTCTCGTAAGAAAAATTACGAAATTAAAAAAAACGAATTTTTTTTTTAATTTCGTAATTAATATTTCATACAACAGGTTGCGATAAAAAATTGACTATTCTTAAAATACAAACAATTTAAGAATTAAACCTATATTAAACCTATACAAATTTCAAATTGTTTTATTTTCGTTCAAACCCTAAATAAATTTTAAAAAAGATGGTACTGTTTGTCAGACGGTAAAAGAACAAATAGATGGAGTCAACATCATCATCGCTTCGTTGCATTTGCCTGCAGTCGGTACGTTGAACGAACGAAGCGAACAAACGAACGAAGCCAACTAAAATGATTAAAAATTTTAACAAATTTATTTTAACAGTAAAACACATACATTTTAAGTTCCTTCTCATCAGTTTAATTATCAAAAACGATCAGTTAACTTGGGCTGTTAAATCCGAGGTTAGAGCGAGCAAAATGGCAGAACACAACAAACGAAGCAGGCGGAAAAGCGCATGCCCAACACATTTTTATTTACAAAAATCTATTACGAAATAGCTCACAAAATAGTTCTTTTATTTCATTACGAAATTCGAATTAACCAAAAATTAATACGAAATCATATTATAATTTCGTAATTTTTATAATTTTGTATTTTTTTTTCCGTAACGAAAAATACGCACAAAAGTCTCTAATGTAATAGTAAATTATTATGATTAGAAAAGACATATTTGAATTTAAGTACTGAAAGCCATTGTTAGTTATATAAAGAAAGTTTCACTTGACATGATCTGATTAAAATAAATCGATCACACTGCTGCCACAGCCCACAACTCACTAATTAGAGAAAAACTATTAGGCTAGCCTCGAAAGAGCCCGACCTAGCCATGGTCATGTATCCAGATCCCCAATTGACAGTCAGATCCAAAATAATTAAGTAATTATTTTCTAGAAAGTCTCCAATAGAAGTAATGGAACTGAATGACCATTTATCATCCATACTCATATTGCGCCCTAGAGACCTATTGTTGTTTTTTGAAGACACAATTCTTCTAAATTTCTAAAGAAAAAAAATGATATTTGATATTTGATCACATTGCAAGTCTAGGTGTCTAAATTTTGTTTTAGGTACTTTATAATAGCTTATGTTAAGAAACTTTAAGAACCTAAACACTGGTTGCATTTAATAGTCGTTTGGTTGAGCCTAGACTATTTTTGAGTATGAAATTGGCAGTTCTAGATATAAGACAAAGAATTGATCTAACAGCTGCTACTGAATAGACAGAAAGCTGTATGGAATTTAGCAGTTTTGCAGTGACTCAAAAATAGTCATCTTGATTTTTAGGCTCATCCAAATGACTATTAAATAGAACCAGTGTTAGATTCTTAAAGTGTCTTAACTTAAGCTATCTAGTTTTACAATGCACAGAGTTAGTTTCCACTAATGCTACACATCACACAAAACTCTTTTAACGTTATACTGACGCCAATAGAGTTTGTGAACAGGACTGTCAAATCTACCTCAGCTGCTACAAACAGCGGCCAATGGCCAAATTAACAGACTTTACTGGAAAGTTTGTATACTTCTTTTTACATTTTCTGTATTAAATTATCTTTATCTTGTATAGTCATTTTGTTTTTGGAAATTCTGCCACCACATATAAGTTCCTATAACCCCTATACACCCCTATATACCCTTATATAACCCCTATATAAGTTCCTAAATCCTAATGGTTCCAAATGTATTGAAGTTTTCAACTAATGGTTTGCCTTGATATAATAATTCCAACTTTTAGTTTAAAAAATAAATTTCCCTTTTTATTGGCTTCGAATTGGATCGATAATCCACTAACCGAAATTATTTCAAGTCGTAAATAACCTCTTTTGAAGAAGTGAAGATGCGTGGCAGACCCCATCGACCTTGACGCTTCTGGCATGAAGTAATTGCGACCCGGTAGGCACGTTCCATACACCACTTGAAGGCCATGCTCATATCATCTCACATTCACTGCTGATCTGAGTTGATGAATTGCCCGTTACACAGATAAAGGGCAAACAACAAACATAGCTAAATGACACTTAATTAAAAGCATAATGATAAAATTCATAAATCAACAACACCGTTTGCTCGAAATAACCTGCGCCTATTTGCATAAGCGGATTAATTTGGGTGCGCTTGTTTTTTGTTTACAAATTGCCAAAAACATAATTACCTAAGAATGTGCAGTTGAGTTTGAAAACAAAATGCGCTTTAAAGGTGCATTTTCATTTGCAAGAGAATTTCTCGCGCTACAATAAAAATCGCGCCAACAATCGTAAAAATCAAGCTTGAGCATTTTCATTATTAGAGCAAAAAGAGCCACGTCTCGCTTTCAAAAATTTTGTAAAATTTAGTTGCCATCTCATGAAATATTCATTAGTTTGAAATGTTTAGCATCAAATATTGCTGAATTTATTATTTTTTGGCTTTTCTAGATGTGGATGGCATTGATTAATCAAGATTGAAAATTCAGGTGGGGGAAAAAAATCAGCGCCATTTGCAATTGTGGGTGGAGCCTGTTCAAATGCCAAGCACAAACCGCTTCCTATTGGTCCAGATTGTCACATGGCGCGATTTTAGGCGCAATTTTGTGTTTAGCTTGCATGAAATGAACAAGCGTGCGATTTTTGTCGCGCGATTGTTAAAAAATAAGTGCGAGAAATGGCATTTCTCGCAAAATGAAAATGCACCTTTAGACTTTAATATTGTTACCATAAATTAAAGTTTTGTAGGTTTATACAGAGATTGGAAATTTGCGTTTTGTTTTAAACGCAATTTAAGTAAATCTTTTATTCGAGTAAATCTGAATTAAATATTAATTTATAAATGGTAAATTTTTTATTTGGAAATCACTTTTCCAATATCAAGTTAGGCATAGTTAAAAACACATGAGTGGTGCGAGGTAAGAGTCTGCTGTGGAATAACAATTTCCTACTACATAAGAAATGCATAAATCATGCTTGACCATGTGCATTCCAACCCATCATTCCCACGAATGAAATATGTATGTGTATACAAAGCACGCAAAGTTGGACAGCAATGAAATGTACTCAATTGATTCGGTTTGAAGAAAATTCTCTCAAAGAGTGACTTGGATGTTTTAAAAAAAATGAATTTCTGCATTTAAAAAAAAATGTTTGGAACAAAAAAAATGCATTTTGCATGTGAAAAAAGACATTTTTGTAGAGAAAAAATGAAGTTTTGGACATTTTTGAAGTTGAAAAACTTATTTTTAATTTAATAACCTAAGGTAAATTTAACATTGAAATATTTGAAAAACGTGTATCCTTGAAGTTAAAAATTGCAGCGTGTAAATTATATGAAATTTGCACTTTTAACCCTAAATTAGCATCATTTGTAGTAAAAAGTTACATTTCTACTTCTGAAAATAAATCTAAAATAACTGAGGTAAAAGACACGAAAGAACATAGTTACAACCCATAAAACAAGCCAATATTGAATCAACATTTTCATTTTTGAACGTCAATCAAATGTTTGAATGTTGTGTTCATACTTCATACTTTTAGATATTACAACAATCAAACAGTTGAATATGGGTTGTTAATATGCAACATTCAATAGATGTTGTATCAACATTTTGATACAACAATCAAACAATGGAAATATCGGTTGTTGATATGCAACTTTTGTTTAATGTTAAATCAACATTTTGTTATGTTTGAATGTTGAAAAAAAAATGTTGATAAAAAATGACATTCTTGTATTGAATCAACATTTCTGATGTATTTTCTGATTGTTGTTAAGATATTTTCTTGTTTCATGGGAACAAACCATAATGCTTAGTTCCCACTTGGCAGAAATTCCGACAGAAAATTTTCTGCTGTGTAGAAAAGATCGTTTATCTGTCGTTGGTTCCCACCCGCGGACTGAAAATTGGGCAAAAAAGTGCAGAAAAGTGGAATTTAAAAATGGATGCCAGCTAAGGAAGGCAATTTGTAAACACTGCTGCTTTCTACACTCAAAATTTTCTGCAGCAGAAAATTTTCTGTCGGAATTTCTGCCAAGTGGGAACTAAGCATCAAGCTGCAAGAAATACCATCATTGCATCTACATAGAAAACCAAACTTCTGATCAACTGATACCATCATCTTTCCCCATAAACTACAACATTATTGCCTACTTATTCGTATTTGTAGCATTCAGTTCAAAAACAGCAATAAAATATATAAGAAAACACTAAAAAAAAATGTCAATAACTTTGCCATTCACAAGTCGTCACTTCCCTTACACAACTTGAAGCAGCAACACCGCTTTATTGTGGTATACACTGATTAAGTCTCTAGCGAGTTCGACAAACCCGTCGAGTCAGCTATCCGACATACTTGTTCCACTTGTCCCGTTTCGCGTTACAAAAGACCTACTTCGTCTGCAGCGATGACTCGCATGGGAAAATTGTTTTCCATTAAAACTTTGGTCTGTTGCCGCCTTCTTCTCGCTCGCCGCAGCCCGTTCCCGCAGTAGTTAATGACGAGACATTCCTACATTCCACAAGTCAACGCTCCAACATAAATTTTATAAAGCTTAAAGAAAGTCCCCGTACAATGGCAATGGCCGATCGAGGACTAGCGCGGCAGCGGCGTAGTGTTTATCCAAAAAGCTCTTTCTAGCGTTAATAAGCGGACCGGCAAACTGGGGCTCCATAAAATTGCCATCAGTGTGATTACATGTCAAGTCGCTGATCGATTCTAAAGAAAATTGGGCAGTCAACATGCACTCACCTCTGTCTCTTATAGGTTTTGTGCGTGATATGGTGCAAATTCTTACGGTAGATCTTAGGGATTTAGATGCTTCGATCAATTTGAGCAAAGCTGCGTCAATAATAATTCTAATGGGTGATAGGGGTTTCCATATAAAAGACAAATTAAGTAAAGAATCTCAAATGGCGTTAAAGTTAATAGCATTTAAGGTTAAATTTCAAAAGTTCTTCGAAAAAAAAAACAACCACACTTGATTAAAAGCCACCCTCAAATATAAGCTGCCTTCGAATACAGGCTGCACTTGAATACAGGCCGTATGATTTTGGTACTGTATTCGGTTTAAGCCAAAAAAATAATAATGACTAAATTTTTGGTCATATGACGAAAATTTTGGTGTTTATTTGGTTTTTACCAAAAAAATCGCTATGAACAAGTGCCACTTTTTCAATTGACGTACAGGTACAGGAAATACCTAACAATATTTTTAGCCAAAAAATCACCAGACAATTGTTTCCTTTACTTCCTCATGGAAAAATGCCAAAAAACATTTCAAAATGTACAAATAAAAACAAAAAAAACAAAAAAAACAAAAAAACAAAAAAAA
>JH431783.1:121286-162038 GCA_000239455.1 Strigamia maritima
ACCACACTTGATTAAAAGCCACCCTCAAATATAAGCTGCCTTCGAATACAGGCTGCACTTGAATACAGGCCGTATGATTTTGGTACTGTATTCGGTTTAAGCCAAAAAAATAATAATGACTAAATTTTTGGTCATATGACGAAAATTTTGGTGTTTATTTGGTTTTTACCAAAAAAATCGCTATGAACAAGTGCCACTTTTTCAATTGACGTACAGGTACAGGAAATACCTAACAATATTTTTAGCCAAAAAATCACCAGACAATTGTTTCCTTTACTTCCTCATGGAAAAATGCCAAAAACATTTCAAAATGTACAAATAAAAACAAAAAAAAACAAAAAAAACAAAAAAAACAAAAAAAAAATATACTTCAGTATAAAATAAGCACTGGCTAATCAGCCTTGCTTAGTGGAATTTAATAGAAGCAAACAAGTTGGGTGAGAATTAGATCGAAAAAAGGTACCTACTCGCTTTAATTAGTGGGCGGTATTAACAACAGAGATTGTATGTCTATTAAATGCACGCGTTGCAGCAACAAGACGAATACAAAATCCAATTATCAAAAAGAGTCTCAACTGAGTGATAAAATAAAGAACGAGGTGGAGTTTTGCATTGATTAGATTGTAGGAAAGAAAAAAGTATTCAGTAATCGATACTCCGGATGCAAATTGTACCATGAGTAGATGACAAATAGAAGTTAAGCTAATCGCTGAATGTTTTTAGGAAATTTTGTAGAAGTACTGTAATAAACATTTTGAACTTTTGTCTTTAAATAAAGAAAGCGTAAAAAAAAAGACAAAGTGTCTCAAATGTGCTGAAACATCCTATATGTGGCTGTGAATGACATGAAATACATACTATTACACTAATAAAACAGACCATTAGGTCTGACTTTCTCTGTCGTCTTCTTTTTTCTCTCGTTTTAGCAAATATCCCAAAAAGCCAAAAAGAATATTTGCTTGTCATTTATAGGAAATGTCATTATTGTCATTTAAATTAAATTAGATTTTTGCAATTAAAAGTGAATTATACCAACTAATAGTAGATTTTAATGACTAAAAATGGATTATAACAACTCAAAAGTAGATTATAACATCTAAAATAACCAAAAGTGGATTATAACATCTAAAATAACCAAAAGTGGATTATAACATCTAAAATAACCAAAAGTGGATTATAACATCTAAAATAACCAAAAGTAGATTATAACATCTAAAATAACCAAAAGTGGATTATAACATCTAAAATAACCAAAAGTGGATTATAACATCTAAAATAACCAAAAGTGGATTATAACATCTAAAATAACCAAAAGTGGATTATAACATCTAAAATAACCAAAAGTGGATTATAACATCTAAAATAACCAAAAGTGGATTATAACATCTAAAATAACCAAAAGTGAATTATAACAACTAAAAGAGAATTGAAAAACTAATGATTAACAAATGATTAACAACTAAAAGTAAATTTGTTGACTAAAAATTTAATTATGTACAGATTATTTTATTGCTTAAAAACTAGATTTTGATATTCAAAAATTGAATTTCTATTCTGAAAGTAGATTTTTCTTGCCTCCAAAAGTCTTATACTGAAGTAAAGTTTTCTAGCTAAAAATAGAATTTTTTGATTTTAAAAATTTATACGAATATTACTTTGCTCATAAAAACACTTTTTATTATTAAAAATAAAATAATTAATCTACGACATCTAAAAACTTTTAAATTGACGTTTGATTTCATGTCAAATAAATTAGAAATAAATTTAAAAAAACAAAATTAAAAAAAAATCCCGATCCACCCACTGCTAAACTTATTGCTATAGCAACCCAAGATTTAATCACCCAACCACATTGCTTGTCACCTTGGAAACCTAATCTCAATCAGTCAACAGAAAAAAAAGATTATTCCACTCATGAATAATTACAATTTCAATTTCACGTATAGGAAAGAGGAGGAAAACAACACTTGATGCTGCGAATGATTTAAATGAAACACACAAGCAAATTGAATTTACTCGATTTCTTTTTTGCTGCGCTGTCTTTTCCACAGCCCATCATCAATATTTCAAATCTATGTTTAAACCCCAATAATTTTCTACCTAAGAAATAAATGTGTGTGTATTCTTTTTCTTTTAACCATTTGTTGCTTTTTCATGATTTATGGACTGAACATGTTCCCTGATGAGTCATTTTATTTCCGCTGAAACAGCTCTGAGCCTCTGTTGTTTCAAACGCATTTCTTCTGCCTGACATGAATTTAAATTCCATTTTGCTTTTGTTGCGCATAAATAAAATAAGAATTTTTAGTAACCAACAAATAAAAAATTACCATTGAATTTGAAATTTGGCTAAACCAAACACCAGACTTTTCTTTTAGGATTTGGCACATTTGAGATGTCCGTTGTAATAGTAGTACCACTGTTGAGTAAATATATAGGCATTAAATTTCATGCTGCTCATTTCACGGCAGTTCCTAATAAAGGCCGTCCTTGAATAAATATAATTTCAAAAAATTATCCCTTATATTTATTGAGTAGAAGAGAGCACTGCACTGGGCCAGTTGGAGTGGAGCCACAAAGTGCAAAATAAGTCGTCTCGGTCGAAATACTCGGTGGTTGCAGTATTCCGCCGACGACAATTTATCAAGAGACCTCAAACGCAAGCACAAGTGAACGGTGCAGCCAACAAAGCCACATAGCGACAGATGTAGGCCATGGGCAAAAGGCCAGCAGTGATGGCAAAGTAAAAACTTTTCAAACTAAGTGCTTCTTGCATGCATTAAATCTGAAAACGAATAAAAACCGTTTCTAACTCCGAAAACCTGCAAATTCAATTTACCTAAAAGTATCCGATTGCCCACAGGACCCACTTAGCAAGGGATAAAGAAAATAGTCTAGGGAATTAGTGCACAAGGGTACAATTCAAGTCCGGCAGAAAAAAAAAACAATTTTGTTACCTTCACACCAGACGTTTAGTGCTAAGACTTTGAAATGTACAAGCAAGTTTACTGCAGTATAGCGTGAGTAGAGTATATTGCATTACTGCAATCTATTGCAAAACAAGCAGAATTGGAGTGACTGCAATCTTTTTTTCGGCTTCATTAGACCAATAAAGAAAGACATTTAGCACTTGGCTTGAGAAATGAAAACACTCGAGTTTCAAGTGCTGTCACTAGAGGGTGGTAAATGAAATTGCAATGCATGATTTTCCATTAAGTCTAGAGGGTGTGCGAAGAATGGTAATGTTTCTAGACAATAAACATAGAAAACTTTAGTTGAATTTAATGTTGATGTTAAAAGTAACTTTTTCAACTTTTATTGCTTTTTTGATGGGTTAAAAGTGAATTTTTGATTATTATTGCTTTTATGATGTGGTAGAAGTGATTTAATTTAAAAAAAAAAAAATACACTTTTGATTAAATGTAGCTTTTCATGATAATGTTATTTGAAATCCTCTAATGATCCAAAATCCAATTTTCCACAACTGGCCGTTTTGCCAATACATTTGTTTGGCACCCATTTGACAACAGGTGGCCCTTCTTAATTTTGTGTTAATTATTAAGCATTTTTTCCACTTTAAAGAGAATCATTTAATGAAACAATAAGAGTCAATTAAACTCCTAATCAAATTGTTAGCGTTTAATACTGCCAGGCAAGAAGCACTTAGCCCCAATGTCAAAAGTTCTTTCAACTAAATTATATTCCAGGCGACATATTTCAATATAGAAACAAAAAAATTGTGATAAACAGTAGAAGCATCCATAAATGGTAAAACATGTCCAGATTTCCTTAACATCTGTAGCTATCAATTGCTTAATGGGTTATGAAAATAACTCATCTGCTATTAAGTAATCTGCCCTCCTGCTGCAGTGCAGTGCAGTGCAGGGCAGCTAGCCATAATTTCATATGGTTAATGCGGGAAAATGAAAAATTTTCAATTTATAAAAAAATCTAGAAATATAGGACCTCATCCATATGCAACAAAAATATGTCACCAGAATTGTGCGCACCGCGTAACATCTTTTCCCTTCAAGAAGACACGTCTGTAGAGTGTAGACTAATGGACGAACACTGCTCGGCGTCAGGTGACTAATGGAATGTCACGCCAACCGACTTTTACTATTCACTTCGTCTAAAGAACTGTTTTTTTCCCTCCTCATCTATTTTGTATTAAATAAATCAATCAAATTGTCAGATGAGAAATCAGGAGCTGAAAAGCGCCCGATTTAGTTTATATTTTAATTAACGTTCATGACACAAAAACCAAGAGTGAAAAAATAAAATAGAACAAAAAAGCTAATCAAAGTAATTAGTAAATAAACATTGAACGATTTGTCTGTAGTCCATCTAATTGAAACTAAGCATAACAGCAGCAAAATGTCCTAATCAATTATCAACCTTAAACTATGGGATATTGGATTTTCTTGTCTCATTGTTGTCGGAAAACATTCACAACACCTGTTTAACGGCAAACATCGACCGACTTCCAACTTTGGCTTTTAAAATACCTAAAGATGGCACGACTCTTGGATTTATTTTTTTTTAACTTTAAAATCCAGTTAAAATTATAATTAGTGGATTTAATTAATCGGATAATACAGAGGTTTACTGTATTTTTGGTAGTATAATCCGAATGTAAATTTAAAAATTATTATTTTATCCAAAATTCCTATTCAAAACATGAAGACGTTCGTAAAATTGAAAAAAAATAGTTAATATCTATTAATCAATTTGTTTTGCAGTATGGGAAAAATTGTAGAAAAGAAAACTCAATTTTAATGTGTAAGTAATTGCTTTTTTATTTTCTTGACTGAAATTGATGCATTCTGGTAAACACATTTAAATCCACATAAGTCACCTAAAAGAACTCATTAAAAATAAGTCGCCATTTTACTTCATTTATGGCGCATGCATTGTTATGTGGCCAACTCCATAATCATCATCATCATCATAATATAATGGTGTCCGTCCGTCCGTCCAAAGCCTTTAGCAATATTCGGAACTGACGACAGATAGCGCATCAATTTTTTAAAAGCATTCAACGGTATTGGCTGAGTTAAAAAGGATTCAACAGGATTGGCTGGGTTAAAAAGCATTCAACAGGATTGGCCGAGTTACTAGTGACGTTTTAATAATCACGGACTCATGTTTCCTAGGTTAAACAGGATTTCACAGGTCATTGGTGACAAGATTTTGGTGATTTGATGGAATTTAGGTAATTTAATGGAATTTTAGTGATTTTTACAAGATTTTGGTCAAAAATTTCACAGTAATTTCGCGGGTTATACGGGTTGTTGGTGATGGGATTTCACGGGTTATTGATGATTTAACCAGATTTAACCAGATTAAACGAGATTTCAAGGGAAATCACGGGTGTGGGTGTTTGAGAAGTTTTCAAGTTATGTAGTAACGGCTAACTTGCTAGTCAAAGTAAAAGTTATGGGATAAAATGAATTAAACTGGCAACTTTTTTCTAGGAGTATACAGACTTATCTGGACATGAAAAAGAGACACACTTATCAGAACTCAAAGAAATCCGTGGCTGGGCGTCAAACCACAGATCTCCTAATTACCGGTCAGATGCACTACCATTTTTACAACCACAAGGTTAACACAAACCTTAAAACAAAACATGTTTTGCCATCCACAAAAATCGATACTTGCAGAGATTTTCCCCAAATGCTTGCTGAAGAGCAAGATTAATATTTTGCAGAGACACGTATACTCATAGACCTATATCCCCTGACTGAGAACTCAAATATTGTAGGTAGATGGCTTAAGTTTCTTACTTCTTCACTTCCTGTTTGTTAGAAGTGTGGTAGAAACATTTTCTATCACACTAAATAGGAATTGAGGTGGCGCTTAGTTTGGGCACTATATTGTTTTAAAAATGGCTGCCTGATCTTCATGCCGAGTGCTAATGGCGTCACATGACGGTAAATTTTGTAGTACGACGCACCTAGGGTTTCTCAAATACCGGCCACTTCATAATACCGGTATTTCGGTATTTACACACATGAAAAACCGGGATACCGGTATTTTTCGGTATTTTTTTTATTTATTTATTTTATTTTTTTACACACTAGACACATGACCTAACACGCCTATGTTTCGAACATGCAACGTACACCGCATACAAAATGCACGCTAGCAGCAAATCGCTGCCTGACGCGACGCGCGTACATTGCGCGTATGGTACGCGCAACATACGCGCGTCGCGTCGGGCAGCGATTTGCTGCTAGCGCGCATTTTGACAAAACCGGTACCAATACCACCTAAAAAACGGTATTCGGTATCGGAAAAAACCAGAAAAATACCGGTTTTTCGGTACCGGTATATACCGGTAGAGAAACCCTAGACGCACCGGAAGCTGCTGAGTAAGAAAATTAGGAACTTCCTGCTTCTCCGCGCACTCCAAGAAGTATAAACTCCATTTTCAACACAATGCGACAAACTCTCATTGGCTAAAGCCTTTTCCCTGCGATTGTTTAATACACTTAATAAAATAAATAATTCGAAAAATGACCATAAAAGGGCAAAAATGAACATAAACGAACAAAAACGACCATAAATGAGTAAATGACCATAAAAATGACCATATATAGTTTTTATACCAATTTATATAAATTTGTATTAATGTGCAAAGCAAACAGGCTCTATCTAGCCAATGGGATTCTGACGCAATGTGTTGGAAATTGAGTTTAGGCCTATAATATATTTTGCTTTAATTCTCTCTTTCTATTCAAACAATCAATGTGTCTAAACAATAACAAGACGCATATTGTTAACATACCCCTACGGTACCACTAGCTTGTTTATTCTAATGAAAAAATCCAGACGAATTTATTTGCATTTGTTCAATTTAACATGGTCACGACCCCAAAGGCCGTAGCTTATACGCCGATGGCACGCGCTTGTGTGAATCTTCTTTGCTCCGTTATAAAGAGATTGGCTTTCCGATTCCATGTAATTACTTGATCGTTCTAACGAGGTTATTTTCACAATCCCCCATCCAGCAGCTTGACTGAAATGAGATTTTACTGATATATGTCGTCAAATTCATTGTTTTCACGACGCGTCATAAAAACTTTTAGAGCTAAAAGAAAACTGAAAGGTTCAGTGTGCAAAATGCAATAAAAAGAAAGACAACAAACTCTTTAAGAAGAACTCAAGATGAATAGCCGTATAAAGAGGTCTTTAACAAGAGTTGCTCCAGTTACGAATTCAATTGGCAGGTGCCCCAGTAAAACTCCAAATGAGTTCAGCAGTGGAGGAGCAGCCAGTTGTTTCACATCACATGATCACATCCAACATACAAGAAATTGTTTCTCTGCACAACATTTACATGATGCATTCACATCGCTTTGTTGCTCATTTGCTATCTGTATGCAAATTGGCCTACAGTGAAGAAATGCATTTGCTCTCTTTTGATGGTTCAGGGACCATGTCAAGTCGGAAAATTGGACACATTCATGCTGGGCGTTATTCGCGGATGGATCGGTGTCTCAGCTTGGGGGTAAAGGCAAACTCAGAATGAAGTTAGTGACAGAACAAAGCAGAACCGCGGGGCAGTTTGGGAAATGAAAAAATCACCAACCACTCACTATCTTTAAATAAGTTTATTTAATGTTTAATGAAGCTGTGGAAGTAGATATAGAAGAGGAAAGCGGATTAAAATCATTAAATAAAATGGGAATATCAAATAATGGCGTGTACAGAGTGAAGTGGGAAAAGTTAGTAAAGGGGCAGCTATATAGTGTAATAAATATGCAGTTTTTGTAATTAATAATAGAGATAGAAAAATCAATAAAATTGTGTTAAAATTGTGTTTAGAACATCAAAAATTTTCGCCTAAATGATTTTTGTTTTTTTTTTAAAGTTTTTAGAACGGCCTTTTAAAAAAATCATTTTGAAAATTTCTCAATAGTGCTTTTGACCATTTATGTTTTTATGTTTTTATCTTCTGTTAGAAAAAAAGTCGATACAACTTGAACTAGGCCGGAAATTGAAGAAAAAAATTTGCTTATTGCAAATTTTTTTCCATCAGTTATATGATTGTATGGACCACTAAATGCAACTCAAACGAAATGGACTATGACAAACCTCTCCATCAGACCACAAAAAGTGCTGACATAGTAGGAACTGAAACCGCTTGCTACAACTTATCTTTTTTTTCTTTCTCAATCAATATGACCAAGTTTAACAACTCAATTCTTCATTCTGATGAAAATAAATAAAAATAACAAACACAAATAATAATAATAATAACCAATAACTTATTATTGTTAGTGATATGTGATGCGAGATGACATTGCAATTTGGACAAAATTAGACAGTTTGCGATTTCTTGTACGAGATTTTTTCATTAGGTGGTTTGCGCATGCCAATTGTATTTACGAAATGTTATTAAATACGAAATATTTAAAAATATTTCGTTTCAAACCACCTAATTTTTCCCTTCTCATGACAAAATTTTTAAAAAGTTTCGTCGAATTAAAAACAAGAATTCAAAAATTAAATCTGCGCAGTGGGATGCGCTGTGCGCTTAAATTTTGAAACAGTGGCATCCATCTCAGACACGATAGACCGAGCATGTCTCGACTCCAAACTAAGGTTTTAGCAAGCAAAACTTGCCAAATTTGTAGTTAGGGACATTATTTAAACATCTTAACACGATTCCATGAGAAATCAGTATAAAAATAGGTAAGAATTGCGAAAATGACGACAAATCACGGGTGCCGACACCAGCGATTATCCCGGCCGCGAAACACGCACCTACGTCGGCCACGATGTTCGCAGACGTCTTTTTGTTTCAATGGTTGACGAGATTTATGAAAAATTTTGTTAATTTTTTGTCTCGTACCAGAAATTGCAAAACTGTCTAATAGACAGTTTGGGATTTCTCGTACGAGACTGAAAACGAGATTTAAAAAAACGAAATGTTGGGAAAATTTCGTTTTTTTAAATCTTGTTAATAGACAGTTTGCGATTTCTCATACAAGACTGAAAACGAGATTTAAAAAAAAAAATTTTGGAAAATTTCGTTTTTTTAAATCTCGTTAATAAAATGTCGTATCGTGTGTTTGCGATTTGTCACGAAACGTGTTACATACGGCACACAAATTGGCGGCAACATTTTTTGGCAGAACTAGACACCTTATCACAAATTAAGCCTAAGTATTGGGCTTGTGGTTTGTGCAAGGTGTTTGACTAATAAAAAAATTAACAAAATTTTTCATAAATCTCGTCAACCATTGAAACAAAAAGACGTCTGCGAACATCGTGGCCGACGTAGGTGCGTGTTTCGCGGCCGGGATATTCGCTGGTGTCGGCACCCGTGATTTGTCGTCATTTTTCGCAATTCTTACCTATTTTTATACTGATTTCTCATGGAATCGTGTTAAGATGTTTAAATAATGTCCCTAACTACAAATTTGGCAAGTTTTGCTTGCTAAAACCTTAGTTTGGAGTCGAGACATGCTCGGTCTATCGTGTCCGAGATGGATGCCACTGTTTCAAAATTTAAGCGCACAGCGCATCCCACTGCGCAGATTTAATTTTTGAATTCTCTTTTTTAATTCGACGAAACTTTTTAAAAATTTCGTCACGAGAAGGGAAAAATTAGGTGGTTTGAAACGAAATATTTTTAAATATTTCGTATTTAATAACATTTCGTAAATACAATTGGCATGCGCAAACCACCTAATGAAATAAATCTCGTACGAGAAATTCCCAAATAGCTTATTTGAGTTTGGTGAGGGACATTGTTGGTCACTGCTGTTTCTGACGGCACAGTTTGTATTCTCCACGTTAAATGAATATGGTATACGTGACAACTGGTAACAATCAGGCAAATTCTCGATTTTGTCTCGCTTTTATCTATATTGTTGTCTGCTCGTTTTTATAACTTCAGAGTTTTAACCCAAAAGCATTTTTCAAAAAATCTTTAAAAAATTATTTAACAGTTTTAAACGATGCTTGATCAAATGGACCAATAAAAACTGTGATGTCGTAAAACCTGTAAAGAATTTTTTAATTTGAATTAAAAAGTTAAAAATTGCTTCCAAAATATTCAGTTTTCGCACTTTAAAGCGACACAAAATAATAATAATATGCAAAGGCACCAAGTGTTGCCACATAAACCTGATAACAATCCCACACATAAGTCCAGTTGCGCGCAATGAGAATAGATGTGACAACAAAATAAATGGAGACATGTAAAGCCACTTTTCAAGAACCCTAGCAATTTCCACATCCATACCATAAGCCCTTCCCAGCAGGCCTTAGTGGACAACTCGTTAACATTATAAGTGGCAATGCAAATGCAGACAACAAAAGATTTAATAAATCGTCCACATGTGTCATAAGAAAAATGAAACTGCAGAGGACTCTGAAGATTCGGCAAAGCATTCTTATAGATTAAAGAAATATAAAATGGCTACAAAGACCAACGAGATGTGAGTAATGAACGCGTTGTAAAAGCGGCCACAGATTACAGCAAAAGTGCACACATTTTAAATTAATTTCCTTCATTGTGGTTGGTTCTTTAAGTACACGAAGTTTCGCATTAAACAACACTACTTCAAAGTGCGTTGAGAAATAAATCAATTCTCGCCGCACAAGCTAAGAATACACATGTTTTCATGTCGATGAAAAAACACTATTCACACACTTGTTTCTCTTCAAGCAGTAGTGCAGTACACAGCTAAGCTATTTTTCACTTTGAAAAAATGTCACTCACTTGGAGAAAACACTTTTTCCCCACTCGCACCGGCGTGTCCTAAATCGGCTTTTTTTTTCTCCATGTGAAAAACACGTTCATAGTTCACTTTCCTCACTCATTCTCACACTTTTTTTTTTGGGTAGATATATAGACTACATAAGAAACTAGAAAGTGAAAAAAATTGCTTTACAAATCACCAACTCCCTAGTCCCTTTGGTGCAACGTGTACTCAAAGCAGAAATGATTTACTGCAATAAAGTTAGCATTACAAACATACCGTATTTCCTCGGAAACAACGGCATGCCGGTAATTACGAATCTGACCAGTTTTTGACAAGTAGACAACTGGTCAATTAATAATCAAATGGACAAAATGCCAGAAAATTCGAATTATCCGGCACTCTGGTCTGACTCGCCATTATCCGGCATGCCGTTCTTTTTGAGGGAATACGGTATATAAAAATAAATAAAATAAAACTACCTCAGTTATAATGCATTTGTTCTGATATAGCCGTCCTTACCAGTACTAAAAAGAGCTGAAAGCACGTTAAAGGTTACAGGAAAAGAAAAATGATATTTCACTAAACTGTCATTTAGACCCCCAAATAACATTTACAATACATGTAGAGTGGCAAAAAAATACCATCACATAATGTTTTGAGCAACTAAAATTCAGGTTTGCTGATTTTGCTTCCGCGTGACAAATAATGAGAAATGGCGCAAAATAGCGTAATGGCACCAACTGCGTCATGCATTATGATATATAATTATATACTGCGCTAAAAGTGACAATACTGCAATAACTGATTGCATGCTAAAAGTGAGCATGCAATCAGTTATTGCAATGTAATGTCACTTCATTCAAGTATTGCAGTGCAGGGTCACTTTATTCAAGTATTGCAGTGCAGTGTCACTTTATTCAAGTATTGCAGTGCAGTGTCACTTTATTCAAGTATTGCAGTGCAGTGTCACTTCATAGAAGTATTACAGTGCAGTGCGATTTCATACAGATGTGATATGATCTAAAATACATATTATAGTCGTAATTAAAACTCTCATACAGTATCAGCCGTCTACAAAGTAAACGTTTTTTTCTTTTGAAAAGCCCTTATGCCAAACCATTTACACTTCAAACTCATTCCAACCACACGTCTCGATCTATGATGATTCCAAAATAGCTGCCAATAATGCTTGCTACAACCAAAAAACCAAAAAATGCCCTCCGCCTATTGTTTATGATTATTTTGTTTCTCTACAAACCGTTTTTGAGAATATGACGCACAAAACATCATTTACGCTAACTCATAAACAAGAAAAACAACATAAACAAGAGAAACGGATTATACCGATTGAAATTGAACGCACCTAATGATCTGGCCTGTCTTCTATTAAATAAAAGACACTTGTCTGCTTCAACTAGGCCTTTAAAATCTTTTATTCATTGAAATACTAATAGAAGAGGATTCTTGAATGCTTGTACTGAATTTTATGCTGAGAGCTTTAGAGAGTTTGACCCTTCCAACAGAGAGGCAAAACACTAAAGTTGTTATCATACAACACCTACTGTGTAAACAATCCAATTTTTATCCAGCCTTCTATAATATAAGCTTCTCAACTGTTTACAAAGGAAGCTACAAACTCCCATACTGATTATTGGTCTTCTAACAGCTAAAACAACAAGTGTGAAGTTCACAGAAAAGATTTCACTAGATTTCTTTGGTTCAGACAATCAACATGGTCAAATATTAGTCCAAGGTTCAAACCAATGAGTATTTGCAAACACTTTTTGTACTTGTAATTGTATAACCCAAAGAAGCAGAGCATCAATTTTCTCCATCCCCTAAACCAACAACTAGATATCTAGTTTTTCTCACTTGTTAAAGCAGTAATTCATATACTAGATAATATTTCAAAGCAAAGCACCTGTTGGCAGACCTAGAAATCATTTCTCCACTTTCAGATAATAATGCTAATCAAAATGCAGTAAATAAATTCCCAAGTTGTAAAATAGGAAATGGAGGAAAGTGGAAGATAATGTTTGTAAATGTTTGACCAATTTTTCTTCCTCTAGATGGAACCCAGCTTCCCTTCTCATTCTGGATTTGGAATAATATTTGCAGTATTGTATGTGAATCTAAACAAAAATCTAGTTTCTCAATTTGTCTTCCGCTTGAACGGTATTAGTTCTATTCGATAGACTAAAGAAGTCGCTCAACTGTAAACAATTCCTACTCCAGCATTCAGCACTCCTACTCCCCTCTTAAGACTTAATTGTTACCACCTGCACTCTGGATTCTTTGATTCCCAAATGATCCATTTGTTGAGTTTAGGATGACAAAATTAAGAAAATTCATTGCAATTGACAATGAAAGTGCTTAACAAATTTAAGCAGTTATCAAAGCGTGTGCAGTCTCAACTGCATAGCAATTGAAGACTCTCTAAGGACTAGCAAACATTGCTGAATATTTCACTGAATACTTCTGATGTCATTTGTAATTAGCAACAACATTGCCTCTACTTGTCACAGACCGTGTGGAATATCCTATTATACAATACAGTAACACTGCTTTTGTAGTTAGAATTTTGTTAACAACTAAATATACCATATATCATGGAGTTTGAAGTGTTTGAATCTGAATTTTGGTTAATAAAACCTTAATTTTTGACTGGATTGACCTATAATATACCACCTACGATATACAAATAATTGGTAGTCAGTAGGTGCATTCAATCCTGAAAAGGAAAAGTCACTTCTCCTTATCTGCCTTATGGAAAAGTGACTTTTAAATGAACACACTTAAATTATTCATGCTTCCCCGCTGGCAAAAAGCGGACGACAAACGTACCACACTCTAACAGTAGTGTTTAAGGGAAATTTAATGTGTGGTGGGCATTGCGATTCCATACAAATAGCGCCCAAAAAAGTTAATTGTTAATAACACTTGAAAAAATGAAAAAAGTAAAAAAAAAATTAATTAAAAAAATTGGATTAGTTACTGTATTAGTTATGTCCGATAAACGTACCGGTAGGTTTTTTACATATCGATCAATCAACCATTCAGACAAATGATCGCTGTTGGATGGAAAATACAATTTGTGCGCTATTTGCATATGACGTCATATGCCCAAACACTATTTTTAGATCAAAATACAATTTGGGCACCATTTGCATATGACGTCATATGCCAATAGCCAATCACGTGAGCGTTACGGGACAGACAGAGACTGGGAAACTATATAGATGATGATTTTATTTTATTGTTTCAACTGTGGAATAAAAATTAGATTTTTACTTGATAAAATTGTCTATTCCATCTTGGCTAATATATTTTATGAGAATCTGCTAGAAAATAGATAAAATGTGTGAAAAATGACGAAATATCGAGTACGGACATGACCGAACATCATGGCCAATGTAGGTGCACGTTCCGCGGCCACGATGTTTGGTGATGTCCATACCCCATTTGTCGTCATTTTTTGCAACTCTTACCTATTTTCATGCTGATTTCTCAAAGAATCGTTAAGATATTGTTTAATGAAGTCACCACCTACAAAATTGGCAGGTTTTATTCACTAAAATTTTAGTTTGCAGTTGAGAAACATCAACAATCTAATCGTTTCCAAGATGGATGCCGCTAAAGCTATTTTTTGTGAGCACTGCGCATGTGCAGTAAAAAGAATGACTTCAATAAGGCAAAGAAGTGAGTTGGGTTTGCCTTTTCTCTAAACTCACTTAAGTCACTGCTATAAGGCAAATATGACGTAAATTACGTCTAATTTGCCTTATAGAAGTGACTTAAGTGAGTTTAGAGAAAAAGCAAACCCAACTCACTTCTTTATATGACGTAAATATGACGTAAATTACGTCATATTTGCCTTTTAAAAGTCATTTCAGACAAATAAGTGACTTTTCTTTTCAGGATTGAATGCACCTACTGTTTAAGCAATAGGTGCGTTCAATTCATCTGGATTATGTATAATCCAATTATAGTGCATTCCAATTGAATTCTACAATTCTTTCAATTATGATAGGTGCTTTTTATGTCATCAACTGATAATTTTACTGAGAACTGAGAATCTAACTCATAAAAACTATCGACGAGAGCATACGAGATTTCACAAGATTTCGCGAGATTTTACTAGATTTCGCGAGATTTTACGAGATAATGCAAGATTTTACGGCATTCTACAGGATTTACATTCGCTCGGGTATTTCGTTAAAATCCTGTAAAATCTCGCAGAATCTCATAAAATCTTGTGAAATCTCGTAAAATTTTGTGGAATCCCGTGAAATCTCGCGAAATCTTGTGGAATCCCATAAAATCTTGTGGAATCTCGCAAAATCTCGTAAAGTCTTTTAAGAAATATAGATATAGATTTGTTGTTGTAGTTTTTCTCATTAGATTCTCTTCCCCGAATACCACTCGCGCTAGTGATTGTTGAAACAGCTTGCAACCATTCATTTTTTACTCATTGGTAAAACCACTCATGCATCTAAAAATTGCGACCAGAATAAATCACTCGTGCCCTGCGGCACTCGTGATTTATTCAGGTCGCAATTTTTGATGCACTCGTGATTTCTACCGAGTAAAAAAATTCATTGTTACAAGCTTATTTCGACAATCACACTAGCGCTTGTGGTATTACAACTGATAATGCTACAGAATCGACGTGTGGTGTGATTTATGAGAATTAAAATTTAATTGTTCCTGGATTTCTTGTGTTGAAATTTCAAATTATATTTCAAATTATATTTCATAATATGTTTTAAAATATATGATCATATATTTTAATATACTTTAAAATGTATTTCAAATATATTTTTTAATTCAAGAACAATTAAATTTCAATTCTCATAATCCACGCCACACGTCGATTCTGTAGAATTGGATTCTGTGACATAAATTATCAGTTGATGACATAAAAAGCACCTATCATAATTGAAAGAATTGTAGAATTCAATTGGAATGCACTATAATTGGATTATACATAATCCAGATGAATTGAACGTACCTAATGTCTTATGCAGTGATGTAGTCAAACTCTCTTTATCCCAATGCAGAGTAAAATTGGCTGTGAAGTGCATTGTATCGAAAGTATATAATAATATGAGATTTTATTGTAATCTCCTTATCGAGTTGAATCGATAATCATTGTTTCGTAGCCAAAAAATGTGGCAACAATACAAAAACGCATAAAAATAAAAATTTATAGTATTTTGAAAACGTTTTCGTTTGTTAACAATGACATTCATGTTTTTGGGCTACAAAACAATGATTTTTCGACTCTGCTCGACGAAGGGATTAAAATGAGATACCATAACATATACTTTAATTACATACAATGCACTTCTCAGTCAATGACATTTTCCAAGCCTTTAGGATAAAAAGAGTTTAAGTAATTTAATCCCAGAAACAAAATAAATATCAACAAACTGATTCGGTGTGGTTTCTTAATTGACGGATGCTGTGTCTATATGCATTTGCTAATGTGATAATCGTGTTTCGCGCTTTATAAAAATATTCCCTCACAAAGCAATAGCGAAAAAAATGTGTGTTCTGTGTTGTTTAAGAAATGATCACGTGTACATTTCCACTCAGACTATGTGCACAAGGTTTTGCATTCCATACGTAAAACAAATATGAATTTTGAATTATAGATGAGCTCCCATAGAGCTCACCTGGTGGCCATCGACCTACTAACAACTTGAACATTAAGGGCATAGAGAATAGTAGCTGATAAGAATTCAGCTCAGTTCTGGCTGAAAACTCGAGCTGATAATGGTGAGTAAATTGTCGCTGAGAATCATGCAGAATATGGATGAGATGGAACGCAAGATAATGTGATGAATTCAAATTAGGTTAAGGAACCTAATTAGCAAATACAAAAAAAAAAAAGTACATGAAATTTTCATTACTGGAACTCGATTTATTGCCAAAACAAAAGAGACCCCAGATTTTTGGTTTACCAATTAATAAATTAGCAAAAATCTTTGAATACCATGCGCATGCGCAAATGCAACAAAACTTTTAATTTTTGTTTTTGACACCATAAACATGAAACGTTCTCCTTGAATGTAAATGTACCGTATTTTGTCGAATAAGGGCCGGGGCCCTTATTTTAAATTGCAGCCGCACCCCCCCCCCCCCGGCCGTCTATATCGTTTTGCATAGCTAAACGTAACTTTTTAAGTTGTTTTTTTTTCACAATTTGTGCACGAAACTAAAAAGTGAACTTTTTTGCATTGTACCGAAAGTATATATAGTGGTATCTTATTTTAATCCTCTAGTCGAGCTGAATCGAAAAAAATCCTTGTTTCGTAGCCACAGAATATGCGCAACAATACAAAAATAATTTTTTAAAATATTTTACAAGCATTTAACAATGGCACGCCCATTTTTGGACCACAAAACAATGATTTTTCAACTCAACTCGAGGATTAAAATAAGATACCACAATATATACTTTAAGTACAATTTATAGGTCATTAACCAATGGGAGTTTCGTGTACAAATTGTTAAATAGAGTTTAGTTTGATTTTAATCATGTAATGATTAAATCATGATTTTAATTGTTTAATTTCAATCCTAGCCCTTACTGGGCTACACAGTGTAACTTTTAACATTTTTTAACGTCATGTTGATTTATGGCATTTATGTTTACTTTTAATAAATTCTGATTATCAAATTCAATTATGCTTGGTTCCCACTTGGCAGAAATTCCAACAAAAAATTTTCTGCTGTAGAAAATTTTGAGTGTAGAAAGCAGCGGTGTTTACAAATTACGTTCCTTAGCTGGCATCCATTTTTAAATTCTACTTTTCTGCACTTTTGCCACTTTTCAGTCCACCGGTGGGAACCAACGACAGAAAAACATACTTTTCTCTCAAAATTTTCTGCAGCAGAAAATTTTCTGTCTGAGTTTCTGCCAAGCATTACCTTACACTATTGTGCATTACCTAGCATTACTTTACACACTACAATGCGCCTAAAACATGATCCAGACAACCTTTTCTAATTCACTCTACTCATTGGCTGCCCTGCCCAACATAGCACTGACCTCCAAAATTGGAAATGGGTCTCCAAGTTTGAAAACAGCCGCCAGCACAGCCCATAGTGTGAATCCACCATTAGTGAATTCGGTCTTTGGTCTTTCGACCCGCCTCCTAGCGAGCAATTGCGATTAAACCAGTCTTTTGTTGTTGTTGGACTCATTCCAGCATGAACAATTCTAGTCAAACTCTCTCTCCACCCCAACTACTTCTCCAATCTCCCTCTCTTTCTTCTCCCCAGCACCTCTCTTATTGAATCCCAGGTCGGCAGTAGAGGCAATTATCTCTAAAGACCACCAACATCTCGCTCTCACATACACCTGCACCGATTTAATTAGAGTTCGTGCGAGCGGTTCTGAAAACTCAAACCTCGAGGACAGACACAACTACACCTCATTGCTATTGCTACGCATCATGTGCGAGCAAAGTGTGCCAAGCACAATACTGAACGACTCGGCAACAGTTCGGTGTTTTCATTGGTTAAAAGTCGGTCCACGAAAAAAGTCGAACCACTGCACGTTCCATTAATGGTTAGTTCCCATTGACCGTAACGTAAAGTAACTTATAAAAATTTAACGTAACTGAAAGGTTACAGGAAAAGAAAAATGATATTTTACTAAACTCTCATTTAAACCCCAAATAACACTTACAATTTATTTAGAGTGGCAAAAAATACCATCACATAAAGTTATTAGCATCTGAAGTTCAGGTTTGCTAACATGAAAAACGCGAGATAAACAATGAGAAATGGCGCGAAATGGCGTGATGGCACCAGCTACGTCATGCATGGTCACTTTACATACCTTAATGCATGACGTAGTTGGTGCCATCACGCCATTTCGCGCCATTTCTCATTGTTTATCTCGCGTTTTTCATGTTAGCAAACCTGAACTTCAGATGCTAATAACTTTATGTGATGGTATTTTTTGCCACTCTAAATAAATTGTAAGTGTTATTTGGGGTTTAAATGAGAGTTTAGTAAAATATCACTTTTCTTTTCCTGTAACCTTTAAGAAAAGTAACATGGTTTTGTTCACACTGTTAGTAGACAGTAACTGTAAACGGACTAATCACATAATTTCTCATTCTATCTCGTTTTTCATGCGAGAAGCAGTTGTCTTCTCATTGGTTGCTTAACTTACGTTACTTCCTACTTCAATATCAATTTTAAAGTAAGAACTTAAGTTTATGTCTGTGGCTTTAAACCCACACTGCATTGCGCAGCCATCTTGTTTTACGATACAGAGTGGTGACAACACAAGATATCACAAGATGACATCCATTTTTGCTTTTTAAATCATTGCTATTAAACAGTTTGCGATTTCTCGTACGAGATATCTTTCATTTCAAGAATGGCAAAAACGAGATATCGTTTGTTTTAATGGTTTAATGTGTAACAAAATTTTTCAAAAAATTTCGTTACACATTAGACAGTTTGTGATTTCTCGTACAGACCGAAAACGAGTTAATAAAATGTCGTATCGTTGTTTGCGATTAAATGTATTACATACAACACTTGATTCGACGGCAGCAATTTGTAGCAGAACTAGACACTTTATCACAAATTAAGCCTAAGTATTAGGCTACCCAGGTGACACCAAATGTTGCTGCAATATTACAAATGTTCCTTCTAACATTGCTGCACTGTTGGCCAGAAATGGCGTCAGAATTTCACGACAATTGTTGTGATTGTATGCAGTGCGCATGCCCAAATCAAGTCGTGTACACAACAATTTGAAATGAGAAATCTCGATCGAGACCGTTCAAACAAGATGAGATTTTTAACAATCTTGTTATTTTGGCATTCTCGTAATAAAATAAATCTCGTACGAGAAATCGCAAACTGTCTATTGATGATTCCTGCCGAGTTAATTTTTCATGAGATTCGTTATTTTTTTTCCTTTTATTTTTTTTGATATTGAGACATTATTACATTATTAATAAAAATATTCATTTAATGCAATGCTTTCTTGTTCCCATTATATGACTACACAAATTTCCTAATGATACAATGTAATGGGATTTGAATTATAATCATAAACATCTGTTTTATTCTCATAATTTTTTTCTTTCTTTTTGCTTGTGTTAAGCTGCTAACTTATTTTTTTTATTCCAGTTTAATGCTACTTTGTATTGTTTTTATTTTTTCCAACTTAGATTAAGAAAAATAAAAGAGAAACTTAATCACATGCTTTTAAACCTTAAAGTGAACTTGTTCAGCAATTGAAGTGAACCAAACAAGTGTAGAATTCTCATAATTGTAGCAGTTTGTGGTTGGAAAATGGCATTTCATTTGTGAACTTTAATGAATTGGAATAGCAGTAAGTCATTAGAAAGTTGCAAGTAACTATATAAAGTTCTGGTAAATTCTAATTTTTGAACCAATTAAAAATAAATGAGCATTTTGATTTAATGTAATTGTTTTTTTAGCTGTGTTGGTTTTAAATCAGTTTGGCGTTACATTATTAAACATCCTTTTCCCCTCACACATTATCAATCAAGTCACAGAACCCTTTTTCATTGCACATGTGAAAGTAAAAAAAAAAAAGTAATCTATTTTCAAGCAATCAATAGTTGGGCTGTCTGGGATTCAAAACATATACAGTATATATAGAACAATACACACAACACTCAATTGGCTGTTGTATTAAACCAATTTCCGATTGATATACTTCCAAATCCAAATTACCATTTCAACTAAATGCCAACCATTCATTCTGTGCATCGATCTATTGCATGCAGCCCATTTTTTGTTCTCATAAATTATTCACTGGAGAAAAAAAAGAAGAAATATTACATGGCAAATTCTCCACTTTCGTTTCATTCTCACATTTTCCCACATTATGGCTCATTGATTGTTTCTATTAATAACTCCCTATATATATATATATATATATATTTTATATATATATATATATATTTAACTGGAATATTTTTTAGGAAGAAATTTTTGCCAGAAAACTAACAAAAAAAACTCAATTTTATTTTTTATAATATTTTTGACCAAAAATTTAATGTCTAAACTCTATCTAACAATTCGTGCACGAAACTCCCATTGGTTAATGGCCTATGCATTATACTGAAAGTATATATTGTGGTATCTTATTTTAATCCTCTCGTTGAGCTGAGTCGAAAAATGATTGCTGCATAGTCCAAAAATGTGCACGCCATTGTTAAAAAGCAAAAACGCTTGTAAAATATTTTTAAAAAAATATTTACACTTGGGTTTTTGTATTGCTGTGCACATTTTTTGGCTACGAAACAATGATTTTTCGACTCAGCGCAACTAGAAGATTAAAATAAGATACCACAATATATACTTTCAGTACAATACAAAAAAGTTTACTTTTCAGTTTCGTGCACGAATTGTTGCGGATAGAGTTTAGTAATTATTTGATTTGTCTATAAGTCTTTAAGTCTCTATTACCACATTTCATTTACAATTTAAAACCATTTGATCCAAACCCTTTTAAATTGATACAGCAGTGAATCTCCTGAGATATATAAAGTTTCTTTCCTGCCTTACAAAACTTGCTACTGATTCTAATTGTGTCATTTTTCCAGATTTTCTGCATCATGAAACCCATATATGCAAAACAAAGAAAAAGATCAAAAAGAGCAAACAAAACTAAATTTCAATTTCAATACACATTTTTATTATTATTTTTAATGCACTTCTTTTAAGGTTATGACTTCCAAGAATTCAAAACAATAATAAATCTCATTTCCTTTTACTATAAGCACAGCATTTATTTAATGCCCATACATTACATGAATTCTCAGAATAGACCCATTAAACAACCAAAATACCCAAGAAAAAAAATAACATGAGATAAACCAGTTTACCCCCTTCAGCACTTTAACAAGTGCCATTCACAACATAACACAATCTCATAGGGGAATTTCACCAATAATAGACACCTCATGAAGCAAATTCTATGAGCTTCAAAATTGACCTATAGTTTGTCCTCCCTTGCTTTCTATCTCACTGCATAATCAAATTGACACTTGCAAGCTTCATCTTTCATATGTTGGATGGTCAGGGGAAAGGTGAGAATACATCCCGCGCAGTTAATGCAGTCTGCAAACTGATATTCAAATATGGCATCAAAGAAAAATGTTGTTGACTATTCAAGTTCTAAACTTTGGTATTTTTCTAATGTTATGAAGGCATGTTAGAAGATCAAACTAATTATGTTGATTTATCAGTGATGTTAGGAGACGAGATGTTTACTTAGGTCATGTAAACATGTAAAATCGAATTTTACTTAATGCAATTTTCAATAATCCATACATTCAGGGTCTGTTAGCTCTCCACCTGAGATTTGCATTGGATGGGAGATGATAACGAGTCTAATTAGCTTCAATTAATTGCATCAAAACGTCTTATTTTCATTTCTAATCAAACGATTTGACGTTAATTAAACTTGAATGAGACAAGTTTGGTAACAGCCATTATCCATGTTGTGTTACTAAGTGAAATGTTATACCTCATTTTAATAATATCTTTGTTTGGATGTTATACAATTAAATGATTGCAAAAAGTACAGATGTCAATTAGAGGTCGTGGCAGGTCATTTGCCTTTATGATTATGACCAGTTTTATGTTATAAATATTGTAACAAAGTCTTATTTGCGATATACATCTTCCATGATAGTAATAAAACCTTGATTACATTATATATCGATTACATGATCTGGGATAAATATGTGATCTCTGATGTAAATAGTGGAAAACTATCGGATTGGCTGTGCTATTGGTATATACTGAGTTTTCCACTATAATTATAGTTATATCAGAGGTTTTGTAAAGTAAAGGTATATCTGGGTATATCCGATATTCAAAGTAATAACTCTGAGTTTTGTGCGTTTTTTTTCAATATTCTTTTTAAAAAGTGCAAACTTTCAATTATAAGGTTTTACTTAGTTTTGGTGCAGCCTGCAACTGATGAAAAAGTATGAAATAAAAAAAAAAACTAGCAAAAAAGGGGATAAAGCAACATGCTCTCAAAGAGATCAAAGAACGCGTGGTTTATGGGGCATGTCGACACCAAGGATTTTCCTGCTGAGTGAGAGAACCTCAATACGCTTTATGGACAAAGCTGTGTACAAAAAGCTGCTAAAGCACCAAGTCAACAAGTTGACCACTATACACTGACAGAGGACATAATATATATTTAAAGATATAAAATACTCAATGAAAAACTGCTCAACTAGATTGCGGACCATCTGCCGCGAATCATCTTCAGAATGTTTTCGCCCCATAAGCTTTCAGAAGCCCACATACTAGGCGGGTTCGAAAAGTCATTTAAACAAGTGTAACCACGTTTACACTCGTTTAAATTTTAATTTGCACGTTGTTTACACGAATTAATTCGTGTGAACGTCGTTCAACCGTTTTAAACGGAAACGACATATTTTTGTCGTGCAAATGCACGTGCAACAGAATTTGACGTTTAAAGTGTTGTATTTGCCGTCATCTTGAATCATCGCTTCGAATGTAAGTAGTAACAATGTGCATGATTCTAAAATTGTTACTATTTGTTACTAATTGTTACTATCTAATGTTACTTTTTTGTAAAAGAAAAGCAGGCAAGAATGATGTGCTTGCTGAAAAACAACTGCTGCGTACAGCTTGTTTGTTTATTACGGCAGCCATATTTGTGTGAATTATGTGTAAATTCTAGTGTAAATTCCAGTTTAAATTCCAGTGTAAATGCTTATGCAACATTTTAACTCGAAAAGTCAGTCGTGCAACTTGACATTTACACTATCAGTTGCACTGGTCGTTCAGTGCAAAATCATTTTCGAACCCGCCTACTGTGTCTCAAAAAATGTGTATAAACATGAAATTAAAAAATACAATTTTTAAAGTAATCTACTTTAAAAGAGTTTTTAGGACATCAAAATTTTTATGTCTCAATAATTTTTAGTATCGTATCTTTTAAAGTTTTCAGAACAGCTTTAGCCAATTTCAATTTTGATTGCACATATTAGACAGTTTGCGATTTCTCATACGAGATTTTTTATATTACGAGAATACCAAAATAATGAGATATTGTTAAAAATCTCGTCACATTCATTCTCGTTTGAAAGGTCTCGGTCGAGATTTTTCAAAAATCTCGTATCAAATTGTCGTGTATATGACTTGACGTGCACTGCTTACAATCACAACAATTGTCGTGAAATTCTGCCGCCATTTTCTCTCCGCTTCGGCTGCAATTTTGGCAAGATTGTGTCGATTACATAATTTCAGATTAGCTTTTGCATTAGTCAAACATCTTGCACAAACCACAAGCCTAATACTTAGGCTTAATTTGTGTAAGGTGTCTTGTTTTGCTAAAAATTGCTGCTGCCGATTTAAATGTCGTATGTAATATGTTTCGTGACAAAACGCAAACACCTATACGACATTTTATTAACAAGATTTAAAAAAACGAGATTTTTTTGAAAATTTCATTTTCTTAAATCTGGTTTTTGGTCTCGTACGAGAAATCGCAAACTGTCTATTATTACTACAAATTCTCGTTTTTCTGTTTTTAGTTTTCATTGTTTTGGTCATTACTCTCTGTTTTATTCCTTGAGGTTCTTGACGATTGTCATAGGGTTTCTTCTGTTTTTCATTTTTATTAAAATATATAGTTTGATTTGATTTAATGTTGCCCGTTTGTGTCAGATTCTTTTTTTGTCAGTTTATGGCCATATAGTAGCAGCTTACGTCGGTAAACCTAATTCTCTCTCTCTCTCAGAACAGCTTTAAAAATTATTTTGCATCCCAATAGCTCAATTGAGCTTGATGGGGGACAATGTTGGCCACTGCTGGTAGGGCACTGTTTCTGACGTCACAGTTGTTGTTCCTCATGGTAAATGCATAGAGTTTACGACCCAACAAAGATGAACTATACAGATACACAGACAACCCTTAGTAACAATCATATACAACTTTGATGGCTTTTTATCTCACTTTTTCATTTTGTCGTCTGCTCGATTTAAAACACTTCAATATTAAGTTTAAACCCAAAAATATTTTCAAAATTTTTTTTGTGTAAGTTATTTAAGGGTTTTAAAACATGCTTGATCCAATGGACCAATAAAAAATATGACGTCATAAACCCTTTGAGTTACCATTTTTTGGCAAATTTTTTTGCAGCACCCCATACGAAAAATCCTGGATAAACATCTGCTTTACTCTCCGAAAAATTGATTTTTGTCTTTTAGCTAATAGGCATAGCTATTACCACAATCCTTTGTCTTTGTCTTGCCTAGGACATTTTGTTTTAATTTAGTCATTTCCTTTTTTTCTCCCAGCTGTTAGAGTTTATTGCTCAGTTTGTTGCAACTGCTGCCTATCTAAGGTGTTCTCTTCTCACGTATAAATCAATAAACCATTCATTGATATCCGAAAATCGCAAGCCAGAGATTTAATAAATCATCTCACGTTATTTCATTTGTTGGGCAAATTTATCACTAAGTGACATTCACAAGTTACAATCTCCTATTTCTAACAAACAGAATAGCTAATAAAACGTTTGATAAGATTTGAAACGTTAGATATAGATTTCTAACAAAAAGTTCCATGTATAGGATCATCAATAACCTTTGTCAGAAAGCTTTCTCTATTAATTGAACAATTTTTCTATGGAACCGATCTTCTGTATGAAATCCCAAGAACAAAACGTGAATCGTCACAATCACAAAACATGAATCGTCACAATCACAAAACATGAATCAGCGAGAACACTGCAGCAAAGCTGATTGAGCAGCCCGAGTAGATGTGTATAATAATAAGGAGCCTGCTGCGAGGCGAGTCAAACAGAAATTCTCTTATTAATTTTGACATTTTTATCATTTGTAATAAAATGTTGCACTTTATGTTGAACATCCTATATACTGCTTCACACAAAACCAAAGGTAAATACAGTAAGCTTCGATGTTTTCATGAATCAAAAAGAAAAGTCAGAGGTTAGAAAACAATCAGATAATATTGTTTCACTTCTAACCACAACTGTGCTGTAACAAAGGCCAGCACGCTTTTTTGCACCAAAATATATATGTAGACTGACACTGTTCACACTTGAACCACTTTTGTACATAACCCACCCACTTTCAGAAAGTCTTGCGTTCACACTTGATCCGGTTTTATACAACTCGGATCAAAATGGCCGACTTTTTTTACAACATAAGTTTAAGAAATTTCTTCTATAACCTGACGTCATAACTCTAAAACACGCCCCCCCCCCCGACCAACCACGTGATTGACATGGTTTACCACATTGTTTAACAACAATAATATTTTAAAGTTTTCTTGCCACACGTTTGTCTTCTTTTTGCCAGACAAACAATCTGCAGGTTTTTAAAAGCATTATTATGCTTAGTTCCCACTTGGCAGAAACTCAGACAGAAAATTTTCTGCTGTGCAGAAAAGTATGTTTTTCTGTCGTTGGCTCCCACCTGTGGACTGAAAAGTGGGCAAAAAAGTGCAGAAAAGTAGAATTTAAAAATGGATGCCAGCTAAGGAAGGCCATTTTTTAAACACTGCTGCTTTCTACACTCAAAATTTTCTGCAGCAGAAAATTTTCTGTTGGAATTTCTGCCAAGTGGGAATCAAGCATTACCCTTTTTTGGTTGCAAAATGTCACAGACTTCTACAAAATGTTTTTACAAGTGTGAACAAGAAGAAGAAAATGAATTGAAAGTTATAGAAATTAAACTTTTATAAAATCATAACTTCTACAAAAGTGATTCAAGTGTGAACTAAGCATAAATCAATTGTCAGAGCCCAGGGGACAGTAAAACCAAAGTAATAGATTTATTTGCTATCCATATATTTTTTCACTTTCTGTTGGAGCAGCATAAAATGAATCAATATTGTTATTACATAATACTAATGAGAGTATTAGTTCTGATTGGATTCATTCATAGCGTTAGCAATAGTGTTTTTAATACCAAAATGCAATTCCCAAAATGCAATACCGCAATCAGTTTTCAATTACATGATATTAGGAAATGAGCATTTTTTTGGGAACACACATGATACTCGATAAATTTATGAGAAAAAGTATTAATAACACTATAGGTGCATTCAATCCTGAAAAGGATAAGTTACTTCTCCTTATCAGCCTTATGGAAAAGTGACTTTTCAATGAACCCACTTTAAAATTGTTCATGCGCACACAGTTTCGATACCAAAATGGCTACCGATTTGTGTTTGATCAAGCAAAAACAATTTACCAACCTGATCTTTGCCCAAGTAAGAAAATTCTGATAGAAAATTAGCAATTTGTTTTTCTTCTTCATACGACCAAGGTCTACAACAGAGTGACACATCATTTTGGGAATGCCATTTTGGTTGTTTTAACAGAGCATGTGCAGTAAAAACAAGTGACTTCTATAAGGCAAAAAAGTAAGTTGTATTTGCTTTTCTCCTCTAAAGTCACTTTAGTCACTTCTATAAGGCAACTATGACATCATACTTGCCTTATAAAAGATCCTTGAAGTGAATAGTGACTTTTATTGTTTATCTAGTCAAGAATTAGCAAGAAATCTAAACTAAAAATCCTATTAGCTGTATAGTCATGTCTATTTTTTTAAACTAATGTCATCTGCGCATGCACTAACCATTATGTTTAAGTACGCAATCTTTTTACCAAACTCAACACGTGACTATACTCACTAACATATGAATACAATTGGTCATTTACTAAATTTATTGCATATTTGCAAATTGTGTTGCCAAAAAATTGCTCATTTCCTATAATATCATGTGATTAAAAATTAAGTATGTCTGGGCCCTCATGGGAAATACCATTACTGCGTTAAAGAGAAGTCAGCAATCACAGATAACCCTTGAAATCCACCAAAGTAGATAACTTTCTCTCCATTCCACACTTCAATCCAAATAAATATTTTATTATACCTTTAAAAACCTTGAATACCATAAAAAAATCTCCTTTTTTTGTTTTATTTTATTATCATCCGGCCACTTTAGGTCATAAAAAACTGCAACTATTAATGTACCGGTATTAAACTACTCGAACAACTATAAATAAAGTCCCCTTAGATCTGCACCCTGAGTATTATTTGTCATAAAATGAAAAAAATCGATTAAAGAAGTTAAAAAGTAATGGAAAATCTAGGATAAAAAGTAGACCCAAAACATACATTTCATTTTTCCCCTAGTTCCATTTATATAGTCCCCACCTAGCAACTCGCGATTCTCTCTGGGAGGTCACGTGTAAGGGGAATATGGGTAGGTATGAGAAAGGCGTCCACCGATGGGACTTTGAGTGAAAATCTCTCTATTAAACATTCGGAGCACCAATAGCAAAAGCGACACGTGCACACCTCCCACGTAATAAAAAACCATTCGATTTCCTGGCAGACCTCTTCAAGTAGAAAATTAAATCCTTCGCATTTTTTTTTTTGTGGGCTTTCTCAACATCGAATAAAACCAACTAATAAAAATTATCAATTGCAACTACTGAATTTAATGTAAAATTTTAGAAAATTAGCTTTTTAAGGATTTGAGACTCTTGAATTGGATCCATGGAATGCGGAGCAAGCATTAGCACAGCATTGTCTAAGCATTATTTTTACTGACATGCCGAATGTATTTTTTTTTACTAAATTTTACTAAATTTACAATGTAGTTTATTGTACTAAACTCTATTTAACAATTCGTGCATGGAACTCCCATATTGGTTAATGGACTATGCATTGTACTGAAAGTACATATTGTGGAATCATATTTCAATTCTCTAGTCGAAAAATCATTGCTTTGTAGTCCAAAAATGTGCATGCCATTGTTAACGAACGAAAACGCTTGTAAAATATTTTAAAAAATTATTTACATTTGGGTTTTTGTATTGTTGCACAAATTTTTTGACTACGAAACAATGATTTTTCCACTTCGCTTGACTAGAAGATTAAAATAAGACATCACAATATATACTTTCACAATGCAAAAAAATTCACTTTTCAGTTTTGTGCACGAATTGTTGGATAGAGTTTACATTGTTTTGAGAATTTTTTGAGTCCAACGCCTCACACGTAACGAGGCACTCTATTGGACGAAGCACTCAATTGGTGGCCAATCATGTCTGCTTATTGTGAGAAACTCCCACCAGGAGCTACTTACTTGAGAATCGCCCTTGACGCATGCACATTGTAGTGTTTTGCACTAGATTTATTTTTCAATGCGGCGTCTCATGAGGCGAATACCCCTTGATCACGTGAGATTAATATTGAATAATCCTACGTTTTCTTGCTTCGGTAAGACCACTCGTGATCTTATGATTATTCGATAATCTCCTTAACTCTTGAGCTAAATTTGCGTTTCTGTTCCGACTGATGGAAAACGAAACGCAAACGCAAATCATTAAATTTTCGATATTTTATTTTTAATTATTATTATTAAATTAAATTATTATTTTTTTTGCGTTTTATACCGCCTGTTTAAAAGAAATGCAAAAAAATTAAAACTTTTGCGTTTCATTTTTTTGCGTTTCTTTTTTTTGCGGTATATTTTTTTGCGCGCTGCATAGCTGGGATTAAAATGAGATGCCATACAAAATATATACTTTTTAATGCAATGTACTTCTCAGCCGATAACTTTTTAAAAAGAAAATACAGCCTAACCCATCATATATGAACGGCCAGCTTCATTGCATATGGAATGAAACAACATGTAATTTCCTTTGCTGCACTGCATTTCCACTCGTCACATGTCAATAAACCCATTTCCTGATGGCTTCATGCTCTTTTTGGAGAAATACAGCATAAGAGTTTTGAATTTTAAACCCAAATATTAAAAAAAGAAAAAAATGCATATCAATATGGAGAAAAACCATAACAGCGAAACGAGTAATTTTGGGCGTATGTCACCCTGCAGGTGTGAACTGAACTTGTCGTCACCCAGTCCAATTGCACAATAAACAGATGAGAAAACTGAAAATCTGGCTCTGTTCCAAGTTTATTAGAACTGACTACAATTTCACCAATGAGCACGCAGAATTTTCTCACGAAATTAGATAATTCCAATACTGGTGGCTTGAAATGAAAGCATAATAACAAACGAAGGGAGAAAATCAATCAGAGTGCAATCTCGACTTTAATTTTCCAGCCAGTCTTTGTTTTTTCATCCAATTAGACGTCCTCAATATCTCCTTTCGTTTTCCCACTGTTTTTTCCTTTTCCCACCAGATTGAAACAAAGGATTTTAGAAGACGGAAATATGTTGCTAGGAAACGTGCACCACTCACAATCAGACTTTAAAATCAAGTTAAAGATATATAAATAGACTAAGTAATTCTAAATTTGATAACTGGTATTCAGTTTCCAAGGTTTGGTATTCGATATTCAGTTTTTGGGATTTGGTATCTGGTTTGTATTTCACACAACCAAATGCTAAAAACCAAAAACATATTTAAAATTGTTTTTGTGGTTTTTCTTAGTGGACTGAGATCATGCTTGCATTTGCTCATGCACATTATTTGCATATGGCTTGATTATGACCGAAAACCAAAAGCCGACTCCAAAAAACCTTGATGCTTAGTTCCCACTTGGCAGAAACTCCGGCAGAAAATTTTCTGCTGCAAAAAATTTTGAGTGTAGAAAGCAGCAGTGTTTATAAATTGCCTTCTTTAGCTGGCATCCATTTTTAAATTCTACTTTTCTGCATTTTTTTTGCCCACTTTTCAGTCCACATACTTTTCTGCACTCAAAATTTTCTGCAGCAGAAAATTTTCTGCCGGAATTTCTGCCAAGTGGGAACTAAGCATGAATTGTGGTACTTTCTGACACCCAACACTTAAATTCATCGCTAAAACCCAGCAATTGAAACCAAGGTCTCACCTCTTAATGGTGCTATTTTGAATTTCTCCATTTTGCCACCACGTAACGCCACTTGTAAAAAACCATTTGCACATGTGCGCACTCTTATCTTTCCTGGTAATTACACGTATTTTTCTTGGCGAATTGCTATTATTCTCATAATTGCATTATAGGTGGTGCTAATATGAAGCACGCTTTACATAACATGCAGTGTAGCTAACTTTTACCATTTGCTGGAAATCTAATGATTAGTTCACATTGGTGTTCACTCCAGATGTAATGCAAAATAGCTGCGCAATGCATTGTAGGTTTAAAATCACAGACGTAAACTTAAGTTCTTACTTCAAAATTGATTTTGAAGTGAGAAAGCAACGTAACTTAAGAAATTACAACAACCAATAAGAAGACAGCTGCTTCTCGCATGAAAAACGAGATGGAATACGAAAATTGCGTGATTGGTCAGTTTACATTTACTGTCTACACGTTTCTTTCCTTAAAGTTTACAGGAAAAGAAAAATGATATTTCACATTTAAACCCTAAATAACACTTACAATACATTTAGAGTGAAATATCATTTTTCTTTTCCTGTAACCTTTAAGTTACGTTAAATTTTCGTTCGATACGTTACGTTATGTTCAATGTAAACTAACCATAAGGGTAAAAGACAACACTTTTTATTCGTTATTCATTAATAAGATAATAATTAATTTATTGCAATTAATTATATATATTAATTATTATATAATTAATTTATTCATTTTGAATATTTGATTCAATAAATATGTAAGGCCTGACACCCTATAGCACCTCAGTTTAGATATCTCAGAAACTTAACCAAACTTCAAATTCAATGACTTTTAATTTCCTAGTCATGTGACCAATAAGTGAGTGATTATTAGTTTATTATTTGTTTATCCAAAAATATGCCAATAAGTCTCTAACATAATGAAATGATGTAAAATTAGTCACTATAATAACTTGAATTCCTTGGGTTCCATTAAATTTTTAAATACTCCTTTTATTATTGCATGATGTTTGGTTCACAAGTCATTTGTAGCTGTTTTCATGGCAATAAATCAATTGATCATAATAGATGTCATTCACTTTTGGTTGCTTCCACATCCCAACATAATTGAATAACTTTTCAAATTAGAGTTTAACAAATCAATCAGTTTTATATATCTATTAGCTTAAATAACAACAATGGAGCCGTATTGATGCTTCTATCTTTTGTGATTTCTATAAAAGTATTAAATCAGACTTTTTGGAGGCGGAATATTTCAAAGACACCCGGATACCAGCAAGATCACGAGAATTGTGGACTAGAGTCCGTTGTGGAAACGAGCATGTGGGGGCAAGAAGTGGCTAACAGATGACCAAAGGCTCTGTAGGCTGTGTGGATTAGAAGAGGAGACAATTTGGGTCACATTTTTTAACGTTGTGGTTTTTTGTAGTCCTCTCGGCTACACGCAAATGTCTGGGAGAAGTGGCAACAATTGTTGAAAGGCATGATTAACCCGGAATTGTTAGAATTGGTGTCGATGTTTAGGTTCCGCTGGGCAATAAGGAGAGCGGCAAATGGCGGAATGTGATACTGATTAATTTTAATTTTACTTATTGTTTTGATCGACATTTATATAAATTATATAGTTAGGTGTATAGGTTTATATAGATTTTACGTTATTGTATGAGATTGTTCTTGATTTCTGTTGAGGTATTTGATTGCATCTGATTTAATTGTTTTATTCTTTTGTAAATTCTTCCCCCTTCCAAAGTATGTTAAAATATATGGAATAAAGAATAATAATAATAATAATAATAATAATAAATAACAACAAGATGTAACTAAACAATCACAAAATCAATGCAACTAACGAGCTGAAATGTTAAAACAATGACAGCATCCCACAGCTGGTTTGGCAAATTACCAACAAGAGAGAGATGTATAGACTAAGATGGGCAGTGACTCAAACTGACCTTTCAAATTGGTTTTCAGTTCAATTTATCTCAAATGGACGAGCATGTGAAGTGGGTGTGACCTATGGTTTAAGAGTTGTTTGGATGTGTTGTATTGTACAAAGTTCCTCTGTGTGATTATAAAGATAAATCACATATACTGCATGATTTAAATATCTACTAATAAATAACATACTGATCAGTGATCACACATTGCTATAAATATCTAATAATAAATAACAAATGGAAAAATATTTCAATAAACGAATATTGATTTTACATGGAACATTCTAGAGTAAGAAAGTCTGACCATGCAAAACAGAAGTTAAGCAGTGGAAGGTGTCAACTGTCCTAATGTTTAGTGCACTGGCTTCACTACAGTGATAAAAACTCCCATAGACCATAATAAAAATTTTGACACAACAACAACTGAAACACTTAACCCACAAGTTCTGAAAAGCACATATGCTTGTTTCTGTCCTAGTTCACAGTGTCGCTGCAAGCCTGGGTCGTCCCATAGAACACTTTTTGCATAGCCTTAAACTCCCAACATACTTTAGCTTTTGCGTGAAGTGTATGTTAAGTCAAATCTACAAAAAACTGTATTTTCTTTTGCCATTTGAACTAGTAAGCCATACTTTTTTCTCTGGAGATTTTAACCCCATGCAGTATCATGCACACAACTGTATTAGTATATCAAGTGGTAAAAAGCTTTGACAGTATTTGTTTTTGTGAGTATCATAGTAAAAAAGAATAAAGCATGAGCCTATAGGAGAGTTGATGTTTATAGGAAATAGCCTTTTCTGCATTGCCACACTGCTAAAAAAAAAACAGAAAGACACAGTGGATTTGAGATTTGACAAGTCTCTGTTGGTAGCCAATAACTACAAAGTAATCAGAAAGCAGTAAAAAAAATACCTATATGTTTCTTCGCAAGACTGTTGTAACCACATCAATATTGATTTCAATAGTGAAGATGTCATTCGACTCCTAAAAAAAGATTTTAATGCAGTTATAGTTTGTCCGCATAACTCTATAGTCCATATCGAATTGGCTGGGACCTTTTTACACAAGCAAGGAATTGAGCGACCGATCCCAGGCAAAATCAGACAAAATGTCGTATCCAAATATCTTGGATTGTTCATTGTTGTCACTATTGAGTCCATTTTGATGTTGTCATAAACATGTTTTGCTGTATTTGCTCATGTGACCCCGTTTTGGGATACCTACATTATTGCGTGAAAAAACTAAATTGTAAATCAAGATAAACAAAATTTAACTTCATAGCTCATTCTTCATCTAACATAAACTGCATAAACTGCACATAATTTGAAACAAAAGCTCGTGCTATAGAAACACTTCATTTTTGTATATACACAGGCACTTGTCACACATCCTTCCATTAAACTCTATAATTTTATAGCCAGCTGTGGTGACATATTGCTACAGAAAATAATTGGCTGCAAATGGTTTTTTTATGCCACTATCATTTCATAAATGAATGCCTCTTTTATCCTTTATTGCACTTAATAAGAATGCAACTTCAGTTATTAATTTTAAGTTTACTATGTATTAAGCACATTTTACCCTTACATGAAATTATAGACCTTAAAGAAACTAATCATTAAATTTCCTATACGAAAGTTACCTTTCTCTTTGACAAAGACAACTTTTTGTCAAATTGGCGTCATTTCCATATCGAAAATCAGCAAATTAGACCAATTTTTAACCTGTCAGATGGGTCAAACGCCCGTTTGCATCAATACATAAGCAGGTATTAGTTTTAAGAGACAGAAAATCAATGTGCAAAATGCTGTGCGTATAATTCGGCACATACCAGGCAATTGATAGTTTTCAATTTGCTCATGCAAGCATTGTTTGTTGAAATAAATGCAGTAAATCCAATTTATATTTCCAGATGATTTATTGCATCTTGCTCATTCGATCAACTACAACCGAGGAAATACAAAAACTAAAACTAAAACTATTACATCATTGACTGTAGCCTGGGAGAAGCTAGCAACAAGAATGCAGTTTGTGATTGGCTAGCATTATTGTATAAGAAGAAAAACAGCAGATAGCATTTATTTATTAATTTACTGCAGAATATTAAGACAATTTGTGTGAGACACTAAACTATGACACTGAATAACTCTGAGAATTCAACTTATGTTTAAACCGGCCAATCACACACGGCCGTCGATTTGAAATTAGCCAATCACATTCGGTCCTTATCGGAAATACTGCCTGTTGCCTGGAAAAACTGCCTGTTGCCTGGAAAAACGTTGAGTTCGTCCAAAATGGCGGACACTGATACTATTATCATGAGGTTGGCAAGTACCAGTACGTACCTGCCAACCGAATGTTGTGCAAATGTTGTGCGAATGTTGTGCGAATGTTGTGCAAATGTTGTGCGAGTGTTGTGCGAATGTTGTGCGAATGTTGTGCGAGTGTTGTGCGAATGTTGTGCGAATGTTGTGCGAATGTTGTGCGAATGTTGTGCGAATGTTGTGCAAACATGTTTAAAAAAAGTATTTAAGTTGGTTATTGCTTACATTTGCACAACATTCACACAACATTCACACGTTAAATTCTCTTCCTAAGTACCCCTCGTGGTGGAATTAATAGCAGGAAATTTTTTGAACCACTCATTTTTTTGACAGGAAAAATCACTCGTGGGCTACGCCCACTCGCGATTTTTGCCAGGCAAAAAAATTCGTGGTTCAAAAAATTTCCGGCAATAATTCCACCACATGTGGTATTTACCTCTGAGAATCTGTTCGGATGGTTTTCAGAGCCTGGAGTGAATTCCAGAATGAATTTTCAATGGGAAACTATTTTTCCCCAGTAGACTTCCTTTCTTTAGTCTGTTTATGTTAGCACATTTCTCGCCCGCCACACCCAAGTCCCAAAAGCAGGAAATTGCAAAGACATTTAAGTATTTCTCAACTTACTAATGCACTAACATAATTTATAATGCTTAAAGAAAGATATAGATAACAAGGGTGTGGTTTTAGAAGAGAAACTTTGTAGTGCCTGAAAGCTGAAACGTTGATAAACAAAAAGCTGTTGCTCCATCAATTTGCCATCAGTGTGATTATGCACCATCATTTTGATCGATCTGGAATTGTGCTGACAGCAAGTTGATGCTGTCAAAACAAAGCGTAAAATTACACACATTTAGACTTAGACAGTGTAGTATGCTACACTCAGAAAAATGTTTCCATTTTACTCCATTTTGTCCCATGACCAACTCTCACATTTAAAAAAGTAATAATATTTCAATTTCAGAGTTTTGATATTCCATTTCAAAGTACTGTTACTTCAAAAATGTAGTTTTTCACACACCAAACTCTCGTTTTGGAGTACCATTACTCTGATAATGGAGTTGGCCACAGGACAATGCATAACTCCAGAAATGGAGTAAAATGGCGACTTTTTTCTATGAGTGTATAATTTATCAGCATTAAATGATGTTTAAAATAGTATATACCAATAAAGCATGTGTAGTAAAAAAAATTGATAAAATTTTTAAGACATTTTCCATTAAAAATCAAAATCTTGTTCGGAGCATTGTTTGCTGTATTTTGGCTCGGTATGTACATATTAAGGTTTTGTACTTTTTAAACCTTTTAGCATGTCTTCATTATTATAATAATGCTTTGCCAATTGCCATATGGTTTGATTATGCTGGGCACACGATTTGCCCCACGATTTGCAATAGAAATCGCCTCTGCTACAGCAGACTTGAGACGAATCGAGAAAGCGGCTGTTTTAAAATAATTGTTGTTATGACGTCAAACTAAGGAATTTACTTAGTAATATATCAACTTAGTCATACCAACAAATATTTTAAAACAATTGTTGATAAAAACAAACAAAATGTAGCAATTGGAACACGTGATAAAATACTCACACCCCATTAGATGCAATTTGCATCGCCTGTCAAAAAAGTACACGGTGGCTGGACTTTTTTCAAAAGTAGATTTTTTGATTGTGCGACGAAATTGACGTTTTCTGAGTATGCACAGAGCCATCAGCAATTGGAATGCGATGCGAATCTGCCCCTCTCTCTTTCTTCCTGACAATGGCTGACCCAACAATGCTGCCTCTTAAAAACAAGCGTTGCTTTCAACATGATGCCATGACTGTGGGCACTAAGATGGACTCCATCAGCTTTTCTTAAAGTGTTACAAAATTTATTTGAAAATAAAATTTAATGTCCCTGCAAATTCATCCTTAAAGTCTTTTTGTGGCCCAGATTCCAGATTTTGTAACATCAAAGTGGCCCGATTATTGTTAATTTTAGTCTTTAGATAATCGGTCTTTAGTTATGCCGATTTGGTGCAATCACGATTGCACTGGATGACCCTACGACCAATCTGTCTCTGTTAATACCTTATTTTACCGTTTAAAAGCCGTCCCAATTTATCATCTCACGTTTTAAGGTAAAGCTTAATAAATGTTGCCCCCAATTAATCACCGGGGCAATTAATGTGCCAACTTCTACAACTTTAATAAGATAGCTTGGGCATTCTGATAAAATTTCCTAATAACAAATTTTTTTCCAGTCTGTTTAGAAGTAAAATGCAACATGACAGACATTTAAATTAGCTCACTTTTTTAACATACAAAAAAAAATATTTACACCGCAAGCCGCTACAATCTGTTCGCCTAACTCTATAGTTCATATTGGATTGGGTGGGACCTTTTTACACAGCAAATTCGGGGCATGAAATAGTTTGTGACCGATCCCATCTAATAATGAGACAAAATAAGACCAAATAATTTGGATTGTTGGATGGCTGTTAATTAGGCACTATATATTGTTGTACAGAAATGGCTGCCTGACAGAGTCACTTGTGTTGTAACCATGGCAATGAATGATACTTTCAAGCACCGGAAGCTGCTTAGGTAAAGAACTAAGCCACTTCCTACAGTAAAACAACTGCTCCTGTAGCATGAACAATGTTTCAGTTGACATTCCAGATGATGTAGGCCTATGGGTAGACATATACAAAATTAGTGTTTTAAAAAAAACCCCTTACCTGTCTTAAACCAATCACAATCTCTGTGCAAACTTGCCCAGTCAAATTATAGAAAGTATTTTATTATTGATTTAATTTGATTAAATTACTCCCCCATTACTCCCTCCAGAATAAAAAGTTAAAGTAAAAATAAACCCCGCACTGTTTAAACAGTAAACACAATGTACAGTTACCTCATTCAACCTAGGTAATTCAGTTACAGCAGAACCCGGCTTCATCCAACTTTTCCACATCCCCGTTAGGTATTAGAAGCAAACTCTTTTCATGACTTTTGGCAATTCCCTTTAATGGGTTTGGACTATACACGTATGTATGCAAAAATCACCAAGCACCTGGTAATCTTATCTCAAATCTCTTAAGTGACTATTCGGTGAAAAGATAGCGAAGCTGATATGTGTGGGAATAATTTATTTAATGCCCAACTAAGCCTGAACACCAATGACCACTTAAGCAATTTGGTGGTTTATCCCCATGATACTAACACGATATCTAGTGTCTCTTGATGCCATCTAGAGTTTAATCCCATAATGCTTAGTTCCCACTTGGCAGAAATTCCGACAGAAAATTTTCTGCTGCAGAAAATTTTGAGTGTAGAAAGCAGCAGTGTTTACAAATTGACTTCCTTAGCTGGCATCCATTTTTAAATTCTACTTTTCTGCACTTTTTTGCCCACTTTTCCGTCCACAGTTGGGAACCAACGACAGAAAAACATACTTTTCTGCACAGCAGAAAATTTTTTGTCGGAATTTCGGCCAAGTGGGAACTAAGCATTACACAGTTCTTTTCTGTCTAACCTTCTGGTTACTATATTTTGACTATGGTAGTAGTTAAATAATAATTAGAGATTTTTCATTGTACTGATAACACCACTATATGTGCTCGTCAATTTGTCAAGCTCTAAGGATAATTTCTATATTGATTTTCTCATTTTCAGTGTTATTTGCATTGCTTTAGCCACTGGAATTGTATTAAAGTTAACATTCTGAACACTATGAATTATTTTGCTAGCTATTATGGAAGTGAGCCAAGGGCTTACATTAAAGCAGCAATCCATAAGTGAAACCAACATTCAATTAATTATTAATCCTTATAATTACCAATTAAGTAGAAGAGCTCAAAAGATAAAATTTTGCACATTAGATGACTCAATATAAACACGCATAAGAAAATTTCTTGCATAAATTGCTTGCATCCACACTGTGGCCTTAATTACCTAATGAAATCTTAGAGCAATTTAAGACATTAAGTCAGTCGGTTTTTAAATCTGCACGGTCCCATGCCCAATTTCAACCAATGAGAAAATTAGAAGGTAATTACGTGATTGGCATAGACCAGTCCCCGTTACTTGATTTCAGCCAATGAGGAAATTAGATGGTGATTGACCTAGACCCGTCCTGTGACCGATTTTGGGTCTATCTGGAATCTATCTGGAAAAACTAAGACCACAGTTTATGGAATGTTCTCGACCTAAGTTGCCGCTTGCATCTATAAACTTAAGTCTCTTTATCAGATAAAATAATGCTTGTGATTGTTACAATGAACGATTTTAAGATAATAAGATGATTCTCTACAAGTTACTAATTGATATTTTACTTGTATCTTTTACGGTTTAAAAGTTACAAAATGAATGACCTTGAAAATAATCTTGAAGGTCAAATTTGAAGTCACAATTTTAATGCTGTGTGAAGAATTATTTATGCTTAGTTCACACTTGAATCACTTTTGCAGAAGTTATGACTTTCTAAAAGTTTAATTTCTACAACTTTCAATACATCTTCTTCTTCCTGTTCACACTTGCAAAGAAGTTTTGTAGAAGTCAATTAACTTGTCCGAAAGTCCTATTATAGCCCAAGGCGGCTAATCAGTTGGCAATTGTTTTGTAAACAATGCGATTTCGCTTCATTGAAGTTAAATCACATTGTATTTTATCCTACCAAATATCAAGAAGTGATTTTATTTCACCTTCTTCAGCCCATATGCTCCACTTGGCCGCCATTTTATTTGAATGAAATCTGGCCACTGGTCAGTCACGTGATTGGTCAGGGGGCGTGTTTTAGAGGTGTGACGTCAGGTTATAAAAAAATTTCTTAAACTTAAGTTGTAGAAAAGTCGGCCATTTTGATCTGAGTTGTATAAAACCGGATCAAGTGTGAACGCAAGACTTTCTGAAAGTGGGTGGGTTTTGTACAAAAGTAGTTTAAGTGTGAACAGGGCATTAGTCTAGATTTAGTTAGGAAAAGATTTCCTGGCGCAGAGCAACGCTTTCATCACTCTCTGCCTTCAAGTTCCTAGATTTTATTCATTTTTATTTCTTAAAAATTAAAATAATCTTTACGGATACTATGTATTCAGAATATTTAATAAATTAGATTAAGTTACTCAAATTCCTACGAGATCAATGGCTCAGTTTTTAAAGCCAATATTTTTTTTCTCTTTTGTCATTACTATGTTGTTTAAAAAGAAATCCTCCCAAAACAACCACCACGACTGTAAAGTCAGGCCAAGTAAGCCAGCTTTTAAAAGTCCTAAAATAAACCTGAGCCCAGCAGCTAAAAAGAAAGAAGCTTTCTAAAGCTTGGTTCACAGAAAAACATGGACTTTGCAAGTTTATTTTATGACTTTGTAAAAGATTTAAATACTTTTATAGTTTTAATTTTAATTTTAATTTTCTTTTTTAATTTTATTTAATGCAAGATTTAATTTGACTAAAATTAAAAAATCAGAAGTTTTTTATAAAAGATATTTTTCAAACATACCAGGATGCAACAAATTCCTCAAAGCCGATACAATAAATTTCCCACTGCTTAATGCTAGGTTCCCACTTGGCAGAAACTCAGACAGAAAATTTTCTGCTGTGCAGAAAAGTATGTTTTTCTGTCGTGTGTGGACTGAAAAGGAAAAGTGAGCCAAAAAGTGCAGAAAAGTAGAATTTAAAAATGGCTGCTAAGCTAAGGAAGACAATTTGTAAACACTGCTAAATTGCCTTCCTTAGCTGGCATCCATTTTTAAATTCTACTTTTCTGCACTTTTTTGCCCAATTTTCAGTCCGCAGGTGGGAACCAACGACAAAAAAACATACTTTTCTGCACAGCAGAAAATTTTCTGTCGGAATTTCTGCCAAGTGGGAATCAAGCATTATATAG
>JH431783.1:162058-185449 GCA_000239455.1 Strigamia maritima
TTAATGCTTAGTTCCCACTTGGCAGAAATTCCGACAGAAAATTTTCTGCTGTGCAGAAAAGAACGTTTTTCTGTCGTTGGTTCCCACCTGCGGACTGAAAATTGGGCAAAAAAGTGCAGAAAAGTAGAATTTAAAAATGGATGCCAGAGCTAAGGAAGGCAATTTGTAAACACCGCTGCTTTCTACACTCAAAATTTTCTGCAGCAGAAAATTTTCTGTCGGAATTTCTGCCAAGTGGGAACTAAGCATAAAGGTCTTCATAATCTTTATCAAATCAAAACTGTTTTAAAAATTAATTAGTGTTTAAACAGTTAATGACAAAAGAAAAAATATCTTCCCATAACTTTTAACCAACTCTAAATTATTAAAGTTAGGCAATCATCTGGACTGGACAATATTATTAAATAATAACCCACATGATAATATTATAACTACTAAATATTGTATTTGACTTTTCAAAATACCATCACAATTTACGACTCAATTTGAAAATATATTTCACCTATAAATAAGAAAAAACTGTTTAAAATTTCAAGATACAATCCCAAATCATGTTATACATTCAAGTTTTTCTACATCTGAAAATCTAAAATGTGGATAAAAATTTTACAAAGCACTCAAATGTTTCGATCTGTAGAAAATTCAGAAAAAGCCCCAAGTGGTTATCAGAAGTAAAAGTTGTATGAAATTCAACCAAGAGGAGATTAAAGCAGATAGGACAAAAAAAAAGGAAAGAAGACGACGATCTCTGCGGCACAAATGCTGCCTAATCAGTGCTAGTGGAATTTAATTAAGAAGCAAACGAGAGCTGGTAGGAGAAGGAAGATCGACAATGGGGGACTCATTTTAATTAGTAGTCAAGTAGGTTTTATCAACAACACAGATTGTAGATGTCTATCGTTGATTATATAAACAAGAGAAGAACACCTTGAAACATTCAGAAACCAATTAGAAAAAATAATCTAAAAAAAAAGTTTTCTAACCGAAGAAAATCTATAATAGAAACTTAGGAATTTTTTTTGGTCATAAACCAACTTTATAGCGTATTCCCTCGAAAACAACAGCATGCCGGTAATTACGAGTCTGACCAGTTTTTGACAAGTAGACAACTGTTCAATTAATAATCAAATGGACAAATAAATGCCGGAAAATTCGAATTATCCGGCACCCTGGTCGGCATGCCATTCTTTCCGAGGGAATACAGTAAGAGTCAATAAAGTTTTTGGCAGCAACTTGCCATTATAAAAATCTCCAGTATATAGCTATAATTATAGTGAAAAACTCATAACAATAGTTTATGACTATAACTGAAGATATAACTGAATACTTCGAGCTTCAACAACTATTTCTACCTTATAAAACTCCCAATATAGCTATAACTATAATGCAAAATTTCATAACTATACTAGACCAGAGCTTATACATTAGAGAGTTTGCGCCACTGCATTAACCTTATTGTTATAGGAGTTATAAACTCATAACTACAGTATAAGAAAAACCTCATAACTCTAATTCCTTCACGATCGATATAAAAATAGTGGAGCCAATCCGAAGCTTTCCCGCTATAACTAGTCCTGCCCACAATTGCAAATAGCGACAACAAATTTTGAAAACTCCAAATGGCGGTATAGACCGATGGATTCTAGGATTGATATCACGATTAAATGATGCCATCCACTTCATAAAACTTCAAAATATGGTTACTGGGGGCTGAAACAAGAAAATCACTAAGGTTTTATTACATATTTTTATGTTTGTCATGTTTTGACAAATTTTTTGTGTTATTGCATTAGAATTTGTTCTATAATTTTGTGGATGATTGAGATTTATCCTGTACAGGTTTTATAAACCACTGCCTATTTATAGCTATAACTATAAGTACATATATCTTTTTTGATCTGCGCAAGCACTTGTTTTTTGTTCTTTGTTATAATTATAGTTATGAGTTTATAATTCATAACTATAAGGTTTAATATAGTGGCACAAACTCTCTACTATACCTAAATATAGTGTAGCTAATCTAAAAGTTATAGACTTTAGGGCCATATGGTTATGACTAGAATTTTATTCCAAATCCAATAATACTTCAGAATGTTTAACTGTTCTACATACCTGTAACACATCTAGGATGTATGACTTAATTCATCAAGAATTCTGGTCACAATGATTTTTTGGAAATTTGATTGTTGACAACAATTACATAGCTCCAATATGACTTTTTTTGAGGGCTTTGCAGACCCATACATCCAATTTAGAAAAATTGCCCAAGAAATTGAACATCCTATAAGATTAAAAATTAAAAATTATATCAAAAATTAAACTGATCTATATAGATCAGTTTAATTTTTAATTTTATCTTCAACAGTTCTCGAATATTGTCAAAATTGCAAAAACCTGATTTTTGTGGTCATTTTTAATTTTTTTCTCAGTAACTACTTAATCAATCTTCAAAAATTTCACGAAATGATAGCTCTATATCATTCCTATAAATCCTCTTAAAACCATTTGTCTGTCAGCATTACAGCTTTTAAGAAATTTACATTTTTCTGACTCATTTTTTCAACATTTCATAAAATTATGAAATTGAGTAATATAAAGAAAAAGTGCATGCCGTATTGTAGATTTAGAAATTCACAGGTTACATTGATCCACTGAGAAAAACTTAACGATTATTTTAAATTCAATTTTTGGTTGTTAGAATTTGGTCAAGCAAAAAGTAAACCGATTTGGAATTTACTGTTTTTATGCAAACTCCATAACATCATGTGTCACTAAAAATTGAGCATTATGCTTTTTGGTACCAACAAACTCGAAATCCCTACAGAAAACCAATACCGAAATAATTTTATTAATTTATTAATATTTTTGATTATTAAATACAAATATACCGTCTCTAGGATCGAATATCTTTCATCTTTAATTTTTTTTTGAGATTTAATCTAATTTAAAAACTTTTAAAATCGTCTCAAATATAAAAAAAAACAAGCATAATACACATTTTAAAAAAGATTTCAATACACTTTTTCATATCGAATAATGGATCCAATAACTTGCCAAAGCACTCGCGGGGTTGTGCTCAACACAGCTGCTTTTTTCACATCGCTCACTACCATTGAGCATTGCTTGATTTCCATTACGATACAAAAAGCACAAATACAAATAAAGGCTGTAAAGGCTACTCATGTAGAGTTTGCGGCTGCTAGTTTTCCTTATGGTAAGAAGAGAACGTTGTTATTCAACCTTAAAAATGAATATAAGCAAGTTGTATCAAATCATATCAGTTATTGTCTTATTTTCAAAGACATTTGGACGTGAAATTGTATCGTCGTTCAGTTGTATTCCTTAAAAAATATTTAAAAAATTTGAAGAAAAATGTCAATTGTAATTTTATGTCCACATGTTTACTACAAACATGTGGAAATAAAATAACAATTGACATTTTTCTTCAAATTTTTTAAATATTTTTTTAGGAATAAAACTGAACGACGATAAAGATAGTTTTCAAGTTATGATACATGTAATAGTTAGTTAACATTGGTGTTCACACCACTCCGTAACGTAACGCAAGATGGCTGTGCAATGCATTGTGTGTTTAAAATCAGACAAACTTAAATTCCTACTTCAAAATTAATTTTGGAGTGGAATTTAAGAAATTATGACAACAAATAAGAAGACAGCTGCTTCTCACGTTAAAAATCGAAAAATTGCGTGATTGGTCTCTACAAACAGTGTAAACAATTAATCATACGTTACTTTCCTTAAGTCCTAAAGTTTTTGCAATTTACGTTACGTTACATTCAATGTGAACTCGTTCCTGACCTAAGGAGTAATTGTCAGTTACTAAATTTAATTCTTTAAACATCTAGCTGCACACCTATATTTGTTAAAAAAATATCTGCAGTCTAATATGGTTGTAAGAGCAAAGAGCAAAATTGACCGCAAGTCGATGACCCGACATTTGGCTCTAAGAACCAACCATCTTAAATTTTTAAAATTGTAAAACTTTTTTCCTTTTTTTTTTTTTTATTTTAATTTTTTTTTGCAAAATGTAAAAAATTCAAATTAAAAAAAAAATTCAAATTTTTTCTTAATAATATGCGGCCTGTCGACACAAGCTGGGCGGTGTTTAAAGATCAAGCGTTAAATTGGAGACTTTGAAATCAAAATATCACTTCATAATTTAAAACAGCTGTTTGTTGTTTCAGAACAGAAAGATAAGCTTGAAAAATCGATAAGAGTATAATGTATAACAGATCAATAACACAAGTTCGGTCAAAGATAATCCTGTTAAATCGATAATTGTGCTCATAAGTTCTGCTAAATGGAAGAGAAAAAAAGTAAAGGCATATAAGTCTTGTCCTTTTCCCCCAATTTCCACAAATGATCATTACAGCAACTCCAATGTGTTAACATGTCATTTATTTACCAGGTGGCGCTAGTGAGCACACTAAACCATGTCATAGATTAGTTCGACTTAATTAGTGTTTAGGATCTTGTAGAAAAATATACATACACATGTAAACATATATTTAAAGAGTGTCTCATCATTTTACCATATGTAAAATTACATGTTTCAACATGATAAATACAAATATTGATATTTTTAACCAGTAAAAAATAAATAGAACTGCCGTACCATGCTGAAAACACCGGTTCTCGTCCGATTCCCAAAATTAAATGGATTTATGAAAAAAAGCCGGAAACTAAAATTAATCTTTATTTGATGTATTTTCATGAGAATCATCAATCACAATTTCATTCAGCCATTTACTCTTCATTTGTCATGTTAATAAAAGCTCCTTTTGAAAGAAAGTGTAAAAAATTGCATTTTTATTAATCAATAAAAGAAACCAGGTCAAGATACTAAAGCGACAAAATTTTGAGTGACAATTGGATCCAGAAATTGTCAAAATGCCCCAAAACCTGTGCAATCACAGTTTCCATCCAACAGCAAAAATAGTTCTGGTTCAGTGAACTTTGACACAACAAAGTATACAAAAGCAGAGAATTAGTTATCCATATTTACGATACAATCACGTGCTAACTTAAATCATTTACTTAGTAGTTTCTCCAAAGCTAACATGTATATACTCCTAAAGGAGAAGTAGGTAAAAACTATTGATTTTTCGTTCGCGTGCTACGTTACAGTAACACAAGTCAATAGAAAAATCGAATAAAAAATATTTCTTGTAATGCTGCAAAAATTTTATTTTTACGCACATGCCCACATCTAAAAGTCACAGTATATCCAATTTAAGTAATGGACAGTAAAATTTTATTGGTATGATTAATAATTCATTTTTTAAGTCTCATTGAATTTTGAAAAACATAAAAATAGACTTTTATCTTACAAATTGTCATTAGGTGCGTTCAATCCTGAAAACAAAAGTCACTATTCACTTTAAGGATCTTTTATAAGGCAAGTATAACGTAAATTATGTCATAGTTGCCTTATAGTATAGTGACTAAAGTGACTGTAGAGAAAAGGCAAACACAATTTACTTCTTTGCCTTATAGAAGTCACTTGTTTTTACTGCACATGCTCAGTTACCATATTCCCTCGAAAAAAACGACATGCCGGAAAAACTGAATTTGACCAGATTTTGAAAATCAGACATCTGGTCATTTTTACCGCATGCCGTAAAAATCGAATCAGTGCTGTAAAACGTAATACTCACTTTATCCGGCATGCCGGAAACTTTGGATTTTCCGGCATGCCGTTCTTTTCGAGGGAATACGGTAACTGAGTATGTGCAGTAAAAACAAGTGATTTCTATAAGGCAAAAAAGTAAGTTGTGTTTGCCTTTTCTCTACAGTCACTTTAGTCACTACTATGATGCTTAGTTCCCACTTGGCAGAAACTCCGGCAGAAAATTTTCTGCTGCAGAAAATTTTGAGTGCAGAAAAGTATGTGGACTGAAAAGTGGGCAAAAAAATGCAGAAAAGTAAAATTTAAAAATGGATGCCAGCTAAGGAAGGCAATTTATAAACACTGCTGCTTTCTACACTCAAAATTTTCTGCAGCAGAAAATTTTCTGCCGGAGTTTCTGCCAAGTGGGAACTAAGCATGAGGCAACTATGACGTAATTTACGTCATACTTGCCTTATAAAAAATCCTTTTAAAGTGAATATAGTAACTTTTGTTTTCAGGATTGAACACATCCAATGACAATTTGTAAGATAAAAGTCTATTTTTATGTTTTTCAAAATTCAATGAGACTTAAAAAATGAATTATTAATTATACCAATAAAATTTTACTGTCCATTATGCCAGATAATAGTAAATCCAACCATGGTGCCGAAAAATTCAGATTTTCCGGCACCCTGGTTGGCATGCCGTTCTTTCCGAGGGAATACGGTAAAACAACTAAAATGACTTCCCCAAAATGAAGGGTCACTGTTGTACACCTTGGTCAAATAAAAAAATTGCTAATTTTCTATCAGAATTTCCTTACTTAGGCAAAGATCAGGTTAGTACAGTATTCCCTCAGAAAGAACGGCATGCCGGATAATGGCCAGAGTGCCGGACAATTCGACATTATGTTTATTTGATTATTAATTGACCAGTTGTCTACTTGTCAAAAACTGGCTAGACTCGTAATTACCGGCTTGCCATTGTTTCCATGAGAATACAGTAAATTGTTTTTGCTCGATCAAATACAAATTGGTACAGTAGCCATTTTGAAATTTTAAAGTGTGTTCATTGAGAAGTCACTTTTCCATAAAGTCAATGAAGAGAAGTGACTAATCATTTTCAGAATTGAATGTACCTATAGTACTTGTCACTAAAAATTTGTAACTAAAATCTCATAATCTTTACTTTTTTTTCTTCAGCACCACTCATTTTCTTTCCTATTGAAAAGATCATCACTCAGCAGGGATAAAAGAAAGACAGATTATGTCTATAATTAGACCAAGATAAGAGTCTGGTTGGATGTGCTCCATCTCTTGAGAGTGAAAGATCTCTCAAGGTAGAAAAGTTAAAAAGTGTTGTTTAAAGTAGCCCTAACCAAGTACTAATGCAATACTTCCACTGGACCAAAGAAATGGCTGAATGCCATATGGTCACCTCCATTACAAGGGCTTACATGTGCTTGGGGCATCATGGGGCAAGCTTTACTACTCCTGTATATGTGGAAATGTGAGATAGAAATTTGGGTTTCTTAAGAAAATGGCATCTTAAGAGTCACATAGCCTTTCATAATGACATCCATAAGAAAATAGACACTTGTTAAAGATCATTAATTAGCTGCATTCGACATTAAAGTTAAAAATGTATCATGTAACTTCTACGGTATATTGCTTCTATGAAGTGTTTTGCATCATGGTTAATTCAAGTCTTGGGTCACATGTCACAAATGCACCACAAAAGCAATAAAAGTCACTTTTAACTTCAATATTGAATACAGCTATAGTAAAAAATACTTTTCTATACTAGAAAAACTATTTCTCTGGTATCAACCTCGGATCCCAAAGGAGCTGCAGGCTGAAAGTTAAATCCCGATCTTCCGATTGTCATTCGGGAGCTCTAAAATTGAGTCACCTGAGACCCAAATAGAATATGAAACTGAAACGTCTCTTCAGTAGAGTACCCGATCAGCAATAGGAAGATCCGAATTCAATCCAGGCTCCTTTAAAGTTCAAGACTATTGTTTTGACATGTTTGATACAAGAAAAAAGACATACTGTTTCAGCATCAGTATAAATCATGAAAAATCAGTAGCAACATCCCCTTTTTCAAATGTGAACTTTTTTGAATGGAAAGATCTCAAAATCTTGCCTCAGCAACAACCAAGTGACGTTTTTCGAAAAAAAGTAGCATCTGGGGCTCGGCTCAGACAACCTTGAGTCCCCACCACAATAACCAAGATTAATAGAAAACTAGAATAAAGAGCACAATTATTTGAGAATAATCATTCATAATAGGTGCCGTAGCATTTTGTCGATTTAGCGCCGCGGCGCTTAATGCAAACTGCAGCAGTTTTTCTGTTAACTACGCAACTTTTTAAATTGTTTTTTTTTTTAAAACATAAACACAACTTAAAAAGTTGCGTTTAGCTATGCAAACGTATTAAAAACAGCGCTTATTGCAAACTACAGCGGGGGGCGGCGAGAATTCCAGGACGGCGCAAAATCGACAAAATACGATATATCCCTCCATCTTCCTTAAATATTCAAGTGAGGTCTGAAATTTGACTGAAGTCACTAGCTGCTTGAACAGTTTGACTTTTCCATTCCAGCACTCACAGAAGACGCAGCTGCAATCTAATAGGTGAACACTCTGCATATCGGTGACTAATGCAATGACAACCCAACGAGATTTTTACATTTTTCTCTGAGAAATCATTTGTAACTTTTCCCTCCCTTCTCCATCAAACTGTCACACTGATAAATCTAAACCACTGCATATATTTCTTTTAAGAAATTCAATTCAATGCATATTTAAATGTTGCCTTCAAGGCTTACATAAAAGAGAAGAGAAATAAATGCAATTTAATGTAAAGTAATTAGAAATCAATTTTAATCACTGCAATCTCAACAAACAGGAAATAATTTGATTGCAAAACTTACGGAGGAGATAAAGAAAGACGATATTTTAAATTACAGTAAAACCTATGATGGCAACTAGCGAACCGGAATTGGGAGACCGACAGACCGTCTGGATATTGGATAAAACCCCTTACTACTACAGTATAAGACCTATGAGGGTGCCAAAACATCATCATAGATCTTATAGTAAAGTATTTGACAAAATCTTGAATAAATCTATCCAAATTTCAAATGAATATCTGAATTTTGTCACTGATTAATTTATAGTCAGAGTTCAATTAAAACTACATACAAATTTATTGTTAATTCGTACTTCAGATAGTCCTCAGTAACCTTTATTTAGAATTTCTCTTAAAATAATTTTTTTTTTTCATCTTATTTTTATGAATTCAAAATTTCAAGTTCAGAATTTCTTGAAAGTCTCAAGTGAATACATACATGATACCCAACACCGGCACCGGTCCCAATGATAACAAATTATAAAAGCGTATTATAGGTGGCACTAAGTTGAAGCGCTTTTACAATAAATGCAGAGTAAACAACTTTTACCTATTAAACATATATGCATTGAAATTTTATTCTGAACTAGCATATCAAATTGCCATTGTAAACAAATTATTGTAAATTTAACAAAATAATGTGTTTACAATGGCAATTTGATATGCTCGTTTAGAATAAAATTTAACTACGGTATTTCACCTAAAGGTGACCAATAACCAGTCAATCATTTGTATACTGGTCTTCCAGTGCTTTCGACATTTACTGGTCTTCCTCAGTAGTTCATCACTGCATCAGTGTTCTTAATAAATTTGAGTTGTTATCGCCAACTCATTTGTAACAATAGAATATTTTAAATAATTAACTGTTCTAAATTTTGACTGCCCTTGACCTTTAAAAATTTTCATCAACATATAGGTTTACGATGTATTAAAAATGACATTTTACAGTTAGACAGAGATAGCCTTAACTTTGTAATTAGTTTCTAAGACTTAAAGAGTGTAGGTTTCTTAGTTGCAGCTAGGTTGCACACATGTACTTTTCTGATTCACTTAAATGGGCTGTCAACAGCAACTCATAGCGTGAGCAACATGTTTTTGATGTCTGGTTTGCTGTTGCCCCGGGCCCAAACAGTTCATTCCTCGGTTTCTCCTATCACGCCAAGACAAAAATTGATCCCTGTACAAAAGTATATACTAAACACTACCTATTTTCAACGATTTCATTGGTTAAGAAACTGATGATATCATAAAATCTCAAAAACTACACAATTTGCTTTAAATGCTTATAGCTAATGCCAAGCCGTTGCTGCGAAATCTCCAAAAATAATCGAAATAACTAAACTCTATCCAACAATTCGTCGCGAAACTGAAAAGTGAACTTTTTTGCATTGTGCTGAATGTTGTGGTATCTTAAGTTAATCCTCTAGTCGAGGTGAGTCGAAAAATCATTGTTTCGAAGCCAAAAAATGTGCGCAACAATACAAAAACCCAAATGTAAAGAATTTTTTAAAATATTTTACAAGCGTTTTCATTTGTTAACAATGGCACGCACATTTTTGGACTACGAAGCAATGATTTTTCAACTCAGCTCAATCAGAGGATTAAAATAAGATCCCACAATACATACTTCAGTACAATGCATAGGCCATTAACCAAGGGAGTTTCGTGCACGAATTGTTAAATAGAGTTTAAAACTACATCTGCATCAAACAGGTGTTTTCAAAAGTGTTTTTGTTTTAAAATTACGTTTATAGTCATTTTGCATGTGAAATGTTTTTGTTTTTTACAATTGCTTTTTTAAGTTGTTCGTGAGAACAAGACAGCCACAAAAGTCAAAAATAGACTGAGCTAACCATATAGTAATCAATTGATATAATGTTTAACTACATAAATATACTTGAATAAAAACTAGAAAATTTTATTAATAATAGAAATCTATATAGATAAGCGACAAGCTGTTGAAAGTGGAACAAAAATAGCTGCCTTGAAATAAAAACATGAACATGTTAATTTAAAGCACAATATCTCCTTAACCACTTCCGGTTGTTTAAATATTTGTATTTTCGCGTGTTTGTAACCCGTAAACACAATCATAGACGGAAGTGAATTAAAAACATGCTTTTCTAAGTGCAACCAAGGACATTCACTCATTAGAAAAGTAAAAGAAATGTTTTGCCATTTCATTGTTTCAATTAATTTTATTTTCTTTCATCTCCTGCAGACGCCTGAACCAAGCGAAAAAACAATAAAAGACGCCCCCTATATTGGAAATTTTAAGACTTCAAACAATTAGTGATATTTTGGTCCATGAAAACCATAAAAAAAGTAAATTACCGTACCAGTCATTTGTTATACATAACTCTGTTAAAAATGATTATGTTGTTTTCCGTCCTAAACTTTGGTCAGTTTCCATGTATTGACATAAAGTTAAACAAAAAACATGACAAAAATAAAAATAAAATGAAATAACGTTGTTTTGCGCATTAAAAATGAATTTCTATGAATCCAATACAATTCTCTCTCTCTCTCTCTCTCTCTCAAAAAATAAAAAAATCAAAAAATTAATTCATGAAAAATCAAAAAGTTTCTTTACCGGTTAGATGAATAACTTCATGCCGATAGCCGAGTAGTCCAAGTGACTGAAATAATTCACTTATTTATCCAATTCAATTCACAGCTGTCGTACTTCATGTGGTAGAGAGAAATTCGCGGCTGAGTAACGCGCACCACTCACCCGATGTGTCCGCACGACCAACACACAGTTGAAGCTCGAAACTCGGTATGATCGATTTCTGCAATAGAGGGAGATGGGAAGTTTATAATTTCCACTTTTTCCCAAGCATAAAACACACCCTTTTAAAATGAAGATATATATATATATATTTTTTTCAATGGAAAAAGGTTAATTTGAATTTATTTCAGGATTCTCTAGGAGTGTAATTTCAATTTGCACAACATTTCGGCTTCTTTTAAGCTATTTTCAGGTCATTTTCTTGGCGAAATGAGACAACAAAATAAAAATTAAATGAAAAAAAATCCAATAACGAATTTTCTTGGAATGATTTTTGTTGGTGCCTTTGAAGCCTTTGTGTAGAAAGAGAGAAAAAATCCAATCAAATCAGCGACTGGATTAAAAATTAACTTTTCTATAAAAGGTTAAAAGCCAGACTGAAAAAAGAACAGTTCCTTACACACGATTGACACGAATAGCTGTTTAAACTTGTTGTTAGGGAGCCAAATAGGATTGTATACGAAATAATGAAGTGCGCAGCAGACCAAAGCCAAACCAACAACCTCATAGGTCACAATGGAAGGAGATAATCGCTAACTGTTTGATGTCTTCAACCAAAATTTGCAACTGGAAGGATTTTCACAGTGGCAATAATAAAATAATCATTCGGTAGTAGGAAAAGGCGATAAGCACAATTCCAAATGTACAGTGAAATCTGTGTTGGCGACTATAAGTCCATTCGATAAAGATATCGACATTACGCAGGATAGTAAAGCCTGCGTTAAAACTCGTGCGTCAAACCAGCAAAGCACCATCTGGTTTCACTGTTTAGCCAGCGCGCTAAAGTTGATCTTCATCCCCAATTTCCCAGAATTCCCACATACGATAAAGAGCTGAAAAGCACAGCGCTTTGGCTTGTGCACATAAGTTATGCAACAAAGTTCCCATGAATCGCAACATTTTAGCGCATGAATCATGCTTTAGCGCATGAGAACCAGGCTCAAGTATCCTACCACCAGCCAGAATGTCTAATAGATGTACAGTCTAACCTCATTGTAGCAAATCACTAAATATCCAAAAAAAATCGTTATATCGAGGTTTTCTCTATAAGTAAGCATTTTAGCGTAGTGAAACCTATATTTGATAATTTCCACCTCATTCGATACAACTTGGTTTTCGTTATAAATGACTTCGCTTAAATGAGGTTGTACCTCGAGTGTTCAGGATTTCTTTAAAGACACCAATGATTTCCAGGCTACAAGGGTTTACTATAAGAGCTCGACACCAGCCAGAATGTTTTATAGATAAATCCTAATGTGGAGATGGGACTTGGGTGAAAAGCCGGTCACATTATGACAACTTGGTACATTATGATTTATTGACAATTCATGAAACTATATGGTGTAATGCTATGTATACTGTATATCATCAAATTCAAGTGTTTTTTATTTATGTATAATATGGCCAGGAAAGCTATACAAAATATATGTGAAACAAACTTAATTTAATCTAACAGATTTCATCTGCTTCAAAGCATTCAATATTTATTTGCGAGATATTTTTGAAATTCAAATTTATCCTGTCATAAATCAATTGCATAAAAAAGTCTAGGTAAAACCCAAAATCAATTTTATGAATCATTTACAGTTGCCTGACCACTCTCCATTATAATTTTTTCCTCTTTTTTTTTCAAAATTCACATCATACAGTAATTCATTAATGATATTTATAACCTCCTTTAATGTGCTTTATCTGCAAAAAAAAACATGCCATTATTCATTATTTTGCTTGTGAGAATGTAACATCACCTTTTATGTATGTAACAGGTGTCATCCAGCTAAGAGGATTAAGACTATTCAATAAGGAAAAACTAGGAAATCGTTGATTGGATAATGTAGCAAAGCTGTCAGATAATTACGTTGATCTCATAGATGTTAAACCCCTAAAAACCTTCCTGAGCAGAATAACCAAAATAACATCTTGTATGGAAACCAGAGCTCGTCTGTATACAGAGTCCAATGATAGATGGGGCATTGATCTAAACTCTATTTCCAACATATTGCGAGAAACTCCCATTCGTCAGAGCCTGTTTACTTGCACATTAATACAAACACTACCATATATGGTCGTGTTTATGTTCGTTTATGGTTGTGTATGCCCATTTATGGTCATTTTTGGAATTATTTTATTAAGTGCATTAAACAATTGCTGGGAAAAAGCTCTAGCCAATGGGAGTTTCTCGCAATGTTTTGGAAATAGAGTTTAGATGAGTATTTTTCTGTGCGGAAATTAATTTGTTTCGAATTTTGCATTTTAAACAATGCATTTTCTATTTACAACAATAGTTTTAAATGCATTGTTGTATAAGAAACAAACATTTGAGGTTTTTAAAATCTTTTTTTTAACGGGGTTGGACTGTAAAGGGTTTACGACATTCAAGGTTTTATTGTTTTATTGGAGAGTGGCAGGTGGCCTAGTTGTTAGTGCACTGGTCTCACACCATATTGGTCTCAAGTTCGTCTACAGGTTATGGCTTGGGTACCAAAATGTGTGAATGAGTTTTTTCAGAGTTCTCCTGCCCGTTGTCGATGGGTTTTCTTTAGGTACGCTAGTTTCTCTCATCAACAAACAAAACTTGGTCATGTTAAAGGTAGGTTCTCACTTGTGTTCACACTGGGCACAACGTATTGTAGCGCAATAAAAAAAACGCAGTTGCAACACAGTAGGGGTATTCAGAAACAGCACATGAGTGCGCAAGTGTGAGACTGAAAATGTGAAACTCACACTGCGCATGCTCAGTGTCCAAAACAGGCGAGAAAGATGATTATATTCCAAAGTTTTCTCAAATTATGTATAGTTAAAAATGGTACCAAAGTTAAAAATGGTACCAAAGTTAAAAATGGTACCAAAGTTAAAAATGGTACCAAAGTTAAAAATGGTACCAAAGTTAAAAATGGTACCAAAGTTGAAAATGGTATCAAAGTTGAAAATGGTACCAAAGTTGAAAATGGTACCAAAGTTGAAAATGGTACCAAAGTTGAAAATGGTACCAAAGTTGAAAATGGTACCAAAGTTAAAAATAGTACCCAAGTTGAAAATGGTACCAAAGTTAATAATGGTACCAAAGTTAATAATGGTACCAAAGTTAATAATGGTACCATATATTTTACCATATATAAGACTAAAATTAGGTACCAAAATTATAAAAATGGTACCACATGCCTACTACTAAAATAATGAGACGCCATATTGATCCAGGTAACACTAAAACCCAGAACTCTTGGTACCATATAATTTTAATACTAGGCAAGAGGTACCATAATTTTAGTTCTAGGTAGTTATGCCTGCCCTTCATTTGCAATCACATGTGAAACGCACTATGCGCACCTCTTGAGGTGTGAGTGTGAGTCGCCCATGTGAGTCACATAACATAGCATGAAGCCTATGAGGCTTCCGGTGCGCATGTGTGAAATCACATTTTCACACTTACGCATTTGCACACTTATGCGACAGTTTCTGAATACCCCTAATGTCTGTTCACACAGTATCAACCAGACCATCATTTCTAGAAGAGTTTCACAGAGCAACATCTGTTGCCAGAAGAAAATGACATGACATGTCTAAATCTAACAACAAACATCTTTGAGGCAGTAGGTTACTTTTAAACAGAAAACTACTGTACAGTATAATGGTTAGTTCACATTGGTGTACACACCACTCTGTAATGCAAAATGGCTGCACAATGCATTGTTGGTTTTAAAATCCCAGATGTAAACTTAAGTTCCTACTTCAAAATAACGTAATTTAAGAAATTACAGCAATCATTAAGAAAACAGCTGCTTCTGGCATGAAAAACGAGATGGAATGAGAAATTGCGTCGATTGTTCGGTTTACATTTACTGTCTATAAACAGTAGGTGCGTTCACTTTTATTTAGATGAATTAACTAAGTTGACTTAACTGCTAAGTTGACATAAACTCATTACATGTGACGTTTTGGACGTCATAGTTATGGCAAATGACTTAAGGTAATTAATCTCACTTAAGTTGCGTTAAATATTGCCTGAATAAAATTCGTAAGTGTGTATAGTTGACTTAAAATAGCAGGATGTGATGTATTTGACGTCATATTCATCTAAAACCTCTTACTTTAGACATCTTTACTTAAGATACAAATTGGGTAACTTAAGTAAAGATGTCTAAAGTAAGAAAGAGAGAGAAAATTAGGCTTATAGACGCAAGCGGCGACTCAGGCCATACATGTCTAAAATCTGACAAAAGAGAATCTGACATGAGAACTGACAATATGAAACTTGACATACTTAGATCCAACAAATAAAACTGACACTCTACATAGAAAACTGACATCCAAAATTGACAAAACGAAACTGACATATCCAAACTGACATAATGATGAAACTGACATATCCAAACTGACATAATAACTGACAAAAGAAAACTGCCATATCCAAACAGACATAATAACTGACAAAAGAAAACTGACAAAACGAAACTGACATAACCAAACTGACAAAACAAAACTGACATAACCAAACTGACAAAACGAAACTGACATAACCAAACTGACATAACAAAACTGACATACTGACTGACAAAATAAAACCAATATATTAAATCAGACAAAATAAAAATACAAACTGAAACTGACATACCGACACCGGCATGAAACTAACTTCTTCGCATGACAAATCCCAGTGAACCCACCCTGGCGTTTCAACCCAGCGTTTCAACCCCGGCGTTCCAACTCCCAGTACTCCTGACCCTGGCGTATCCGGCCGGCCCTGCCCAAATCGGCCGACCAGGCGTACTGATCCGGGCATACTAACCCAGGCGTACTAATCTGGACATACCAATCCGGGCTAACAAGCTGCTAAGATCCCGATATACTGATTCTAACCCACTACCAATTCCTTTAACGTCTGGACAACCTGCTAACATATAGAAAGATAAAATTGAGTTAATAGATGCAAGCAGCGACTTAGGCCATACACCTCTTTTAATCAAACCTGCTAACAAAAATAGAGACAAAAGACACAGAAGTAAAAGAGGAGCAAAAAAGAGAAGAAGAGACAGATAACCAGCTGCAGCGGAAAAAGAAAGTGCCACAGCGGAGTGCCCAGGAGAGGCCACGAGGAGGCTGGGCTTGGAAGTTTTCTTCCCCTCTAAAGTAGGAGGTTTTAGATGAATATTACGTCAAATACATCATATCCTGCCACTTTAAGTCAACTAAACACTTAAGAATTTTATTCAGGCAATATTGAACGCAACTTAAGTAAGATTAATTACCTTAACCCTTAAAACCCTGAAATTTTGGAACAATGTAGAGCCCGATTAAGGTCACAATTGTGACCATTTGGAGTCTCTACTTTGAAGTGCTTTAGTGCTGTTACCATGGTATCTCCAACTGACACTAGGTGTCACCAATTGTAATAATCAAGACATGTGGTCAAAATGTTGTTTTAAACAGCATGCAAAGTGTTTTTATTTATAATAATAATTGTCTATATCAACTTAATTTAAATTAGTTTCACACTAACTCAGTTGACCATGTGTTTCAAAGATGAAAGGTTAATGCTGTGTATGGTTATTTAGTTTATATATAGGGGGCGCAATATTCTAAAAGCGCTCTCACTAGAGTAAAATTTGCAGTGAAAACAACCAAAAACTTAAGCTGGGAATTTAAGGGGACCGTTTTTTCTTTTTACAATAACTTTTTCATTTTATGCCTGATTGCAATGAATTAATTCAGAAAATGTAAATGCATATTCTTAACAGCTACTAAAAATTTGAGATTTTTTAAAAATTTTTTAAAAAATTTATATTCACAACTGCAGCTGGTCACAATTGTGGTATAGGATGGGGCTTTGAGGGTTAAGCAAGTCATTTGCTATAACTATGATGTCCAAAATGAGCTTAGTCAACTTAGCAGTTAAGTCAACTAAGTTAATTTTTCTAAATCAAATTGAACACACCTACTGTGAACAAAACCATTTGTTACTTTCCTTAGGTTAAGTTATATTTTCGTAAGTTAAGTTACCTTACGTTACGTTCAATGTAAACTAACCATTACTTTTAGTAATCTGCAGACCCACCAAATTTTGCAACCCACTAATTGGACTCCTAAGGAACTGTGTCAATAAGCATTTTAAACAACGTTATTTTCTCAGTTTGTTTATCAAAGAAGATGAAATTGGAAATGAGAAATGAGACCCAGTAGAATGCTTAATGTACAGTCTTCTTTCATAGCAGAGTGCTCTAGTCAATTAAATGATCATGCACGCCAATCACGAACTTCGTGCATAAGATGACTTATGCTGTGTCAGCATATTATTCCATATAGGAAGAAAAAATAAAAGTCATACCACCACCCACTAATAATTTCCCTATAGTTTCAAAGCAAAAAAAAATTCACAATTCGTGATGCTTTAGAAGATTGAAATGGGGAAAAGAACGTTTACCCATATACGGTATACCTACATTAAAAACAACCACAAATTTTTCACTATTGCAAACCAATGGTTTTACTCATCCATGAGGACGTGTGACATTTTTCAAACATTATCCACGTAACCAAGCCAAGTTTTATGTAAAAAAAAAATTCTTACACCAATCACTGGTCATATCATTTCAAATCCTAATGTCAACATTCAACATTATAAATTAACAAACTGACAAAAATTTGAATTTAAATGTAGCCTATACTCCATATTCTGAGAATAATATGGAAAAAATTCCTACGAACAGTTCAACTCAATTGCTAAATAGTATGAACGAACCCGGATTAGTCCATTGAGCACTATTAGAACTCTCTAGAACCTTTAGTTCTAGAGTTATTCGCCAATAATCATAGTAAAGTCACAGCCTAAGTAATGAAATTGCAAGAAAAAATAAGTAGACACTGTAGGTGCATTCAATTTCAACCGTTTATACCGTTCCTTTTGTTTATGTTGATTTTCTTGTTCATGAAATGGCCAAAAATGCTTGCTATAAACAAAAAAAAAACCCTCTGTCTTTGTGATTATTTTGATTTTCTGTATACCATTTATAATGCAAAAAATGTTATTTCCACCAGCTCATAAACAAGAAAAACGACATAAACAACGGTATAAACTGTTGAAATTGAATGTACCTACTGTGCCTGTCTAAATTAGGTCACAAAATTATCAGCATGTTTGATATTCACGCCAAATTACCAGTTTTTCTATCTATTGACTTGCAGTTTTATGTTTATAATTCTTATTTCCAACTCTTTTTTTTTGTATATTCATCAACTGTCAGAAATTAACAAACTCCTGGTCTTCGAGAAAGAGAAAACATCTAAGCCCAGCCTTACAATTTTCAGATGTTATCATTTACTCGATATTAAAGCATTTGAAAACGATGCATTTACCCAATGACCACCAAAATTAAGTCCCATATAATAACATAAGACATTTCAATTTACAGGGTATTCATCCGTCCCTCTTTTTATCTTGCGTCTCTTTAACTATACTCACCGTGTCTTGTTGATCTCAGTTTATTCTTTCCAAAGTGTTAATTTACTGAAAGAACGCTCTTAGCCAATCCGTTTGTGCCCATTAAACAAAGATGCATTCTCAGAGACAGCCACCGTCTTATCTCTTGTCCGGACAAAAGCTTATAGCGCTTGGACAACATTGAGTGACAACTCTACCAGTTAACCGGTCGATACCAGGATCAAATCAATTTCATAGATCTTGGTAAATATTTATTTACTTGAGTTATCACTGACCATGCCGACCCAACACAACAAGTCATCTATAATATCCATGGGCCGTTGAGCAACGCACACCCAGCTACGACTTGTGCAAGATACGTGCAATTACAATGCATTCACACGACACCCGAAACCCCGCTGAGACACAAGTAAACATGTATGCACGCCTGATGTCGTTCGTGATTAGGTAACATCATTGCAAGTCGGCGTCTCGGCATCTCTAAGGACACGTTGTTCGCACAAACAGAAGCCAGTCAATTAAAGAAGCAAAACTAAGACTTTTTTCTCAATAAATACAAGTTTTAATTTATGTGTTTGCTAATTAATTCCTTTTCTTGCTTTGAAATAAGATCGATTTGAATTAAATTGCAAATTAGCAACAGGGTATGATGTTTCTCTGTTTCTCCCATGCAAAAGCCGCTGATTTGCAATGAAATGTGAATATCGAAAGCGCGCCAGGTAGCCATTGACATGTGAATAATTTCATATAGTGTTGTGCAGCGCAGCCTTTTACAATCAGTTTTGCTTGTTTTGGACTCATACCAGCTTCGACACAAAAAGTTTTCTCCAATCTCAACAATACAAGTAATTGGTGATATAGGTAAACAGCCAAGCTTACCTTGAAGCGTGTTATTTCAGTAGATTGAGTTATAAACATCTGGAATTTTTTCCCATCATCATTTTTTGTCTCAGTGAAAGCGATTTTTCTTTATTATTTATATCACTGTACAGATAATTTAATTTGATTATTTGTTTTTGTTATCAAATAAAAATAGCTCATGTATTTATTTATGGAATAGTGAAAGTGCAGTAATCTGTATATTCGCTAAAAACAAAAATTTACCAAAAATATACACAATGCAATTTCGGCTTTTTTTGCATTTTTGTTGTTGTTTTTCTCTAACAAGAGTAGACAACAATTTTGCACTTTCATCGTTTGTCAAGATTCATTTTCTGCCCTTAAATCTAATTTTTTGAATTTCCAACATCTGAAAAAATCTTTTTTTGCACGCACAAATGAATCTTTGTACTGTACCTACAAATGCCTCTTTGGATCTATAAATGCATCATTGGATCTCTAAATGCATCTTTGCACCTACAAATGAATCTTTGCACCTACAAATGCATCTTTGCACTTACAAATGCATCTTTGCACCTACAAATCCATCTTTGCAACTACAAATGCATCTTTGCAATTACAAATGCATCTTTGCACCTACAAATGCATCTTTGAACCTAAAAAGACAACTTTGCACTTTAAAATGCATCTTTGCATTTAAAATGTATTTTTAGTCTGAAAAACTCCCTAAATACCCCTATTCTCTATCTAAAACTGCATATTTTTAGAAAAAAAGACCACACTCACATACCCACACATTTTTCATTTATCTGGAATCAGCTTCTACACTTTTGTTGTCAAATGTACTGCACCTCGCATAATCATTCTATAGCCCTGAACCCTGAACATGATTGATTACTACATCAGTACCAAAATTTTCATAACAATTTTTATAAAATTAAAATTAGAAAACAAAATCAAAAATAAATTGAGTTTATGATATTGAAAAGAAAATTAATTTTGAACAAAATAATAAAAAATTATGAAACTTCCTCTTAACTAATAAAGTTATAAAGCAGATGCTATTAAAACCACGCCATCAAAAACGTGAATCGGCAAAAACTAAACCTTTCCTGATTGGCCACACGAGAGCAAGTCAATTTAGTAATTTAGTAAAGTTAAAATGAAAAAAAAAAATCCATTCATTGAACTGTCTGAAATTCAAACCACATTGGAGAAACAATATAAATTAGTTTCAGACTCAATTTCCAATTGAGCGATCCAATTTCCAATTGAGCGATCCAATTTACACTTCAGTCATTTAAAAATTAACCATATATAACATAAAATATTCCACACAATATTCCAATTTAATTTATTTTTGAATAATTAGACAACTTATCTAATTTTCATGCATAACAAATTAGAAGTTTTTATGATTTATCATTAAAATTCCATTTTCTAATTACTGCACTTTTTTTATACTTTTTTTCCTCATTTTTTTTCCAATTTCAGATTTCCTGTAAATAATTAACAAAAATGTTTCTTTTGTCTTCGTCTTGGAGAACCTTTCCACTTGAGAATTTCCTCTTCCGTTTTAAATTGGCCGAAGGCTAAGCAATAATGAAAATCATCGATTTCCCAAGGCACACACCAGCTCCCAACATCTTTTGAATGAATAGTCAGAAGCAAGATCATTAATTTAAAATACTAATTTATTCTCCTTATTTAAACCACCCGAGCATTAATATATTACAATATTGCAACACCGTCAATTTGTATTAGTGCAGCAGTAATGGCAAATCAATTTGATGGTTTGCAAGTGGCTTGTTAAGTACAAACAACAACAGATGCGACTGATACAACTGAGAACATATTAATAAAGGTAGGAGTTGATTTATTGTAACATTAGATGTGTACAATTCTTGGAAATGCCAAACCGGAAGTGAAGTAAATGTCGTCATGACTTGTAATAGCCATACTATTGTGGAATTTTTGGGAAAACATGAGAGAGGTAGCGTGACAGTCGTGGTCACACAGACGTGACACTCAATTGCCAATGGGTAGTGAATTAGAATCTTAATCTCTTTATCTTAATCTTTATTTTGTATATAAGTCATATTTTGATGTCTTAAAACAACTTGGTTTCAAATGCGATCTGAAGAATAGTTTACACTATAAAAGACCCAAAATTTCCTTTTGTGACTTATAAATGTCGTTTATATCCACTGAGCATGCGCAGATTTGTCTTTAGTTTTGTTTGTTATATCGACTGATCGAGTCATTTTGCGCCGGTTTGGTTATGACCGAAAACAGATTCCCATGAAACAAGAAAATATCTAAACAACATTCAGAAAATATTTTAAATGTTGATTCAACATAATAATGCCCTCATTTTTCAATGTTCAACATTATACAATATTTATACAACATTGACACAACAATGCTTGCTGTATCAACGGTCATCTGATTCAGCATTAAATAACATAACATGAGCCCAATAAAGCTTCCAGTGTAAAATCACATTTGCGCATGAATTCGACAGTTTCTGAATACCCCTATTATTCAGTAATAAAATTTTCGTACTGTCTATTTCTCCGAACGGCTCGTAGCTACAATTTCTATTTCCAGTCCACTTTACCTAGTAAGGTGAGGTCAGCCCGCAGTAGGCGTTAAACTAGCTCATGGGAAAGGTGAACTGGAATTTGAAATTCGTTCGAGGAAATAGCCTTGGCGTAAAATTTTTGATGTCGTAAACTCTTTAACGAAAGATCTCATCCCACAATGCTCGAAGTTTGTAGTTTAGAGGATGTATAAAAATGAGTTGTTCTTTTGTGTCTTGTGCATAAGCCCCCCCCTACAAATGGACAAAGATTTCGTCCAAATTTTTCGAACTTATACGCGAGTACAAAAGGTAGGTCTATAAAATTTGGTTGTTTTGTAATGTTTCTTTAATTAACAAAAATTCTAAGTCTGCAAAAATGCATACATTCCCTAGTGATAACTTTTACAACTAGATATTATTTCATATTCTAAAAAAAAAGTGTTTAAACTTGACGACAGCGATGATAAACAAGAAAAATGAAAAACGCCACAATTGTTTATTACCACTATGCTTCTAAAAGCGTCTCCAAATATTAAATGCAATATTTCACACCAAAAGTCGCCTCTTTTTCCTCCAGTGTAGTATGACACTGCTGCTTCATTTAACCACAGCTTGATTTCGGCTCACTCATCTTCCTATAACTTTAATCCTTTACACACCTCAACAAACTTTTTTTTATAACTTTCTTACATACAATGGCAGCTAAATTTACAATTTTAAAGAGGAAATACTTTAACTTTTAAATTATTAGCTTGTTTTATCCAATTTCCGACTGCGGACATTTGTTCACACTTGCGAACAAAAGCATCATTTCAATGCCTGCGAAAATCCTTGCCAAATGCTGCTTATATAGCAACGACTACAACGCAAACTGAGGAGAGAAAAAAAAATACAAACAGCAACTTGTTCGCTGGTATTTGCAGATGGCACACACAGAAGCATTTTTGCTATAATGCAGAGCAGCACAACTTGCCCTTAAGCCTGGGAAGCTAAGCAGCAGAAAATTGGAAACGCAATGTCCTTCTTTTTTAAAAATAAAATTATACCAGATTTTTGTTCCATTTAATTTAATCATCTTCAAAATAGAAATAATATGAATTCTGAAAGTTCTGTATAATTTTGTTTTTGTAAGTTTTTTTTTTCTTATTCAGATTTTTGTAAACAAAAAAAATTGTGATTTTGGAAAAAAAAA
>JH431783.1:185469-207606 GCA_000239455.1 Strigamia maritima
GTGTATTTTAGGTAAAAAAAAAAAATTTTTTTACTTAAAATTTTTTTTTTTTTTTTTTTTTTTTTGGTAGAAAATTTTCTAAGAAATTTTCATGATAAAATTAAGTTATGCCAACCCAATTTGATCATGTAAAATGCTCTTTTCGAGTTTATTCCTTTTCCAGGAAGAATTTATTCATTTATGCGTTTGAATTTATTCTATAACTTTTTTTATACTTACAAAATATACCAGCGCATAATTTGCTGTGTTGATGACTAAAAAAAAACTTAATTTGATCATCCCTTGCCAAGTAAACATGAAAGTTTTGGAGTTCTGTTTTCTAATCATCTTTTCTGATTAAACACTTGTTGGATTGACTCGCAAAAAACAAACAGGAAATTAAAATCATTTATTTTCCAATGGAAGCCAATAAAAAAAACACACTACCTGACTCTTGAAGATTTTTATCTTCTTAATCAAATAATAAATTAGCAAACATGAAATTTGATATTGGTATTCGGTCAATCAGTGTTAAAAACCAAAAAATAAACTTTATAAATGTTTGATTATGACCAAAAACCAAAAACCTAAAGCCAAAAACCAAAAACCCAAAGCCAAAAACCAAAAACCCAAAGCCAATAACCAAAAACCCAAAGCCAAAAACCAAAAACCCAAAGCCAAAAACCAATAACCAAAAGCTCCAAAAACCAAAATCCAAAATCCAAAAACTAAAAATCAAAAGCCAAAAGCGCCAAAAGCCAAAAGTGCCAAAAGCCAAAAGTGCCAAAAGCCAAAAGTGCCAAAAACCAAAAGTGCCAAAAGCCAAAAGTGCCAAAAGCCTGTGAGCATTCGGAAATATGACACACTGAATTTTAAATTAATGTTGGACTAGGCAGGCCCAAACCTAGAATAACACTGCCGTTGTACGTGGGAGTCGGGCAGCCTATAGGTTTGGCGTTCACTTTGGTGAAGGTCACACAGGTCGTATACACTTTGGACGAGTTGGGTTTTAGCGCGAAGAAGCAAACGCTCGAGCGGGTGGGTTTACTTTCTGTCGCGCGAACACGTAATTAGCTCAATTATGTAAACTCACAATTTTCAGTCAAATGATAATGAATCACCGACAGGTGAGAAGTACCAATTCCGTATTTTAAAATGTTAGGCCCTAAATCTGATAGTTCACTGCTGATGAATGTTAAACAACCCTGAAGTTGGCATTCCAGCTAAAAACGCTCATATTATAGGATTGTTGATGAGAAACACCTTGAGGTGTGCCTGGTCACAGGTCCGGTGTTCAAGTGCATGTCAAAACTCACTAGATCAAAGAAATCACCTCCCAACAGGTGACAAAAATGGTCCAAATCACACAAAAAATAACTATAACCAAGGGGTGGGAAGGTGACCACTCATCACAGTGAGCGCAACCTTAAGGTGCCTAAACCATTATGCTAAACACGGTGTTGAAATTTGAATTTTATAAATTTTTTAATTTGGCCGTACGGATCATGATAAGCCAAAAGCTAAAAATTTGGTTTAACTGAATATTTGTTCATCTGAAACCTTGGAACAGTCTATGTGTATATGGCAATACATTTCACTTCCAAATTAGTTCCTTTTTAGGATTTTTACGGCTAATTTATAACTCAATTCAATTATTTAACTGCACAATTTTGTCGGCTACCATTCTCAAAATTACATCAGCATGTTGTTTATTGCAGATTCAGACCGAACACAATCTATACTCATGTTGTAATTAACATTTTAGGATATATCTCTGATTTGCTGTTATTATAATTTGACCTGTCAAAATTTTGACCTCAATTGCACAAGACAAGCAAAGCTTGTGAGCTTGTCCTGCCCCACAGTGGTCTTAGCACCTGAAAGCCTCCGTAATTTACACTCATACTCATTCCCAAGTCATGCTATAAAGTTACCATAATTCTGCCTCACATATAATTGGAGAATGAATCAAAGAATGTGTTTAGTGCTGTGTACTCGACTTCATCTGCATACCCTTCAAAATAATGAAGTAAAAGCATAAACTTCACTTTATTCATACGACCCTATAGCTTAAACATGACTGAATTCATTTTATTTTAAGGGACTTAAGATTTAGCCTATTTTTAGTGACCAAATAATAAATTATCAAACACCAAATTTGTTTTCGGTATTTGGAATTTGGTCAATCCGCTTGTGTTTTGCACGACCAAAAATTGTACGGAATGAATAATTTTCGTTATCCCTTAAAATGACCTAAATGATTTTTGTAGAAATGTAGAAAAGGTGAAACTTAGCCAAACTATTAAAGTGAGTTTTGCCAAAATGGCGCACACAACTGTTCAAGTTTAACTAAATTTACAAAGAAATGTTTAACAATGGTTTTAATCTTAATCCTCTAATTCGCATTCCTCACTTTACGCGTCACAGCCACCTGGCTGCTGTAGCCGCTCTCTCTCTGCAGCTTCCCTTTAATCTCTGACTTTAAGTACACTTTTAAAAAAATAATTTTGTATCCCAAACAGCTTATTTCAGCATGGTAAGGACATTGTTGGCCACTACTACATGGGCGCTTTCTGATGTCACATTTGGTATCCCCATGGTAAATGCATAGGGTTTACGTCACAACTGGTAACAAACGCGCAAATTCTCAATTAGGTCTAGCTTTTTGCCTTTTTCATATTGTCGTCTGCTTGTTTTCACAACATCAACATAAGCTTTAAACCCCAAATTTTTTTTTCCTTAAAATGTCTGAAAATTTTTTTTTGTTTTTTAAATACGACATCATACACTTGGATGAAAATTTAATAAAATGACAACAAACCATAAAAAAATTCGAAAATTCTACAGAACTTCGAATATCGTCTCAATCAAATTTTCAATCCCTGCACTCACTATAGAATTGCAATAAAAAATAAAAATAAATTTTCTTAAATGCAAACAAAGACAATAACCAATAAAAATAAAATAAAACCAAAAAAAAAAAAAAAATTTGTTTACAATATGAAACCAAGCCTAATGCACTGTTTCTTTTTATTTGCTTCACTTTAAATATTTTTTCCTTTCCTTTTTTGACTATATACACGGGTATGGCAGCATTTTAAAACATGATGAAACAGCTGTGACGATATCGCTCATAAGAATTTATTATTATTACAAGTCGATTTCTAGTGGCAATATTGTTTTTAGTTGATTTAAAGCCAGTGAAGTGTGCAGCCGTTTATCACACGCATTTTGTAATGAGTAATGCCATCCCATTTCGCCAAATTTGTTACTCTGTAGACAAGGTATTGTAACACACCAAAAGAAAAATGCATTAAAGCAAATATGAGCGCAAACTATTTGTCATTTTTATTGCTAAAAATGAGGTAAAAAATTTCCTTAAAGATGTAAATTAAGTGAGTATCACCAAAATAAATAATTCGAAAAAAAATATCACACTTGCTGCAACAATACTTTTAAATAATTGGTTAGTTCTTTAATCTGACACCAAGTAATGTTATTTGGTGTAAGATTCACTGTGATTTTGCTGATTTATTTTGTGATTGTTTTGTCACTGAGAAATGCATTCTAACAAAATTATATATTATATATAGCATCTCATTTTAATCCCCTCGTCGAGCTGAGTCGAAAAATCATTAAAGTCTATTTACCTATAAGTTTGGAGTAACTCGGATTGGTCGTGGCAATTAACTGTTAAATGGTGTTGCGCGTAACAAAGTAGTTCTAAACCGGTCAAGACCGGTCGTCAAATGTTAAGCGGGCCATCTATTTATCCAAGATGGCAGTTTCACGCGGTTCAACCGGGCCATCTATTTATTCAAGATGACGGTTTTGCGCGGTTCGACCGGGCCATCTATTTCTTCAAGATGGCGGTTTCGCGCGGTTTATTCAAAAATAACCTTTACTTTCATTGGTTACAACAGACATGTGACTTAGGGTATGAATACTTTCCTGCAATCAGTCCACTGACCAAATCCGAGTTACTCCAAACTTATAGGTAAATAGACTTTATATTACACGAATGTATATTATTATAAGGGTTTTCGTTTGATAACAATGGCATGCACGTTTTGAGGCTACGAAGCAATGATTTTTCGACTCAGCTCGACGAGAGAATTAAAATACCATAATACCATAATATGTACTTTCGATAGAATGCATTTCTCAGACAATGACATTTTACCCTACCTAAAAGAGTTTACAATGCAAGATGGCAGAATAAATCACAAGAAATAAACAGATCATCAAGACACTAAATGACCACCTCGCAAAACTAAGAAAAGTGAAAAAAAAACTTTTGACTTCAATACCATACTCATGAATGCAGCTACTGTCTTTTTCAATTAAAATTGAACAAACCCGAATCTAAGCTGGTTACTAATACTCTGATATAATGATGTGTACAATAAATATACCAACTTTAAATCCGTGAAAGACGTATTGTAAGTGAAATAGAAATAGACTTGTCTGTAAATCAATTCATCGATTTGTTGTGCCTTTATTGAAAGAAAAAAAACTTTGGGTCAATACCAATAAAACTTGCCCACTGTTCTTGTCTTCGAAATCCAAGCCAGAGTGCACTTGATAGACATAAATAAAGAGTAACGAGTAACTGCACACCCAGTGAAAAAAAAATCATTTTAAATTTATTTAAATTATAACAATATCAAGAAGTAAAACACTAAAATGAAAATTTTTTGGTCCATCACAACAATATTTGCCAACAAACCAGAATCACTTTAGAAAAACCTCTTGTGTGTAAGATTTATGAAGCGCTTTAAAAAATGTTGGCAGAAAGAAAAAAAAATTGGTTTTGTCAGGTGAAACGAAATGAAAAGCCATTAAATAGCAATTGAACAGCGACACTAACAACATGACCACATACACAACCAAAACGATGGCTGTAATGTCAACCACACCGACCATATCTCTAATCCCCATCCCATCGCACTTTCCAATTTCACTTTTTCTTGTTAGATACAAGCCAATAAATACGAATTTAATTAGAAAAACTAAAAAAAAAAAAAAAAAAAAAAAAAAAAAAAAAAAGAAGAAAAATTCAATTTTCTCCAGGTCATTACTCCAGCGACCGTCCAATCACTTGAAAAATTCAGTATTAACCTTCTCTTCACCCATCCTCAGGTCAGTTTTAACCCTAAAGAGTGTTTTTATTTTTTTATTCTGAAATAAGTGAGTTTATAACCAATAAATAAATATAAAAAGTGCAGGCTACTTTTGGTTTATACCCGTTTCGTCTAAAGGGGCCGTCCTAATTTTGTTTTCGGTGCCATTTTAGGCAAAACGGGAAATCCCGTTTCGCCTAAAATTTCACATTTCAGAAATCTCATCAAATCTCATCCAGTAAATAAACTCATTACTACCGGAATGTATCAGAAAACCTGTTTTGCGCCTGTGCCGCCTGATTTATATACATCCTCATCGAGCACGGTTACAAATTTTTGAAATGTCTGAAATCTGAAATTTTAGGCGAAACGGGATACCACGCTACTTTTAATTTTTTTTTATTTTAATTTAAACAGTTTCACTGAATGAATGCAGTTTTAATTTCTCTTCAAAAGGATACAAGTATTAATAATGCATCATAAAAACATCAAATAAAAGAAATTTTACATGTATGTGTGCATCAACTTTTATTATACATATTCTTTCCTTCTTGTATAAATATAAATATAATAATAAAATTTTAATTTTGATTGAAATATACTGTAGGTATGTATACAATTGCAATAGAATATTTGAACAACAACAAACACTCATGTCAAGAACAAACTATATACTCAAATTTTTAACTTGCAATTCTATTTAAGATTCAAAAATAAACTTTGAAGTTTCATTTTTTCCCCTCAAATAAAAAGAATAAAAACCCGCTTTTAATTTGACTATACTAAATAAATCAAGTCACATACCTAACAATACCTCAGGCTGTAAACAGAAAAATGATATCAATATTTTATGAAACAGTGGTTATTAATTTACATATCAGTGTAGACTCTTCATCGTACCTTTAGTTTAATACCTTACCGATGTAGATGGATTCAAGAAGTTATACTACTATCTGTTATTATTACATCGGCAGCGACAGAGCCTGCGATCCTGGATTAAACAAGAACTATAAGCAAGTAAAATAATGCTTATGATTCTTACAAATTACAGTTTCAGTGTATAATGACAATATGGTAAAAAATGGAAATACTTTAGTTAATCTTCATTATTCTATCTGCCATATAGGCCTTTCAACTGTTCACCAGCAGTGACATACCACTGAAGAAGACTGGTGAACAGTCGAAAAGCCTATGGCCGATAGTGTATAATAAAGATATACATATTGTCATTACACAAAATTTTAATCGCAAATTAGGATATGTATTAAACATAGATGATGTTTTTATGGCAAATAGATAATTCTCTACAAGTTTCTAATTGACATTATTTTCAGTACGGTATCTTTTATCATTTAGAAGTTACATGACCTTGAAGACAACCTTCAAGCTCAAATTAAAGGCAGAATTGAATTGCTGCCTCTGCCAGCCTACCGGCCTACCCAACTTCCTTACTCCCATCAGCAAATTGGAGATATCTTGGGTCACTAAAAAGTCATTTTGCCGTCAATACTTTTACTGTATAAGAAAGTCGATATGAAAAGATGATATACCACAAAAGCACCAATATACATGTACAGTGCCAACCATTAAAAAGTAAAAATTGGTGTTATGGTCCCCACTCTTGAAGATTTGTTAGTTTCCCTTTGCCAATGCAATATATTGCAATAATGCACTTCACATAGATACTGTTATTTCTAGTGTGGACAAAAGTGTAAATCTAGCTTTAGTTTTACCAACTGCAGTCAAATCTTAAATCCAAGCCTGGCAGCAATAAACAAGTTCAATGGCAAAGAAGAAAAATGAGACAAGGTGACAAAATGACAAATGATGTATCATAAAGTAACTTGTGACCATAAAGAAAATCCTAAAGAATATATATGTGACAGAATACAACAACAAGTTAAAAGCTGACACAAATCCCTGTTTTCCTACTTTACAACTTCAGGCAAGTCTCGACTGGAATTTTCAAACCAAATTCAAACTGCACATTCCTAACATGCAAAAAGTGGCAACAAAATAATGTTAGTACCTGTTGTAGACTTTGTTGTACATTTGTAAAGGTGCATTTTCATTTGCGAGAGAATTTCTCGTACCACAATAAAAATCGTGCGGAAATGCAAGAAGCGCCAACAATCGCGCTGCTCTAAAAATCCTGCTCTGGCCTGAGCATTACCATTAGAGCAAAAAGGCCACTTCTCGCTTTCAAAAATTTTGTAAAAATCAGTTGCCATTTCATGAAATATTTATTAGTTTGAAATGTTTAGTATCAAATATTGCTGAATTTATTATTTTTTGGCTTTTCTGGATGTAGATGGCATTGATTAATCAAGATTGAAAATTCAGGTGGAAGAAAAAAAATCAGAGCCATTTGGAATTGTGGGTGGAGCCTGTTCAAATGCCAAAACTGTTGGTCCAGATTGTCACATGGCGCGATTTTAGGCCTGATTTTGTGAGCAAGAAACAGAATTGCACCAACAATCGCGTGCCTTTGCAAGACTAGCTTGTATGAAAATGAAAAAGCCTGCAATTTTTGTCGCACAATCATTGAAAAATGAGCGCAAGAAATGGCATTTCTTGCATATGAAAATGCACCTTTTATAGAATTCCTTATTTCTTGACTCCGGCACGGCTAAACTCCGAAAGGCAAATAAAATGCTAATAAGTATAGTCATTTATTGGTGCTAATTGGCCCTTATCTATGGCCAATTGTTGCTAAAATACTCTAAATCTTTGCTGTATACAATAATTTATCTTTTAAATTTTTTTTAAAGATCGTTGACATATATAGCTGTGACAATAGCCCTAATTCATCTCACTTGATCATATTGATTTTCTGAATTGCAGTATGCTAATTTGTTTGCATGTAAAACCACCACAAACAGCAATTTGCTGACAACAAAAATGGTTGAATACTCGACTAACCTAATTATTTTCTGATGGAAAATATGCGTGACTAACTCTGACCACAGGCTCTCTGGCCTTGCCACATAAGGTAGTTGTAACTTCAACCCTGCATGTGCAGGTGGTCATATTCTCACAATTGCTGTCCAATCTTTACCCATATACATCAAATCAGTTATTCTCCAGTGCCATTCAGGGCTGACCCGGGTCGATCAATGTCCCAGTTGTGTGCAGAGATAGAGATCAAAGCTGAGCTCCAGATGAGACTTAATTAAAACCGTAATGAAATTAATCATAAATCAACTGCGAGAAAATAAACTGTGCCCAATTTGCGAAAGAGGATTAAACTCTCCATCTGCACTTAATTTTTCTGTACACACCCTTCTCATGAATCCACAAATTTCAAACAAACTGATGTGACAAATTGCCTTAATCGTGTCAAACTTCTTCCCAGACAGTTGTAAGAGATCTTGTGGGAATAGAATAAAATAAACTGCTGGAAAATTTTAAACATGCTGTAAAACACGTTCAAGCAAAGTGGTAAGTTTATTGAACAAAACGTGACGTAACTAACAAAAATTTAACATAATTTAATGGTTTTGTTTATACACTGTTTGTAGACAATAAATATAAACAGATTGATCAATCACGTAATTTCTCCAATCATTTCGTCTCGTTTTTCATGCAAGAAGCAGCCGTCTTCTCATTGGTTGCCGTGATTTCTTATGCTTGGTTCTCCACTTGACAGAAACTCAGCAGAAAATTTTCTGCTGCAGAAAATTTTGAAAAGTATTTTTTCTGTTGTTGGTTCACACCTGTGGACAGAAAAATGGGCAGAAAAGTGAAGAAAAGTATAATTTAAAAATGGATGGAATTATTGTGGTACGAGAAATTCTCTCGCAAATGAAAATGCACCTTTACAAATGTCAAGAAAATTTTCCAGCAGTTTAGAAATTCTGACAGAAAATTTTCTGCTGCAGAAAATTTTGAGTGTAGAAAGCAGCAGTGTTTATAAATTGCCTTCCTTAGCCTTCCTTTCCTCATTGTTGGCAGCCATTTTTATTTTGGATACTTTCTGTGACGAAAAAATCTCGTGAATTGTCAAATCGGTCTCACTTTTCTCTCGCAATTTTTCTGCTGCTCGTTTTGTTGATATCATATGTAAATTTAGGCATAAAAAATGTTTTTAAAAATTTTTGTAGATTACTTTTAGGGGTTTTGAAACATGCTTGATCCATTGGACCAATAAAATCTGTGATGTCGTAAACCCTTTAAGTTACGTTACTTCCTACTTCAAAATCAATTTTGAAGTAAGGGAACTGAATAGTTTACGTCTGGGATTTTATATCGAATCCATATATTTAATCCCACAATGTATTGCGCAGCCATCTTGCGTTACTTTACAGAGTGTTGTGAACACCAATGTGAACTAACCATTTCAGGCACACTGTGCTAAATTTCCCTATACGCCAACTGTCTGAAAAATGTCTGAAAAAGCACACTGTTACTGTAAGTTACTGTACTCATTTTAATCCTCTCGTCAAGCCGAGTGTTTCGCAACAATATTAAAACGCGAATGAAAATAAAAATTTGTATATTATTTTGCAAGCATTTTGGTTTCTTAACAATGGAGTGCACTTGTGGAGCACGAAACAGTAATTTTTTCGACACAGCTCGACAAGGAAATTAAGATACCACAATATATATACTTATTTCGATACAATGCATTTCGCAGCCAAATGACATTTACCCAACCTTGGGATAAAAGGCGTAAGCTAGCATCATGTGTCTTATATTTGTAAAAAACTAAATGTAAGTATATTATTATATATTAATTAGATTGTAGGGCTAATCTCTTCAAAGACATTATAAGTGCATTCAATTCCAAAGTGATTATAAAAGCATAATTAAATCTGATTATAGAGAATCAGTTTAATCTGCTTTAAGCATTGAACGTGTTATTAAGTTTCAGTCTGTGCATGCGCAGTTGCAAACTTAAATATTCTAGGGTCAAGTTCCTTGATCGGAACTAGTTCTTAATCCAAAATCCATGTCCAGATTGTTGTAGTTTTCTCCTTTCAGTTGACTTTTAAGTTACTATAAAATAGTAGTATATACATTAAAGTATACCAAAAGTGTTGAAATCTAGTTAAAAATGTATAAAAAAGCACTGAAATCTCTTAATAAAGTCGATCGAGTGCCACCTCGATCAATCTCGAATCCAAAATGGCTGCCAAGAATGCTGTCATGAACAAGATTTCAGCAGCATAAACAACCCCCAACGTGGTTTATGTAAAAGCGGTTTATGGATAAACCGATTGTTGGTAGTGAGAATCAAAAGAATCAAGATAAACAGTTTATCCATTTGGAATTGAATGCACCTAATAGTTAGTCTTTTAATTAGTCAGTAGACGCTTTATATAAGCAGCTTAAAAATTAATTTCTAATGAAAACATTTAGATTTACAATGCTTAATTTACATTATAAATCGACAAGTTCCCTATTGGGATTCGGAAAAGCGCTTAGATATATATACTAATAAGAATAACACATACATGTATACATGCATGAAATTCGCGCACTTAAGCGGCCTCCTTTGAACCATGCACTGAATGAATCGAGCTTGTATATACATCCGGCTAGTTGTTGTATATACTTACAAGAGAGAAAAGCAAAAACATGCAGTCACAGGATGTCGTGACAGAGAAAAAAATCTTTAAAAATCAAATGACACATTATTTATTTATTTTTATTTTTTTGTTTAGTTTGTTAAAAAACAAAAACCAAAATAAAAAACACTTCTTGCTTTACCGTTAATTAACACAAACTCTTGTTTACTTAGAAAAACAAATCAAATCACCAGCAATTGCTTTGAATTCACCAAGAAAGAGATCAAAAGAAAAATAGGCTTCACTGGACTGCATTTTAACAATGGAAGTGCCAAACGCAGCCCTACAAACTGAATGTTAGCTGAAGAGTTGTTTTCACTATATAAAGCAAAAACATCTAACAATCTAAAAAAATATATAATAATAGCAAATCAATATATTTCCACTTCAAAGAAAAGTAGCCACTCAAGTAAAATTACTTATACAGCCATATGAAAATGAAAACATATGACAAGTAAATCCACATTGAATCAGACATGTCCACCATACAGAATACCCACTATATTTCATGACCATCAAATGGAAAGGGCAACAAGTCACTCAACTTTTCTCTGACATGATTGACATCTAAAAGATTGAGAAAGATGAGCAATTCCCGTCTAACCAAAGATGGCAAAGACAAGCCCAGAATACTTCCTGTAAGCAGTGCTTGGCTCTGCCTGCTAATGTTTTATGCAGCAGCTATATATAGTCTCAGAGAATACAAATTCTTTGAAGGGGTTCAGAGCCATTTGATTCACTCGACAAACAGTGCTCTCAATAAGATTTCCAACTTCCGCTGGCTCTCCTGAGAAAAAACATAGTGCTTCTATTCTCACGTGTATTTCATTAGGTGCGTTCAAAGTCAAATGACTTACATATGACTTATACGTAAGTCATGTCTGAAATGACTTATGGCAAACCGGAAGTGACGTAAATTGCATCACTAAACAGATAAGTCAACTGTAATAAGTGGCTTTTTGATAAGTCACACCAATCGTGGATTATGACATGACTTATGCATAAGTCATTCAGTGGCAGCCATCTTGGATTGAGCATGGTGTTTCTCAATTCCAAACTGAGGTTTTAGCGAATAAAACCTGCAAATTTTTGTAAGTGGGGATGTCATTTAACAACATCCAAACGATTCCATAAGAAATCGACATAAAAATAGCGAAAAATAATGACAATCAATTTGGACGGACGTCACCGAAAAATTATGGCCGCGGAACAAGCACCTACGTCGGCCACAATGTTCGCTGATGGTCCGTCCAAATAATTTTTCATTATTGATCACAAATTTTACTATTTTCCAGATGGATTTTCATGGAATATATTAGCCATGATGGAATTGAATTTATCAGTTAAAGCTAATTGTTTCAAGCAAAAAAATCAGCTCAAAAACTACCCTAACACAAACATGATTTTTAATCATAATTTTTTAAAAAGGAGCGTTCACAATCTAAATTACTTATCTGGCTTATCAGTAAATCAGGATTATGCCAGATTAAGCTAAGTCAAATTATGGTTTTAACTTTGAACGCACCTATTGCTATAGTGCTATTTTCATTATCTATATTTATTATTTTGAAAAAAAAAACTTCTTAGTTACCGTATATACTCGCGTATAAGTCGAGGATTTTTGGACGAAATCTAAGCCTATTTTTCCAAATTCGATTTGAAACAAACATTTTTTTTTAGAATTTTACAAATCATATCTGTTCAACATGCAGGCCACCCCATAGGCTACCTATAGGGTGGCCTGAGAACGTTGAACAGACGTGATTTGTGAATATAACGTATATGCTCGCGTATAAAGTCGAGGATTTTGGACCAAATCCTGGTATTTTTCTTCCAATTCGACTTATACGCGGGTCAATGGTTTTTGACCCACTTTAAGTTGGGGTCGACTTATACGCGAGTACATACATTAAATACTTTTCACCGGCAGTATAGTAGCGTATCTATAGGGTAAGTTTGAAGAAAAAAACAAAGAAACTTCGTTTAAATAAAAGAAAAATTAGTTTTTCAAATTTTCTTCATTATAACTATACAGACACGTCAATATCCCAATCATTCACATGCAGGCAGTGCTTTCGATAATCGAAAATCTCATCAGCAGACCCAACCATCTTGAGTACATTTGAACAACAATAGGAAACTAATTCTTATTATTTTATTTAGTTTAGTTCAAAGTAATAGCGCATATAAAAGATGTTTCTATATAACTTCATTTAAAATCCTCATTTTTTGATCCAAATTGAAACCAAATTAAATTTTTTTGTACCCTAAAAATTATTTTCTGAATATATGCTATACTGGAAAGCTGTCTTAAATCAGTATCAATGCAATATAATCAATACAAATACTATATATATAAGATAGATCAGCATGCATGCCTTATATAGCTATGGTATTTGAATAGAGCACATTTTGATGTGTGTTGATTTTTAAAAAATGCTAATTCTAAAGGTTCATTTTCATTTGCGAGAAATGCCATTTTTCGCACTCATTTTTAAACAATCACGCGACACAAATCGCATCTTTATAAATCATGTGACTGAAAATTGAGTATTGTTTTGGTACCAAAATAACACTAAATCCCTATTAAGATTCAGCGGCATTCTTGGTTTAGCGACACCTTGCCTTACCAAACAACCTAGAACAAAATTCTGCAATACTCATGGAGCTGTGATACATACAGTATACTGTACCTCAACAATACATCCGCACAGTGCTTTATCAAATGCCCAAATTAAACGAATGTACTTAAAATGCACTTACACGTTACATATTTACTTTTACTTTACATAGATTGACTGATAGATATGCAGAACAAATGTTCCAAAGGATAGCATCAAGTCTAATACAGCTATACAGTACCCTCCAGCTGAATTTCCAGTTTCCTTATCCCGTATGTTTCAGTCACATCTATAATTAATGAATGCTATTTTCACCATGTTGAATAAGTTTTCTTGGGAATAAATGTGCAAATGCCGCTATAGTTTGAAAGGAAGGTAACACTATGCATTGGATAAGCCTTCTAGGCTTCATTTAGAAGTGTTATTGTTTAATTAAAACAGTTGTGCAATGAAACTATGTCTGTAATGAAGTCTGCGCAAATGTGGCACGCAAATTTAGATTAGTGTTAATAAAAGCTTTACCTAACGTGAGAATTTTTTCAAATTTGCATCGAAAGACAAGTCGCACCATTAAATACCAAATATTTATTTATTTAACTCAACAAAGTACATATACTTGTTTAATGTGAAAACTCAATTGCAGATACCAATGCAACGTAATAAACTTTACCTACTTATAAGCAAATATTTGACTTTTAAATTGGCCGACGAAAAACTTTTAATTTCATTAGCAGGAAATTAGTCAACAAATCTATTGTTGACTTTTATCTATATATAACCGCGTCTACTTTTACAATTTGCTGAAAAAATGCAATTTGTTTGCTTTTATATACTGACAAGCCTCAAGTCCATTACACTTTTTTTCCCTTGAGATATCCATTAGCGGTTTTTTTATATTTCAGCTATAAATGTCTCATATCTGGCACCAAACAGGGTTTCAAGATTTGAATTCAGTTTTATTTGATGTCTATTTCATTCATCTTAATACTCTTGAGAGTTGAATGCATTTGGAATTTTATGCAGTGTGAATGTGCGATGTGCTGTCCGGATAGACATTTATCATTGAACATCAACGTAGTATTATGATCGGTTGTCTACATGGTAGTTTCTTATAGTCATGTGATGTTCACTTGACACTTCTAAATCACGATTTATGTGCTTTAAATCCAACTGGGATAAGATATAATAAATCTTATAATATTGTATCATTTGTTTTCATTAAAAAATTTCAAGAATTAAAACCAAATTACTTATTTGTTTCTATAGTATGAAGAAATGATTTTTTGTCTTATCTATGGATAATTGTTTGAAATACGATATCTAATACATTGTTTGAAATAAGATACCTAATATATTGTTTGAAATACGATACTTAACACATTGTTTGAAATACAATACCTAAACACATTGTTTGAAATACGATACCTAACACATTGTTTGAAATACCATTACCAAATGAATTGTTTAAAATACCAAATGCATTGTTTGAATACAAAATGCATTGTTTGAACTACAAAATGCATTGTTTGAAATACAAAATGCATTGTTTGAAATACAAAATGCATTGTTTGAAATACAAAATGCATTGTTTGAAATACAAAATGCATTGTTTGAAATACAAAATGCATTGTTTGAAATACAAAATGCATTGTTTGAAATACAAAATACATTGTTTAAAAACTTGAAAATATCAAAATTCATTATTTAAAATCATTATTTAAGATGAAAAATCCATTGTTTAAAAGTGCAAACAAAATAAGTTTATTTATTCCTAATATTCCTAATCAAATTAATCCATCAATTGCACTGCTCGACAACTCAAAGTTATACTATACTATATGATGTTGTTTAAGTGCAAACAAGAAGCTTATATATATACACTTACAAACTCTTTCACAGCTGTGTTCTTCATTTTCACATTATACCAATCACTCTATATTAATCACTGCTGCTTTATTTAACTAATTTCTATTTAAACTGTATGTGCATCAACAATTTTGATGTACATACACAGTTACACACACACTTCATTGTTCAAGTGAAAAGCACATAGCAAAGTCCACTTCAATTTTTCACTTAGTACCTACTCAGTAGTCTAACGTTACATTTTCTAAGCCACTTTTATTGCTTTTCACATATAGATGAAATTGTTCAGACTGAGTTTAAGTTTATCTAGCTCAAGTATATCTTGTTCAGCATAAAAGTGGCCACTATAGCAATATGTTAACAATTTAATTTTTCACATTTGGAATGTAAATTAGATGCAAGTTTTTAATTACCGCTCAGTGCCTTAAGCGCCAAGCTTATAATAGTAATGTTCTTTGATTTTTAATAGTATAGCTATTAATTTCATAATGACACCGTTCGGATTAGAAGTCAACCTAACAACGGCAGTGATAACTTAGTTGATAAACAATATACTGTATATAGTACACTGTATACTGTGTATACAGTATACTGTATATACTGTATACTGTATGATAACTTTCCTGATAATACTTTCCTTGAGCTATCAAGCTATATCATCTTCTTGATAGCCTCTTCTAGATGATAACTTACCTAACTTTTTGAATTGATAATACCACGCTAACTTTTTAATTTGTTAATATCCTAATAAATTTTTAATTCGATAATATCCTGCTAACTTTTTAAATTGCTAGCTTTCTGCTATATCCTGCTAGCTTTTTTCTAATACCCTGCTAGCTTTTTGCTAATACCATGCTAGATTTTTGATAAACTCTCCTAAACTCAGGCCAACTTATTCAAAAATAGAGTATACAGTATCATATTTAAAGCCATATGTTTTGCACAAATTGTTTAGAAAAACAAAAAAATTCAACTTTTTGCTTATTTAATAGTATAAAAATGCTGACTTCTCTCATTTCCCTCACATGAACAGTTATAACAAATTGCTTACCCTACTTCATGACTTAAATTATGACTTCAAGTAATCTTTAAAAATTTTCCTGAATTAATGTTTTGCTCTCTACCTTTAACTCACCACCCATTTATTAGTCCATGCAATTATTACCTTCCATTCTGCTGATACTCCCTCAACAAGAAAAGCAATTTATTTCTCTCATATCACTGTATCAGTGCATGAGAGAGCAAATCTAACCACTCACAAAGATAAGATGTGGCATTCCTTGTCAACAACAGATGTAATAAGACCAATTTTAGTTATTCATCAACTCATTCAACATAAAAATTTCAAAAAAAAAATGAACAAATATGCAAATACAAAAATATAAAAACAAAAATGACTTACCTGATTGATTGAATAATTAATTCTGTCACTTGCAGCTGGTTGAAAAGACCAAAATGTTTATCCAATTGAATTCCGTTAGAAAGCCGTCACCTGAAACACGGAATTTCACAGCTTAGCCACATGCACACATCTCGCGAAGTGTCGCACGAGAAATGCCGTTGCTGCTCGGCCCACGGAAACATATGGTAGTGATCGATTTCTGTGGAAAAGGGAGGAAGGCTGTAGTAGATGTAAGTTGTCATCTATTCATTACACAAACATAATTGTTAGCAATACCTCGCATTGATATGCAGTGATGCCGAGGAGTTAATGCAGTATGTAGTTATTGGTTAATTGGAAATCAAATTAAGTTGTTTATAAGAGTGAATTTCAATTCGGTTGTTAGGTACAGTATATCTGATTTCGTTATTGATTTGAAAAGCAGTTAAATAGATTCTCGAGATTTTCTGCTTGGAGGAGAATTTACATCATGTGTTAGCGAAATGCAAATTTGCATTAAAATAGGAATAAATTGTGAAGGTTTCAATTTGCTTAATGTAAATGGATTAACATCGTTAAATGGGTTTTAAAAGGTGGAAATGATGAAAATTTCGTTAGTCATTTTAACGCAAGGTTACAAATGGCTTCTTCTCTCAAAGATCATCAGTTTCAATTAAAAGCTAGCTATATAGGATCATTTTGGTTTCAGTAAAGAAATGTTCAAAATGATTTATTTTTCTGGCTATTTTTTAGATTCGTATTTTTTGTATAAAAAAAAAAATTTTTTTGCTTAAAATTTAAATTCTGGGTTCTTACAAAATGTAAATGCAATTTGTAAGCAAAAAATTAAATTCAAAGTTCCCAAAATCAAATTTGTATAGCCTCAAAGAAATTAATTCTAAACTTTAAAATTCGATTTCTGGATACAATATATAAATTCTCGTATCAAAAATTAAATTTTTAAACTATATAATTATAAATGGAGTTTTTAGACTTAAAATACATTTTTAGGCTAATCATTTTTTATGCTTAAATATACTCTCTTTAGATTTAAAAATAAAGTTTTTTTAGGCTAAAATCAGCATTGTTCAGTAATGAATCCACATTTAGTTTTAAAAAAACAACAACATAAAAATGCAATTATTTAAATTTAAAGACACTCCAGTCACCTTGACATGACACTTGCCAGAATGTCTTGTTACTGCTACAACACTATAACAACCATTTTAGACATTACCTAAAGTTACCAAATGTGCATGCCCTGTTTCAGCTGTCAAATAACTACTGTACCTTCATTCATAACTCACTTTTATACAATTAATTAAAGAATAAGTAGCACAACTAAACCACCAGCAGTGCTGATTTCTCTTACTCCCAACACAATACAACCAAACTGTAAGTAAAATGAATGTTACCTATTAATTTCACGCACAGCAGCAGCAAAAAAGTTACATCCATCGAGTTTACTTCTTTTTTTTCTCTCTAACGTAAACAAAAAAAACATTAACTTTAGACAATTGAGCAAAAAATAAGGTATGAGAGTAATAAAAATAAAGTTGTTTTCCAGCAAAGCTATTTCAACTACACGACATTTTTTTATTCTCAATTTAATTTTTAATTTCGCGTTAAAAAGATGTAAACCCTACGCATGCGGAATACCAACTGTGATGTCTGCAAACAGCCCCGATAGCAGTGGCCAACAATGTTCTTCGCCAAGCTCAAAATGAGCTGTTTTTAGTTCACATTGAACGTAAAGTAAGGTAACTTATAAAAATTTAACACATGTTTGTAGATAGTAAATGTAAACCGACCAGTCACGCAATTTCTCATTCCATCTCGTTTTTCATGCGAGAAGTTAATGTCTTCTCATTGGTTGCCGTAATTTCTTAAGTTACATTACTTTTTCTACTTCAAAATCAATTTTGAGTTTAAGTTTACATCTGTGATTTTAAACCCCCAATGCATTGTGCAGCCATCTTGCGTTACGCTACCGAGTAGTGTGAACACCAATGTGAACTAACCATAAAACAGTCTTCTGGTTATTGTTGCAACATGGCATTTGACTGTTTGACCAATCCATAAATTTATATTTTCTATAACGATAATACTTTAGCCGACAGGAAATAGCGTGGTAATATTTATAGCAGTAGATAAACATGATGACAATTTCGCAAATGAGAATGGATGAGGCAAGGAAATGAATGGAAGTATACAAAGCCACTCGTCAGGAGCCTATTTTCACTTGCACCATACCACAACCATTTGAGTGCATGCCTCGGTGCACACGAGGTGAACTTCATCAGCTACAATGCAAAATGCATGCCACAAAGGAATTGATTATATTACCCATTCACGTCAAGAGAAAAATTAAACAATGGACGGTATAAAATTGTTTTTTCCAACTTAAGATTTCAGACGTAAGTAGAAAACTTTCTCAAAAGGATCAATCCAAACAAGCCGAATCTCAGACATAATAAACAACCAAAGAGAAACACTCACTCAGCACTTCGCGACATCCGTCCGTATACAGATTGCAAATGGCGGCTTTTTCGCCAGTCTAACTACAGATTCGCATTCCTATACGTCTGCTCTTTAGTAGCCGCTTGTGCCGGTAAACTCCATTCTGTCTTTCTCTCCTACGTCTGCTGGTTTGCAACTTATTCGTGCTGAGTTAGCCCTTTTGGTTGTGCAGACAGAGTACAGTCAAGACGTTCCAATTGCATCAGATTGAAAACAATGAGAAAGACCCCAGTGGAGTTCTTTATAAAACACTTTCTTTGGGTCAACAGAGTCAATCAAATGATCTTGCAGGCAAATCACGAAGTTTGTTCATGAGATGAATAGACGTGCTTCCCATCAAATAAAGTGAGAGAAAACACTCCCTCGAGTGCCAAAATTGGGGTTTAAAGGTAGCCTAGCAAGATTGATATGCAGTGAAGCTGCTGCCATCACTGAAGATGCAAGAGAGCAGAAGGGTATAGAGGCAAAATGTGAAAAATGTAAGGAAAATGTAACATGGATATATTGAAATTCATTGCTTGTTTTATTTGTAGAGCCAAATAGCGCTTGAAACTGATTGCTTTGACGCTTTAAATGGAAGTGTGTTTACCATAAATCCTTCAATTAGCACCCGATCGTTCCACAGTTTATCAAGCTGATCACTTGTGCTCATTTGGACAAGAGTTAAGTAGATGTGGATGTATAACTGATTTCAGAGTACTGTTTTTACGGCAAGAACATCTGGCACCCACCTTCAACTAGGTTTTGTGGTTTCACACGTCTTATCTGCACCACACTTTTGCGTGCCACATTCAAATCCCAGGGATGCGGCTTATCTGTAAGGTGGCTTATCAGCAAGAATTATGGTAATGGGAAATGGACATAAGACAATTCTAGAATATTTCATTCTAAGATATATCTACAGGGTGTATCTTAACTGATTTTTCTAAATTGCTTCAACTTGTGAGTTAGAATGGTTACTGGTTATTATAATTTTATAGGGAACGAGCTAAGGGAAAAGAATGACCTTGGAACGTCCTTTAAGGTTATTGCAGTGATATCTCAGAAACCGTGCATTGTAATTACAAAGTTCTTATTAGAAAGTTGTAAATTATGGTCTAATTAGTCTGACAGCATACTTACGCATTTGCGCACTTATGCGACAGTTTCTGAATTCCCCTAGTATCTCTGTAGTCCATCTCAGATTGGATAAGACCTTTTTACGCAGGCATTAAATGCGCAACACAAAATAACTAGGAATATTCAAAAACTGTCGCATAAGTACGCAAATGCGTAATGTGTAAAAATGTGATTTTACACATGCGCACCAGAAGCCTCATAGGCCTCATGTTATGTTATGTGACTCACATGGGCCACTCGCACTCACACCTCAAAAGATGCGCATAGTGAGTCTCAGAGGCCTATGAGGCCTGTGTGAAATCACATTTTCACACTTATAAGCATTTGCGACGGTTTCTGAATACCCCTATTATAATTTATGTATTTTTTGAACTTAAGTTTACATCGATGGAATATTTTCTTCTTTTTTTATTTAGAAATTGTTGATCATATTTGGAACATGTAGTGAACGTGATGTTTCTGGCAATTGTGATAATCGGAACGCCATCACCAATTCCGCAGTTACAATAACAGAGCAAACAAATAATAAAAAAAAAAGCAAAGAAGTGGAAAAAGTTTACGAGTTGACTCGTTTGAAATAATTTCACTTGACTGCAAAGAGAAACCACTAGACCCACTTGTAATGGCATCAAATGCTCCATTTTTCTCCCACTAGCTTGAAACCTCATCTATTTTACCACCTTGCTCTCTCTCTCTCTCTCTCTCTTCTTTTTCCTTTCTCGCTGCATTTCACCATTATATTTACTATAGCTTTTATCATGCGGTACAGACCCAGGTAATAAGTTTCTTCTCTCAATTTGTCTTTCACTCCAGCAATATTTCAATTCCATTCACCATGAAACTAAGTCAGCTCTAAATCATACTTGTCTTTTTTTTTTCTTTTTTTTTAAGTGTTGAGAGGGTTTTCAAAATTGTCTCAAAAACCATTAGTAGATTGTTTACCACGCATCATTTATTGGAATCAAAATGTTGGCAAACCAAGCAGCAAAATTCAATTGGATAAATAGATGACCTCACGACTGTATTGCTAATGACTTAATGAAAATCTCATTTTTAACATGAAAAGTTAGTAATTTTTATATTTATAACTTTGTATAAGAGTTATACACAAATAGAGCCCGGGATAATGTTTTTATTTTTTGCATATTTTGCCAAACTGGCAAATTTGATCAAAAATGCATTAATGCATATTTTCAATGCATAAATCTACTTTTTCCGCTGAAAACGTATCTATTTTATCATAAAGTTTCATCAGATTTCAAAAGATTTCAAAAAATTTCATCAGATTTCAAAAGATTTCAAAAAAATTCATCAGATTTCAAAAGATTTCAAAAAATTTCATCAGATTGCACACTTTTGTACTATTTTAGATAATAATTTTACAAATTTTACCAAATTAACAATTCACAAATTTCAAATTTTTTTTGATAAAATACTAAATTAAAAAAAATTTGCATAAAATTAAACCAAATTCAAAAATTTTTAGATAATATTTCAACAAATTCAACAATTTTTGGATAAAATTTCACCAAATTCAACAATTTTGTAGATTTAATTTCCCATATTTTGCTTATTTTTTATTGCTGGAATTTTTGGTGCATATTTTATGCGCATAAATCAAATTTTATTTTCATAAGTATTCAGAGTCTAATTATAAATTATTAAATAAATAGTACCATTATTTTAAGTCTTCTTTTAAGTCACTGTAGGAGACCATGAACATGTACCTAATGGGTCCAAGCTTGAAAAAAAAAACAAGATGTCAAAGCGATAAGTTTTTTTAGCTACGTTTTTTAATAAGAAACATCAGAAAAGTCCGTTGGGGCCATAATTCATGGAACCAGTAGATTTCATAAAAAAAAATCTTGGAGGATTTTTTCAAAAGATTCTCATTGGAGCCCATCAACAAGAAAATGTCACAAAATAGTAAACTCCTAAGTAGAACTATTTTTGAAAAG
>JH431783.1:207626-236765 GCA_000239455.1 Strigamia maritima
TAGTAAAATGATATAATAAAACTTTGGACCGAAAGATCACTTTCGACAAAAATAAAAAAGATACTCTGACACTTGCTCTCATTACCATTTTTGTGTATACTTAATGAGAAAAAAATTAAAATATTTAATTACCTCCTGGTCAAAATCTAGCGTAGTATGTAGTTTTCTGTCACTTCGCACAATTGAACATGCTTCCATGAAAACTAAATTTACTTGTTTGTAAATTCAAAGCAACACATTGTTAATTAAATCTTTGAAAAAAATGTGTAAAACTTAACTTCACAACAAAAAAATTAATTTAACAAATAAATTTTTTCTGGGACAGATTGCACCATATTTCTTTGAATAAAAGCTGCCCTCAATTACAGGTCGTCATCGATCACAAGCCGTCCTTAATTAGCGGCCGTCCTCGATTAGTGGCCGTCCTCGATTAGCGACCGGCTTTGAATACAGGCCACCCTCAATTACAGGCTGTAGCAGCCATATTATTACATCCGTTTATTTTTAAATTTTTAAACTTATTGTCATGTACAGAATTGTCAAATTTAGTACATGTCAGATTATAACGTGTATGACCCAAGTTGCCACTTGCATCGTTAAACTCCATTCTCTCTCGCACGACAAACTTAAAAAACATAACCCAACCACCATAAAACTAAACCAAAACAAAAAACAAAAAAAAAACAATTCTAACCTTAACTGTTATTTCACCCAACATATTTATCAAATCACGAATGGCTAGAGCATCCTTAGGTGTCAGTACAATCCACAAACCAAACTGAAAAGAAATCTGTTCCCATGCCAACGAGCCGCTGAAGCAGGATAGAGGCGGAGACGTCGCGCGCACATGTCACCGCCATCCGGCAATTCGAATCTCTCTGAGGAATTGGCGAATGTGCATGCATGGCTCGCTCAGTTCTGCTGATGTCGTTGGTGATTAGCGAACATCATTGCCGACACCATCATCCCTGGAGGAGTTTTGTTCTCGGTAACAAGACCCAATCAATTGGAGCGCAAAATTCAACCAGCTACACTTTTTTCCCACATCACATCACATCCTACTCGAGCTTATTTACCGCATATCAATTTCTGCTCATGCATACGGAACAAGTCCGTCACTCCGTCTGTGGACTTAGTTTTGCTTGTTTCTTCTCATCGCAATAATTGAATTCCTAATCAATATTGACGTTATCTTTTGGAAATTTATTTTTCTGGGATTCTGGCTGCGAATTGGAAAGAAATGAAATATGAATCTTGAATTGCTGATGAGGTCCAGGGAACACACCTGATGCTCGTTGATATTAGTATTCTGATGTATGAAGACTCGGAATCGGTTAATATGAATTGTGCGAGTTTCGGTTGAATTTCAGCCGATAATGGTGCAGTAGTAAATGTTAAATTGCAACAGGGGTGTTCTGGAATATCGATGAGATGATTTATTTGAATGTGGAGAGAATTTGAATGTGGGAGTATGGGTATTTTGGTGCTTCGATAAAAATGGAGTTGTTTTGATGAAGATTTATGAATATGAGTGGAAGTTTGAAACTCTTAAAAAAAATCTTATGAAAACTAATTAAAATCAGTGGAAAATCAGTAAAATATCACAAATCTTGTAAAAATTTATGAAAATCAATGAAAAAATCAAGGTAAATTCCAAATTTAAAAAAAAAAACCCAGAAAAACTCATCAAAATCAGTGATAAATCAGTTATGGAACAATCCTAAATCTAGATACAGCTGATCAAAATCCATAAGAAATCAGTGAAAATGTCCAATATCTTGTGACGACCCATTAAACTCAATAAGAAATCAGTGCTCAATGTTCTGAATCTTGTGCAAACTATTCAAAATCCTTAAAAAAATCATGAATGACTAAAAACTAATTAAAATCAGTAAAAAATCATTTTAAAAAAATGCTTGCAAATTCAACCAAAACAATCCAGTATACACAGTCGATTTCCAGCAGATTTCGTAAATTGATGGCAGAACACAGAATCAATCAAGATCAATCAAAACTAATGAATGTGTTTGATGTTGTCAGTCATCTTTTAGTGTTAACTCGTTTATTAGTGGTTAGTTATGTATGTCAGGTTTTAGTTCTCACATTAAAAATCCTTCTTGTTCAACTGTCACCATGTTGTGCGTTACTTTGTCAACTTCTCGATCCGATTTTGGCTAATATCTCAAAAAAAACTCACAAATTCTTATAGTGAAATTTTATTTCCCAAAACAAAATTCGATAAAATGTCATTCAAAAAAAATGATCAGAGCCCCAAAAACCAATTTTTCCTCTTGTATATCGATCATAAACTTATCTTTTGAAACGAAAACATTTGCAATATTAATTAGCATATATTCAATTTTTAATGATCACGATATTCAAACTTTTTCTTTTTAGTACAGGCCCACATAGACGTTGAAGAAAATTAACTAAAGCAACCGAGAACCTCTATCCTCTCTTACACGTACACCGATTTAATTAAAGCCCGTGCCAAGCCGTTCCACAACTCTATCATCAGGCTGAATTATTATGCGAATTAGATTTAAGAGTAGGCTTCAATTGTTTAATTCAAAGCTTGCTTTTTTTAAAAAAAAATACTAATTTTTTCTAAACAGTAAGGTAATAAGGTACGTAAAATGTAGTAGGGAGTTTGTGCGAAGGTCTGTGCGTATATAGGGGCGCGCCACCTAACGTTTTTTCTTTAAAATACTGAAATTTATAGTATTTAGGACAAAGCCCTAAGGTTAACATCATTTATTTGTTATTAATAGAATTAGAATTTTGCTTCATATCTTAGCAAAATTTACAAGCTATCCCCTATACAGCGCTAAGTCAAAATTCCATTAAATCAGCCTGAATAATAAAAATTATTTACATTGCTAAGTTACAGATTTTACATTCAGTGTATCCAACTTGTGTTACTCATACAAAATTATATCACTTCTGGCTTCTGTAAGGCATTTATTATTGGTATTCAGTAAATCAGTTTGCATTTCAGACGACCAATGCCAATAAAACAAAAACCTAACTTAAAATTACTGACTTAAAGGGTTTACGACATCCGATATTTCATAACTGAATAATTTTCGCCATCCTTTAAAATAGCTTAAATGATTTTTATTTATTTTTTTAAAGTTTTCAAAACACCTTTTAAAAAAATATATGGATCTCGAACAGCTCATTTGAGCTTGGTGAGAGACCTTGATGGCCGCTTCCGTTTCTTATTTCACAGTTGATAATCTCCATGTTAAATGCATAGGGTTTGCGTCACAACTGGTAACAATCGCACAAATTCGCAACTTGATCTCGCTTTTATCTCTCACTTTTCCATATTGGCATCTGCTCGTTTTCACAACTTCAACATCGAGTTTTAACCCGAAAATATTTTTCAAAAAAATCTCTGAAAAATTATTCAAAGGTTTTAAATGATGCTTGATCCGATGGACCAATAAAAAATGTGATGTCGTAAATCCTTTAATTAATTTAAATTCAAAGTTTAGTATTCAATGTTTAATGATGTGACCAAAAAATTAATGTTTCCTAATTAATTATTTACTTCCAAAAAAACTAAAAACCTCCAATAATTTATTTAACTCCTAAAAAAACAACTTCTATTCTATCCTGACCCTTGTCAAACCCGCCTGTCAAATCCCCATCCAACCTCCATTTTTTTTCTCATTACTTTCACAACCTTTGGGCAATTGACTAAAATCATATTTCCTTTCTTTGACGTTAGGAGAAGATTTTCCACATGAGAATTTCTCATCCCTTTTTCCCCCAGCCCCCAAGTCCTATACCAGTATGAAAATAATTGCTTTTCTAAAACTAAAGCAAAACCCACATAAAGCGACGCTTCCCAGACCTGTGTACTGTATATACTCTATTAAGACGCAGCGACTTGTTAATTATAATCACTAATTCATGCAGCTTATTAACCCCCTCACCCACTTCCCAGCCAAGCAACAACATTCAATACTTTATTAATATTGCTCCCCCGTTCCAGTTTAAATAACATGAGAGCTTTTCTAGTAGCTCGTTAAACTTTAAACACATGCCACTCTTATTCCGCATATGCTCATCAACAACTTTGTTGTAATGAAGGTGGATCACCAGCTGTCACCTACTTCCTCAAACATCCCAGTGTAATATTGCTATAACACTGTCTGATAGTAGAATCGCGACTTCCTATCGTATTCGCTCTTTTCATCACGTGAGAGAAAGAAAAAGTAAGTGATTAAAGTATAATAGGGTGCTTGCTCCACAAAAGATAACACTGAGCAGCGAGTAAGAACCAATTCCAAGGCAAAGTTACTTCTTTAATTGAAATCTTAAAGGTCAAGTAGACTGATTGTGAATCTAGTTGGTCATAGGCAGGTTTGACATAGTTACTCTTCCAAGCTCAGCCTCTCGTGGCCTCCCCTGAGTTCTCCACTGTATAGTTCTTTGTTTTTCCACTGCAGTGGTGCTAATTAGTCCACTGGTTATGTTTTCCTTCTTCCTCCTTCTCTTTCTCATGATAAATCGTGTAAATAGCACCAAAAATCGCAGAACAAATCCCGTGTTTGTTTTAGCCTGTGTTTGCAGCTTGACATGAACCTTTCCTGGAAGTTACGTAACATTTTTCAACACGGCACGAGTGTGTTAGCTTGCTCGGAAATATTGGTATGCACTTAGACTGTAACTACTAATGTTATTAACATTTTTTGCCCTGTAAACAATGCCAGCGAAAAAAAATGCTAGTTTTGCAGTGAAGTCTTACTGTTTTAATAAGCAGCACTTCAAACACTAAAAACATTAAAAATTAAATATCTCCACCTATCTCTACTATTAATTCAATTGATTCACATACAACAGCAATATAGAGCAACGTAGAGCATACAAGTACACTTATATTGTATAATCTTAAATATTTGATAAGAATTTTAAGTATTTTTTTCCCCAACTTGATTAAATCTCACAATCAAACAACTTTTCACTTCACCTTCATTTAAAAAAGAGACAGCTGTTGCATCTAAACTTGCCCCTTCTCCCCCCCCCCCGTTCCCCCCACAAAAAGAAGAAAAAGAAGACTGAAAGAAGGAATGAAAGAAATGAAGACGGAAATAAAAGGCGACAAGTGACACAGGCTTCCCATCGGCCACCCATCTCCATCTCTCTCCCACTGTGAGAGCTCTCGAGAGAGAGCACATCGACAGATGCAGACCAAACATAAAACCTTAGCAACACTGCAGGAAACACATCGAAACTGAGTAGAAATATCTGTCCACTCGATGGACAAGTTTCATCTCGACTATAAGTTCTCACATCCCATTTGGACTTTGTTAATAATGGCAACTTGAAAAAGTCATATAAGAAAATAAAGAGGAGAAAAGTAAGAAAGAAAAGTGAGAAAATGAGAAATGTCATCATCGGTCGCCATACTACAACCTTTGTTAACGTCTCTCAAATATTAAATGCAATATTTCACGACATAATGAGTCTCCTTTTGCTAAAATGAGTTCTGCTCTGCTTCATTTGGTGCAAACCTCATTTCCTACAAGTTTCTTCATTTTTATTACCCGCTACAACCGTGAATTAAAAACTTTCTTGTAAATCAAATTTACCGTATTTCAATGGCCGGTGTTTTGCATAAAAAGCTATTCCGCCATTATTGTGGTCAGAGTGCTCTTGGACGTCTTTAATTTTGTGTATTTCTATATTTGGTTTATTTTTCTTCCAAATTAAAGGGTTTTACGACATCACCGCAAGTCTTTATTGTGCTAGCAATGGAGCAATTGTTAACATGATGCTTGTTATGGTACAGTAAAATACCTGCTTTATGATGTTGGCCAAGCACTCACTGGATGGATGTTCAAACTACAAGTAATCAACTTAGCTTCCATAAACAGCAAACCACTTGTTCAAGCCGTAAATTCCAAGGCTCTAAAACCAACCATCTGCATTTTCGTATGGTTTTAGATGTCGTGCAGCGCCCTCACACGCCACGGATGGCTAAATATGTCCATCAACAAGATCCATATACAGCTGCTCACCATGCAAAATTGCTGGAAACATTTTAGGAGACGTTGGTAATTATTAAGCAATAACAACTTTATATCATAAATCAAGGCTGACGACTGATTCACACTTCATAGAAAAAAATTCTTGATAAACAGCCTATCACGACACTGCAGCAGCTTTTCAAAATAGCGCTGTTCAATCTGTCTAAATTTACCCCAATGCATTGCATGACAGCATCACTATGATTGGCTGATTACAAAAGAAAAAAGTTAAAAGATGAAATTAATTCATCTTTCATGCCGGAGACACACTAAGCGCGAATCGCGCGAATCGCGCGAATTGCGTCGCTTTGCGATTTTGAATGACCCTAAAAAATCGCTCCTGATTGGCTGCGATTTGGAATCGCAATCAAAAAAGTACTGGCAGCATGTACTTTCAAAATCGCTTGGCAAAAGACGATTTTAACCGCAAATAAGCGGATTTAAAATTGCAAAGCGACGCGATTCGCGCCTAATGTGTCTCCAGCATCAAAGAAGAAAGTAATAACACCAACCCCCCAAAAAAAGAGTTTTTGTGTAAATCCCTTATACCATATTTTGTCGATTTAGAGCTGCGACGCTTAATGCAAACTGCAGTCGGGAGGGCACAGCGTTTTTTTGGAACCTACACAACTTTTTAAGTTGTTTTTAACTTAAAAACAACTTAAAAAGTTGCATTTAGCTATGCATACGTATTAAAAACGGTGCTTATTGCAAACTACAGCCGGGGGCGCAGCGGGAATTCGAGGGCAACGCTAAATCAACAAAATACGGTATGCAAGAATAGCAAGATGTGACCATGGAAATTTCACAATACAGGACTATCAGTCGCCCTTGCAAACCCTTGAAAACATTTGCTCGTTTCACCACGTTGTCAGTATAACCAAATAACCTAAAGACTAATCTCGCGATGCGCAGCTAACGCCTATAGCAGACTAACCTAACCTTAACCAGCCTCAATATGTACTCAAACAAACAGAAATCAAACCGCATTATGATAACACTACCAAACCAATGTTTCAATGGTTGAGTGGTTGAGCCATTGCAATGAGGTTTGGGCATTAGGTGCGTTCAATTCATCTGGATTATGTATAATCCAATTATAGTGCATTCCAATTGAATTCTACAATTCTTTCAATTATGATAGGTGCTTTTTATGTCATCAACTGATAATTTTACTGAGAACTGAGAATCTAACTCATAAAAACTATCGACAAGAGCATACGAGATTTCACAAAATTTCGCGAGATTTTACTAGATTTCGCGAGATTTTACTAGATTTCGCGAGATTTTACTAGATTTCGCAAGATGTTACGAAATTTCGTGAGATTTCACGAGATAACGCAAGATTTTACGAGATAACGCAAGATTTTACGAGATTTCGCAAGATTTTACAAGATTTCGCTAGATTTTACGAGATTTCGCAAGATTTTACGAGTTTTTGCGAGATTTTACGCAGTGTTGGCTCCGCTACCACTACAAGTAGCGGCGCTACCGGTAGCGCCGTTATCGCTACTGTAGCGCCGCTAGTATTTCGCTACTTTTTATTTTAGAGTAGCGAGTAGCGAAAAATCGCTATTTCTTCAATAAAGTAGCGAAAAAAAGCAATTTTTTCGCTACTTTATCGCTACTTTACTTGTACTGTTTTACAGTGACGTAATACTTGAATACTGTCATAATACTAGCCAATGGTTAGTATTATGACAGTATTCAAGTATTACTACACTGTATGTCGTTATTTTTCGTTAAAAAATAAGTAAAAAAAAAAAATTTAAAAAAAAATAAAAAAAAAAAAGAAATTTTTTATCAGAGAAGTAGCGAAAAGTAGCGGAAAGTAGCAATAGCGACATATCGCTACTTCCTAATAAAAGTAGCGGTAGCGATTGCCGCTACAAAAATTAGTACCGCTACAGTAGCGGTAGCGCGCTACTATTTTCAGTAGCGGTGCCAACACTGATTTTACGGCATTCTACAGGATTTACATTCGCTCGGGTATTTCGTTAAAATCCTGTAAAATCTCGCAGAATCTCGTAAAATCTCGTGAAATCTCGTAAAATTTTGTGGAATCCCGTGAAATCTCGCGAAATCTTGTGGAATCCCATAAAATCTTGTGGAATCTCGCAAAATCTCATGAAGTCTTAAGAAATATAAGAAATATAGATATAGATTTGTTGTTGTTGTAGTTTTTCTTGTTAGATTCTCTTCCCAATACCACTCGCACTAGTGATTGTTGAAACAGCTTGCAACCATTCATTTTTTACTTATTAGTAAAACCACTCGTGCATCTAAAAATTGCGACCTGAATAAATCACCTGAGTAAAAAAATTCATTGTTACAAGCTTATTTCGACAATCACACTAGCGCTTGTGGTATTACATCTGATAATGCTACAGAATCAACGTGTGGTGTGGATTATGAGAATTAAAATTTAATTGTTCCTGGATTTCTTGTGTTGAAATTTCAAATTATATTTCAAATTATATTTCATAATATATTTTAAAATATATGATCATATATTTTAATATACTTTAAAATGTATTTCAAATATATTTTTAAATTCAAGAACAATTAAATTTCAATTCTCATAATCCACGTCACACGTCGATTCTGTAGAATTGGATTCTGTGTCATAAATTATCAGTTGATGACATAAAAAGCACTTACCATAATTGAAAGAATTGTAGAATTCAATTGGAATGCACTATAATTGGATTATACATAATCCAGATGAATTGAACGCACCTATTGTATCATTGTTTCATTTCTTTGATTGAGGATCATAAACCTTCCAACACATATTCTTTTGCTGGCAAAAGAATATACCTTTCTATATCAATTCTGTAAAGTGTGACTCAGCCTTTAGACTGGACCAAGTCTAGGCAAGACACCGGTCTTGCCTAGACTTGGTCCAGCGCCATATGTCTCTACACGCCAACCAAGCCATTGTGTAAGTCAAATAAAATTAGATGGACTGCTCGTAAAATTTTTAACAGCGTTAAGTAGTTAGTAGATGAACGCCCAATTCATGTTACAAAATTAGAGTCACGCTAATTTCAGGTGTAGAGTCTTTATTCAGGTCATGTTGTCTTGAAACAGCATGAAGTCTCCATTCAACCTTGTCAGTATAATCAACCAGCTGATTTAAGTTGCACTTTGGCCCAAAAGGTTAATATATTTCAATGGAGTTTCTTCAGTGCTGGATTTACAAACCTTGACGTCCTATGCGCTTTTTTCGAATGTTTATCACAAAGTCGTGTTATATTTTTATTATTATTACTGTAGCAGATTTACTATACTAAATGCAATTTTCTTTAAGTGAATGGAAATTTGAGGTTCGCAACCAATGAACCTGTAAATGTGTCTTGACTAGCGTTACCTAATTGAAGTCGTGTCAATTTGAAGACTTTTCAACTTTTGATGTACGCTTCGGCTGCAAAACTGCCAGTTGCCACACTCCGAGCACTTAATGAAACGTTAGCGAAATACTTCTGACATTTCAATAAAATGATAGAATTAAACATAATGGTAGCCTACTGTAGCACTTTATGCTTGGTTCCGACTTGACAGAAACTCAGACAGAAAATTTTCCATTGCAGAAAACTTTGAGTGCAGAAAAGTATTTTTTTCTGTTGTTGGTTCCCACCTGTGAGCAGAAAAGTAAAGAAAAGTATAATTTTAAAATGGGTGCCAGTAAAAGAAGGCAATTTGTAAACACTGCTGCTTTATGCACCGTTTTACTGATTTATTACATCCATAAAAAGAAAAATAATCATCAAAAACGCTGCAGAAAAAATAGAAGTAGAGTACTTTTTCTGCCCACTATTTTCTGCCTCATTAATGCTTAGTTCCCACTTGGCAGAAATTCCGGCAGAAAATTTTCTGCTGCAGAAAATTTTAAGTGCAGAAAAGTATGTGGACTGAAAAGTGGGCAAAAAAGTGCAGAAAAGTAGAATTTAAAAATGGATGCCAGCTAAGGAAGGCAATTTGAAAGCACTGCTGCTTTCTACACTCAAAATTTTCTGCAGCAGAAAATTTTCTGTCGAAATTTCTGCCAAGTGGAAACTAAGCATAAAGGAATTAGGGCAATCCTCATCTGAAAATTAAGCAGAAATCTCCCACTTTCTGTTCTGTTTCTGCCAAGTGGGAACCCAGCATAATACATATACCGTATTTTGTCGATTAAGGGCCGCCCTCGCATTACAGCCGCGCCCCTCGGCTGTAATTCGAAATAAACGGCGCACTCGAATTACGGCCGCGGCGGTTATTTGAAGTGTTTACGGTTTAATTAAATCGTTTTGTCGTAAATTGCGTTGCATGTGCTCAACTTATTAAGTTGTAAAACAAGTGTTCAAATGCTTTTAATACGTTTTCAATACGTTTGCACGTATTAAATACATTAAAAATGATTAAACACACGTTTTACAACTTAAAAAGTTGCGTACATGCAATGCAATTTACAACAAAACAATTTAAACGCCGCCCTCAAATTACGGCCGCACCCCACGACCGCACTACAATTCCAGCGTTTCACGAGACACGAGTTGTGTCTTACAATTGCGCATAGTCACTTTAGTCATTTCTATAAAATAACTATGACGTAATTTACGTCATACTTGCCTTACAAAAAACCCTTAAACCAAATAAGTGACTTTTGTTTTCAGGATTAAACTCACCTACTGATTTTTTTTAACAAAAAGAAACCTTTTGCCATAAAGCGTATTAAAACTACCCGTGTCACTATCATTTCCTGAGAACTCTCAATAAACAGCTTAGCACTCGTAATATTCCTATTGATTGTATTCATTTTGTGATTTACGTTAATCTTTTACACAGAAAAATATTAAATACCACAAGCTGAAAATTACCTCGCATAAAATTTGCATATAACCTGCATAATCCTCAAGAATCAATGTGCTAAAATAAAATAGCTTTCAAAATTCCAGCACAAACATTTCCAACAAATGAATTAATTGAGATTGGCATGAACTTTTCAAACTGCATTAGCTGCTACACAGAAATGAATGCCAATCCATCAGTCCTCATTTTATTCATTTGATTCAATGCGTAATTCATACATTTTTCACACCCACAAATAGAAAATTGAGAAAATTGCTCCTCTTTAACATATCATATAGATTTCCATTATGATATAATGAGTGAGAGATAAAAGCCGTTGAAAAAAAATAATAAATCCTAAATTAATATTCCACATGCAAGTTTTAAACATCAAAAAAGGTTGGAGTTTTAAAGCCCCAAAGGACGAAATGCAAATTGAACCAAATGCACCATCCATCAATAAGAAGTTTTATCCTAAAACATTTCTTGCTTGGTCGTAAAATAAAAAGAAAAACGAAAAAAAAAAAACAAATTTTTGTTTCTCCGATATTTTTCCTTCCAGTAGTTGGATTCATCTAAAAACAATATTGTTTACATGGGTTGGAATGGAATTTTTTTTAATATTGTGCTTTGATATTTGTAGATGAAGATGGAGGAGTCTTTTAGATAAACAAGAGTTGGTTCGAAAATGAAACCTTGAAATAGGGAAACAAAAGCATAAATTGCCTGTCCGCCTAACTCTATAGTCCATATCGAATTAGCTGGTTTTTTTTTACACATACAGCAAATTCGCGGCAAGAAATATCCAATCCGATTCAATGTGACAATGGGAACAGACAAACAAAATAGCGTTTCCAAATAGTTGTCTCCATTTTGTTGACATCATTTTGATGTCGTCATATACATGTTTCGCCATTTGATGATGAGATCTTGTGACCCCGGTTTGGAATACCTACATTGTTGCGTAAAAAGGTAAAAAGACACCCATATCTATTCCAATACTCAACACTGACATACTTGTCAGTGTTAATCAGTGTTAGTGTTAGTCGTGTTGATAAGTTGTTTAGGAATGCAATTTAACACATGGTGGTGGTGTAATCCCGTTTCCCATGTGTATCAAAACTTAAAGAGTTTACAACATCAAAAATTTAATGAATAATTTTCGCCATTCCTTAAAATGGCCTAAATAATTTTGATATATTTTTTTAAAGTTATCAGAACACCTATAAAAAATCATTTTGAGCTTGATGTGAAGGACATATTGTTAGCCACTGCTGGCAGGGCGCTGTTTCTAACGTCACAGTTGGTATTCCCCATGTTGAATGAATGGGGTATACATCACAACTGGTAACAATCGTGCAAATTCTCGACTTGGTCTCGCTTATATATCTCATTTTTTCTTTCATATTTGTCGTCGGCTCGTTTTCACAACTTCAGCATTGGGTTTTTAAACACTTTAATATTTTTCAAAAAATCTCTGAAAAACTATTTAAAAGTTTTAAACGTTGCTAATCCAATGGACCAAAAAAATTGTGATGTCATAAACTGTTTAATTTAATTATGAGCAAAATTCAATGAAAAATTTAATTTTCTTACATAAAATCATTTGAATATGACTATATGAGGGTACAAATTATTAAAAATTGTTTTAGCGATTTAGTGTTCTTCAGTACCAAAACACAGAATATTCAATTTTCAAACACATGATGATTTATTACCTATTTGATTTCCAACCCACTGTAATTGGAGAAAAGCTATCAGCCCAGACTCGATCTGTATACAAGTTAATGTTGTATTAATGCCGAAGAAATACTTCAAATCCAATTTTATTCTTCCTCGGCTTATAAAACACAATACTGACATTGACGATAATTGATTACCAACTATTTGTTTTATTTTTTTTAAAGCTGAAATAAAAATAATAAAAAATTTTTTTAGTGGTTCATCGCATACCATCCTAAATGATCGATACACTGAATGTCCCATTTGTCATCTGTCAACGTTGCATGCCACACGCCTAACACCAAATTCCTAAATGTCATCTTTCATTCATAAAGTTATTTACAAACCATTGAAATTCCTCAATGTTAAATTGCACACAAATTGAGAAAACTAGAAGCGACTAACTCCCATTGGTCGAATTTTATAGGTGATGCACACAGCCAGATCCAACTGAGATTGATTTCATGTGTTGAATGTGTCTGTCTCCCACTTGTTATCTACGGCTTCACAACAAACCACAAACAGCAAGCTTTTAATCTGTAATCTCCCCATGTAAACCCATTACCTCAAATGGACTATAACAATTCCTTTTACAGCTAAAGAGTTAATTGTCAAAGTCCAATTTGCCTATATTCAGCAAATCAGATCACTTTGATTTTTTGAGTATAGGTCAATTGGACTTTGACAGTAAATGTCATTTTAGCTGAGAAGTCATTGTATCCAAAATAGCATCTCATTTTAATCACCTCGTCGAGCTGAGTCATCACTAGGAGTATTCAGAAACTGTCGCACAAGTGCGCAAATGCGTAAGTGTGAAAATGTAATTTCGCAAATGCGCGCCGGAAGTCTCATTAAGCTTCATGTTATGTTATTGTGACTCACTATGCGCACTTCTTGAAATGTGAGTGTGACTTGCCCATGTGAGTCATATACCATAACATTAGGCTTATGACGGTTCTGGTGTATGTGTGTGAAATCACATTTCCACACTTGCGCATTTGCACACTTATGCAACAGTTTCTTAATACCTCTATTGTAGCCCAAAAATGTCGCAACAATAGTACAATACAAATACGTAAATAAAAATAAAAAGTTGTATTAGTTTAAAACCGTTTTCGTTTGGCATGCTCATTTTTAGACTACGAAACATTGATTTTTCGACTCAGCCCAACGAGGAAATTAAGATAAGATACCATAATATACAGTATACTTTCGATACAATGCATTTCTCAGCCAATGACATTTTACCAAATCTTGGGATGAGAAATCCCATTTTAAGGCCCGTTCAACAATATACTTCAGATAAGCTTATAAACACATTTACCTAATACAGTACTTGCATTCATATTTCATTATGAATCAAAACAAATCTTAGAAAATTCAAATGAGACAACTTCACACACCTCACTTGGCAGAAATTCTGACAGAAAATTTTCTGCTGCAGAAAATTTTGAGTGTAGAAACCAGCAGATAGATAGATAGAATAGGGTTTACCGGCGTAAGCGGCTACTACGGCCATACACGCCATTAACTGACAAAAGGAGAGAAACATACATTAAAATAGAAACCAGCAGTATTTACAAATTGCCTTCCTTAACTGGCATCCATTTTTAAATTCTACTTTTCTGAACTTTTTTGCCCACTTTTCAGTCCACAGGTTGGAACCAACGACAGAAAAAGACACTTTTCTCTCAAACTTTTCTGCAGCAGAAAATTTTCTGTCTGAGTTTCTGCCAAGTGGGAACCTAGCATAAATCATGCAATGATTAAGTTGCAAGACGTTGAGTTTGACTTAGACCTGTCTTCTGCTTAAAAGCTATTTAATCATAAATCATCTCTTATTTATAATTATTTTTTTGCATAAAACCAAATCCATCATTGAAAACCAAACGACATGCTTTTCTACTTTACAACAATTTAAACACCCAGTAGAATAAAAACACCAATTTCCACTTGATGCTGGGCGCAGACATCGTCGCCTAGCGATTTTGCCCTGCATTTTTGCCCGCGATTCGCGACAGTCTATCGCCTCTGCTACAGCAGACTTGGCGCGATTGTTCCAAAAATATTTGTTGCTGTGACAAATATTTTGGAACAATTGTTGAAAAAAAAAAAAAAATGGAGCAATTAGAACATGTGATGCAATACTTGCATCTCATTGGATGCGATTTGCATCGCCTGTGAAAAAGTACATAGTGGCTGTACTTTTTTCAAAAGTACATTCTTTGATCGCGCGACGGAAGTGACGTTTTCTGCGCATGCGCAGAGCCATCCGCGATTCGAATGCTATGCGAATCACTGCATGTCTGCGCCCAGCATGAAGACTATATAGAAAAAAAGCCGTTGCAATAAATGACACTTCAGATAGAGGATCGAATTAAAGTTGTAACAGATTGCTGTATAATTTCTTTCATCCACAGCTCAACTAATACATGTTTGACACAATATTTAACCAATTTTTTATATCTATAATTTGTATTTTGCTCCATATCTTAAGAAAATCTTAATTTTTCTCCTATGTGCCAGCTTGAGAGTTCATTAAACTAGCAATTATCCAATGGCAAAAATGTTAATGTAATTGCCTGCAAATCGAACACCACATCACCCCTCAGAAAACTGATTAACTGTAATCCAAGCTGAAAAGAAACTTGTGAAGAAAAAAAATAGAGGTAAAAAAAAATTGCCTTACTTCTCTTTCCATTGAGACGAGCCAAGATTAAAGAAGTTGCTTCTTGGGCAGCCAGATATATAGCAAAAGCCAACCTCAAGTTTCTTGCTAGTTTGAATAGATCTTTTGAATAAGCCTTATTCAATTACTTTTCAGCAGTGTGAGAGCAAGACCAAGTTAAAGGCGAAAGGAATAACAAAAAGAGTGAATGCAAATATTCCAGTTGTAACACTGGACTCAACTTGGCATGGAACCAGAATGACACCCCAATGGTTGAAAATTTTAAAAACTCGTTGAAGGTTAGCACATAGAAAGAAACCTCTACAGTATGTCATCCAGTAAAATTCTGGCTCGCCCTTGTGTTCATACTTAACAGTAAGTGTAAGGTGCATTGTGGGATATTAATGAAACAATGCCAATCGATAATCAAAAAGCGGTCCAGCATGAAAAGAACTAATCTAAAGCCTAGTTCCAATGCACGCGTTATGCTTAGTTCCCACTTGGCAGAAATTCCAACAGAAAATTTTCTACTGCAGAAAATTTTGAGTGTAGAAAGCAGCAGTGTTTACAAATTGCCTTCCTTAGCTGGCATCCATTTTTAAATTCTACTTTTCTGCACTTTTTTGCCCAATTTTCAATCCGCAGGTGGGAAACAACGACAGAAAAACATACTTTTCTGCACAGCAGAAAATTTTCTGTCGGAATTTCTGCCAAGTGGGAACTAAGCATTAAAAACATGCGTCAAAGCAGTAATTCACAGTAATCTCAATTTTGATCCAATCATTACAAAACTTTAGGAGCTTGTGTACTGTTGCATGCTAAATAACCTCCTACAGTTTTGTCATGCACCAGCTATACTGAACAAAAGGCATCCATTAAAAAAATGATTGTCCATGATCAGAAAATACAGAAAAATACTAAAACAGCCAAGTTTTTCCTCAACAACGCTTTCGGTCTTTCAATATACCTTCTTCAGTTGAATGACCGAAAGCACTATTGAGAAAAAACGTAACTAAATTGACATATCTGATTGAATGTTTTAATTTAAAAGGATTACGACATCGAAAATCTTATCACTGAATAATGTTCATCATCTCTTAAAATGGCCCAAATAATTTTTATCTAATTTTTAAAGTTTTCAGGACACATTTAAAAAAATCATTTTATATCCTAAACAGCTTATTTGATCTTTGTGAGGGACATTGTTGTCCACTACTACCGTAGCATGGCACTGTTTCTGACATCACAGTTGGAATAGGGTCACAATTGGTAACAATCGTGCACATTCTCGATTTGGTCTCGCTTTTATCTCTCACTTTTTCATATTGTCATCTGCTCGTTTTTACAACTTCAACATTAGCTTTAAACCTTTTAATATTTTTCAAAAAATCTTAGAAAAATCATTTAAGGGTTTTAAAACATGCTTGATCCAATAAATCAATAAAAAAATCTGATGTCGTATTTATTTTGAAAAGTGAAGAATTTGTTGTAACTTTTAACCCTCAGACGCCAACATTTTGAGTCAACGCAAAGACCTATTAGTGGTGTCAATTGACATGTTTTATATACTCTTAGTTGAAGCGCTTTAATGCTGTTACCATGGTTACCATGGTTTTACCAACTGACGCTAGGTGTCACCGATTGTAAAAATAAAGACACTCGGTCAAAATGTGATCATTTGAACACCTTGGTGTTTAATCATTTATTTATAATAATTGTGTATATATTAACTTAATTTTAATTCCAATTAGTGCAATTAATTGCAATTGATATGAAATGTGAACTGAACATGTGCCGACTGCTGTGATTATTCTCTACTTTGCATATAGGTGACGGTGTATTTTAAAAGTGCTCTCACTAAAGAGAAAAAATGCAGTGAAAACAGCAAACGTTTTAAGCTGAGATTTTAAGGGGCTCATATTTTTCTTTACAATAACTTTTTTTATAAGTCTGAAAATTACCAAATAAAATAAATTAAGTGTATGTAAAATGAACAGCTCCAAAAAATTTCAAATTTTTTGAAAAATTTTTTGAAAAAAATTTGTATTCAGAACTATAGCCTGTGTCAATTGTCCCATAGGATAGGCTTCTGAGGGTTAATTAATTACATATATTTTACAATAAAACATCAACTTTATAATACAACCGCCCCTTCACCTCAAAAGAACAAAGCAAAACCCCCAGGGAACCTTTACGTTCCTTGAAATACAACTATAATAGAAACTAAGCAAAAAAATAGTAAAATAAGCCTTTAATTAAACCCATACACAGTTCATGAATCAAGAGTAATTATTAAGTTAATATTGCAGCAATAAACTGATAAACTCTGTATCTTATTTTCAATCAGCACAAAAGCCTCTGTATACAATATTACATTCTTGCCATAGCTTCCTTCCTCAAACACTATAATTTTGTAAACAAGTGTGATGGCAAACACCATACAAAATAATTAGGTGTGAATGGCTTTTTGATGTTGCTATCATCTCGCAAATTACAGTCTCTTCAACTATCATATTCAAAATTGGTTTGATGTGATTAATTTTTATTCCATCATGCATGATTCATTTTTTTTAAAGCAGAAATCCTCTCAGTGGAGAAATGTACCCAATAACCACAAATCACTACATTCCAATCAGAAAACTCGGTAAAATTAGAAACGCCTGACATAATAGCATATAGAACAATAAATCATTATGTCTCATTACAAATATTTGTTTTTATGAAAATCACTAACATCGTAAATCCAATGGTGCATTACTCATTCCCACCTCTACTGGCCCAAAGTGTGATTATGAAATATTATGCTTGGTTCCCACTTGACAGAAATTCCGACAAAAAATTTTCTGCTGCAGAAAATTTTGAGTGTAGAATGCAGCAGTGTTTACAAATTACCTTCCTTAGCTGGCATCCATTTTTAAATTCTACTTTTCTGCACTTTTTTGCCCACTTTTCAGTCCACAGGTGGAAACCAACGACAGAAAAACATTCTTTTCTTTCAAAATTTTCTGCGGCAGAAAATTCTGTCTGAGAGTTTCTGCCAAGTGGAAACCCAGCATTAGAAAACTATTTTAAGAACCCCCAGCCCTGTTTTAGCACATAACGTAAGTAAAAGAAAAAGTTTGCTTTTGCATAAAATGTGGTCATTAAATCATAATGTTGAACTTAATTTCAGGAGTAGGTGCGTTTTGCACATGTTTTACACATGTTAGTTGAATTGTGTAACGCATAACACTTCCGGTCACGGCAAGTAGTCCAATTGATAGACAATTTTACAACTAAAGGTATTAATGGCATTAATCATATTTTGAGGCCAAATTGATCCTAAAGGTGAAGGTCTCTCATTGGTCTCCCACATCACGAATTTGCTTCTGAAAAAATTTGAACTATTTGCACAACAAATGCAAAAACATTCGCACCGACATCAAACCGGAAAACATTTGGCATTTTTGAAGTATCTGATGCGCAGTGAGGGCTGCTACAGAGAAACTTCATGCCTTCTCGTAGTCAGGCTGATGTTGCGCTAATCAGCCTGACTAGGAAGTGCATGTTGGGCGAATCGTCAAAATGGGAATAAAATGTAAATATGAACCGATTTCTGATATTTGAAGCGCGGCATGCGTGGCATTTGAATTGGCAACTGGGCAACTTCTGTTTCCGGTTCTGGTTGATGGGTGTCAGCTTGTCTGCTAGATCGAATAACAGTTGTCATTTTATACTTATGATGGAGATGTACGAGCCCAAGGTTAAGTTAAGTCAAAGAAGCCGCATTTTTGATAAGCATTGTTGTGAACTTTTTAAAAAATTGACGGAAACGCACAAGTGGGATAATACAGAAGCGCGCCATTTTACTGAGTTTTTACAGCCAATGTTGGCTTTTGTGCCCTTAGACACGAGTGGATAACGGGTTATAAACCGCATAATAAGGTCTTCAATTCTCGTCACATTGACAATAATCATGATTTTATAATAAAATGTTTTAAGGGCTGAAAATTGTCTTTTTATTGTCTAAAATTGTCTTTTTATTGTTTAAAATTGTCTTTTTATTGTTTAAAATTAATTGTCTTTTTATTGTCTAAAATTGACTTTTATTGTCTAAAATTGTCTTTTTATTGTCTAAAATTGTCTTTTTATTGTCTAAAATTGTCTTTTTATTGTCTAAAATTGTCTTTTTATTGACTAAAATTGTCTTTTTATTATCTAAAATTGTCTTTTTATTGTCTAAAATTGTCTTTTTATTGTCTAAAATTGTCTTTTTATTGTCTAAAATTGTCTTTTTATTGTCTAAAATTGTCTTTTTATTGTCGAAATTGTCTTTTTGTTGTCTAAAATTGTCTTTTTGTTGTCTAAAATTGTCTTTTTGTTGTCTAAAATTGTCTTTTTGTTGTCTAAAAACAATTTGAGATCATATCATCATAATATTATTTGTCGTTGGTGTCCGAAGCCTTTAGCAATATTTGTAACCGACGGCAGATGGCGCACCGGTTTTTTTACAGCATTTAACGGGATTGGCTGGGTTATTGATGACAGCAGATGCCGCACCAGTTTTGAAATTAGGGCGATTGATTTAATAAATTGATCAAGGTGAGATGTTTGTTTATGTGGTTTCATTATGCTTTAGGTATTTTTGAAAGTATACATCTACTGTAGCGATATATTTAAACAATCTGCTTTTTCAATGGGATTGGCTGGGTTATTGATGACGGTATAAAGAATGGATAATAATCTCGGACCATGGAATTCCACCCAGGATTCCACATCTGCTTTGATCACAGGATGGGATTTCATCGGAATCACAGGATGGGATTTCATCGGAATCACAGGATGGGATTTCATCGAAATCACAGGATGGGATTTCATCGGAATCACAGGATGGGATTTCATCGGAATCACGGATTTGATCGAGTGATTTTACAGTATTTGCTGATTGGAATCCACGGGTGATTTTACAGGATTTGATCGGAATCCACGGGTGATTGTATGGAATTTCACGGGTGATTTTACGGGATTTCCCGAGTGATTTTACGAGATTGCACGAGTGATTTTACAGGATTTCACGAGGGGATTTTACAAATGATTTTATGGGATTTCACGGGTGATTTTACAGAATTTCACGGGTGATTTTACAGAATTTCACGGGTGATTTTACAGAATTTCACAGGTGATTTTACAGAATTTCACGGGTGATTTTACAGAATTTCACGGGTGATTTTACAGAATTTCACAAGTGATTTTACTGAATTTCACGAGTTATTGGTGACAGGATTTTGGTGATTTAACGGGATTTCAGTGATTGAACGGGATTTCAGTGATTGAACGGAATTTCAGTGATTGAACGGGATTTCAGTGATTGAACGGGATTTCAGTAATTGATCGGGATTTCAGTGATTGAACGGGATTTCAGTAATTGAACGGGATTTCAGTGATTGAACAGGATTTCAGTGATTAAATGGGATTTCAGTAATTTAACAGAATTTTAGTGATTTACCGGGATTTTGGTGATTTCACGGGTTAATCAGTCATGAATTATTGATGATTTAACTGGGATTTCACAAGAAATCACGGTTTGGGTGTTTAATAAGTTTTCGAAGTTACATAGTAACGGGTACTCAGCTAGTAGAAACAATTTGAGATCGTAGAGAAACAATTTTAGATCGTAGAGAAACAATTTTAGATCGTAGAGAAACAATTTTAGATCATAGAAAAACAATTTTAGATCATAGAGAAACAATTTTAGATCATAAAGAAACAATTTTAGATCATAGAGAAACAATTTTAGATCATAAAGAAACAATTTTAGATCATAAAAGGACAATTTTAGTAGGTTTAAAATTATCTATTTAAAAGGTATCAAAAGCTTTAACATAAACCCTATGCATTTAAAGTTCAAGTGCAGTCTAAAATTTATGTGTGCAAGAGTGTTAACAATAATATGTTTCATTTTTTAAAATATTTTATCGTTGCATATTTATTATTATATAACAATTCCAATATTCCTTCTCCACAATGCAAAGCATCATGGTCAAATGACGAATTCCCAATTCTAAAATTCAAATGATCCAGAACTAGTTCTCAGGTTTAGTCGAATATGTGCATGCTCCGATGGTTATTTTGTTAACAATTAGAACTGGTGACGTCATTCAATCCTCGCTCGACCATGATGCATTGCATGACAAACAACGCGAAACAACTAGACATTGTTTTGTTTATAAAATAATAAATATTCAACAATAAAATTTTAAAAAAATGAAATACATGTTATTGTTAACACTCTTTCACATTTTAAAATTAAATTTTAGATTGCACTTGACCTTTAACATGGTGAATACCAACTGTGACATTATAGAAACAGAGCCCTGTCAGCAGCTCACCAAACTCACAGATTAGGGGAGTTTAGACAGATGCGACATTAGCCTCAAAGTCCTTTGTTCTGTGCGTGAACAGATTAGGGGACTAGATAAGCCGAGAGATAAGCAGCGCACCAAGCGGGCAACTAACAATTTAACATTATAAGATATGCGAAAGTAGTAAACACGGAAACAGGTAGTAATTTTTTAATTTTTTTAAACTTTTACATTTTGTTTTGAATTACTGCACTTACTTCCAGAGCAGTTATTTGCCGGTTTTTGGCAAACTAAAATTTATTTTGATTATTTATTTTTGGTTACTTGGATTTGCTTACACTTGTTTTTACTGTTTTCCATCATTATCGTACAAATTTTGAAGTAATTATGTAAAAAAATGCAAATTAGCGATTGTTTGCAACCATATGGCTATATGGGCACAGTACAGTTGTCCGTCTCGCCCGCTTGATGGCGCACCTGTAACCGGAATCACTAACATTAGGAGCTAATGTCGCATCTGTCTAACCTCCCCTTTAATCTGTGACCAAGCTCGAATGAGCTGTTTGAACTACAAAATATTTTTTTTTAAAACTTCATAAAATAAATAAAAAATATTTCGGCCATGATTAAAAAAGAGCAAAAATTATTCAACCATAAAATTTTTGATATCGGAAATTCCTAAAAAAGAAAACAACAATAGCAAAACAATTCTTCTTTATTTGTTTCGAAATGTGCAGATGCATGCTGAGACCAAAACATTGATTTGTTTATAGCAATAAAATTGCTTCTTGTTTTCCAAATTAAAGACTTGATTTCTAATTGCATTATTTATCGTTTTATTCCCTTTTTTTTGTATTCGGTACAAAATGCAATTATTCGCATTGGACTCTAATTAAAAGTAAACGTAGTTTTACTCGCTGCTTGACAGTTTGATTGCCTGGAGTTTGGTTTAGGAAGGAAGGATGGGTAGGAAAAGAAGAACGTTTTCTGAAAGCAAGCATGAAATTCGTTGCTGTGACATTCATTAGGCACCTGACGCCGACAGCGTTCCCCCATTAGCGCTTACAGCTGTGTCTTATATGATTGGAAAGGAGCAGTCACGTGCTGCGAGCAAGTGTTTTTTGGTTCACTCATCTTTTTGCATCTTGATAGATTTCTGGCATTTCATTTTAATTTAAGGTGAAGTTGGAGGTTTTTCTTGCGGTTGGGGAATATTAGTTTTTATTACTCAGTTTGCTCTGATGAAACGTTTGAATTTTTTATTGCATTTTGGAGTGTATGTAATTATAGTTATTTTATGATGGTTTTAATAATTTAGTGTTTTGATCTTTTTTATATTATTGTGTTCTTTGTTTACTTTTGTTCTGCATTAATTTTGATGACCATTAATGTCTAATATATACTTAAAATTTAACATGTCTCGAACTTGTGTAGTTCCGGTTGAACCAAATTGGTTAATTTTTTATTTTCGCCCATTTAATTGCCAATTGTCAATAACGGTAGAAATGAAGAAATGCCTGAATAATATAGTATTGAGATATTTTGGTGTCCATGTTTCCAAAGATGCTAATACCAAATGACAAATAAAATAGATGGTTTGGATACTAAAACTAAGTATTCAAAGTACATTGAAATCTTGAAATAACTTATAAATACATGAACCGTGGAATTGTGGATAAAGAAAAATGCAAACAAATGCAAAAATCACCAAGTCAAGACTTACTAAATTACTTAACCCTCAAAGCCCTGAAATTTTGGAACAACATAGAGCCCGATTAATGGCCACAATTGTGCCCATTTGGAGTCTACTTTGAAGCGCTTTAGTGCTATTACCATGGTTATGATGGTTTTACTAACCGACACTAGGTGTCACCAACTGTGAAAATGAAGAAATGCAATCAAAATGTTGTTTTAAACAGTATGCAATCAAAATGTTGTTTTGAACAGCAAACAAGATGTTTTTAATCATTTATTTATAATAACAATTATTTTTATTACTTAATTTAAATTACAATTAGTCCCACATTATAACTCAGTTGTCCATGTATTTCAAATATGAAGGGTTAATGCTGTGTATGTTTGTTTAGTTTATATATAGGGGGCGCAATATTCTAAAAGTGTTCTCATTAGAGTAAAATTTGCAGTGAAAACAACAAAAAACTTAAGCTGGAAATTTAAGGGAACAATTTTTTCTTTTGACAATAACTTTTTTATTTTGTCTGTTTTTTATCAAATAAATTCAGAAAATGTAAATTCATATTCTTAACAGCTACTGCAAATTTCAAATTTTTAAAAAAATTTTAAAAAAATTTTGTATTTACAACTGCAGCTGGGCACAATTGTGCCATAGAATGGGACTTTGAGATTAGGTGCATTCAAGAACTAAAACATTTTCATGTTTCAGTCGTTTTCCCTCATTTCGTTTTTCGAAATGTTTCGTCATTTCCGAAACGTTTAGGTTTAAGCCAAGAAACACACGAGCACGCACGTTTTAGGAAACGCTACAATTCCAGCGTTTCACGAGACACGAGTTGTGTCTTACAATTGCGCACTCGTCTGCGCAGCATCTACTCTACTGTTGTAGAGTTAGATTGGCGCCATTTGTTTTAGACGTCACATGACTGCTTCAAGTCATGTGATAGGTGCTAAAACTTAGCTAAAACGTGCCTCAGATTTTCACACTCAGAATTATACACAAAACATACACAAAAGACACACAAAACTAACCACTCTCAAAACTCGTTTTTGACGAGTTTTAGTTCCTGAATGCACCTATTGTTTTATAAAGGGTTTACGACATCACAGATTTTATTGGTCCATTGAATCAAGCATGTTTCAAAACCCCTAAAAGTAATCTATACAAAAAATTTAAAAAAAAAAAATTTAAGCCTAAAATTACAAACGATATCAACCAAACGAGCAGCAGAAAAAACGTGAGAGAAAAGCGAGACCGATTCGACAATGCACGAGATTCGATCCGTCACAGAAGGTAACCAAAATAAAAATAAACAATGAAACAGCCAGGAGAGCAGTGACGTTGTCTAAATCATCGTCACTGCTCTCTTGGCTGTTTCATTGTTGTCAGACATTTTTATTTTGAATACCTGCTGTGACGAAACTAATCTCGTGCATTGTCGAATCGGTCTCGCTTTTCTCTCGCGTTTTTACTGATGCTCGTTTTGTTGATGCCGTAAGTAAATTTAGACATAACGAAATTTTTTAAAAATTTTTGTGGTTACTTTTAGGGCTTTTAAATGATACTTGATCCAACAAAACAATAAAAACTGTGATGGATAATAGAAAAGATAAAAAAGTCTTTCTAGTGGACTATGATTATTGGCATTGTGAGGATAAAACCTGCAGAGCTTCTTGATGTATATTAGGATTGTGTAAAGTTTTGGACTTGGATTATGTTTATAGTTTTAGATTTGTGTGCTGTTGCTAGTGTTTTGGTCTTTGAGGCAGTAGGCCCCCATATGGCCATTGCTGCTTGCAGTCTTAACTTTGTAAACCAACCAACAGCTTTATGGATTGGCAAGCTCATATCTTATTATTAAATTTCAAGGGACTGAGTTGCTGTTCTTTTTACGACGTCAAACTGATCATAACGATGCAGCTATAGAGCACACTTGGTAAATTTAATAAAGAAAATTTTTAAGAATTAAACGTAAACAAATCAATCATTTTTCCTTAATTTTTTTACTTTTAACTACGTATATACTCGCGTATAAGTCGACCCGCGTATAAGTCGACCCTGACTTAAAAAGCGAGTCAAAAAGCGTATAAATCGACCCCCTAAATTTTATTTTTTTATTTTATTATTATTTGATTCGATTTATACAAAGTCAATAACCTTTTTAAGTATTAAAAAAATAAAATAAAAAAATAACTAAAAAAAAAATAAAATAAAATAAAAGATTTGGTCCAAAAATCCTCGACTTATACGCGAGTATATACGGTACATTTTAAACGCAACTGAAGAAAGAAAAAAATGTCAAAAAGCACATTTGTTGTGTAATTATACTTCTTAAAAATATCGTATTTTATTTTAAGGAAAAATATTTATTAGACAATATATGACTTTGTAATTTGCCTCAGAAAATAGAAATTTACACTTAGAAATGGAATAAGGTAATTTTAATAAAATGGGATAAGGGTGTGTGAGAAATGGGTCGATACATACGCTGAAACTAGCAAGAATTAGGCAATTTCATTCGACGTTTAATGTGAAAAGATTGCCTTTTAATTCTCCGATACATCTAAATTTTCTTTTCTATTGGTTGATTAACATGAAGATATATCAAAAGCAACAAAAGGGAACATTTTTTGAAATAAATGATTTCAACTTTAGAAATAAACATCTATCTTGATTTATTCTCAAAAACAGATAATGATTGACTAAGTTTTCAAGAACACGCTTTTCTGGAAAATGATGTCATCATTTTACAAGTGGAAAATTAAAAAATGAAGTATTCACTCTAGTTTCCAATTTTCCACTTGATAAATGATGACGTCATTTTAGAAAAATCCATCAATTACCAAGCTTATAAGCGTGTTCTTGTAAACTCAGTAATTGATGGATTTTCCTAAATCAGCGTAGAAACTCATCAAAAATCATCAGTATTATGCTTACAAAAAAAAAATGGCGGATATCAATTTTACAGCAAAAAGGTTTTAACTTCATGATTAGACAGTAGACACTTTCAGAAGCTAAGATTTTTATGTCTAATAAAAATTTTAGACATTTGCAAGTATACCGTACTCTCTAGAGAGAGTCTGCTTTACAGTAAAGGGCTTTTACTGATCTTATTCAAAAATAGAGTTTTCCATATGTTTTATTAATTTCAGAGTAACAGTACTTTAATTTAGGATTGCCATTACTGTAGGATACGTATGGAGTTGTCGTAGGACAATATCAGTGTGAACTGCGTGAAACTGCGTGAAACTGCGTGAAACTGCGTGAAACTGCGTGAAACTGCGTGAAACTGCGTGAAACTGCGTGAAACTGCGTGAAACTGCGTGAAACTGCGTGAAACTGCGTGAAACTGCGTGAAACTGCGTGAAACTGCGTGAAACTGCGTGAAACTGCGTGAAACTGCGTGAAACATGTTATCTTTCGTTTTTGAGAAACACGTTCAAAATACCTCTTTTCTCATGCAAAATTCACTCAAAAGCATTCAAACTAAAAGTTGAAAAAATCCAACTTGTATAACATTTCTGCTGTGAGCAATGGCCGACCAACAGCCACTTTACAAGACGCCCAGTAAACTCATCCCACACAATATAAAATACATCCCAAAATTAATAATTGCCCATTTACGTCACGAGGAAAAGGAAATCGATAAACTTCAGACTCTGTGCTGATTAAAAATAATACAATCTGCAGTGTTTGCTCGAAAAAGAAAGAAAACTTATCAAGCTGATAAGAGTCAACTTCAGCCAAGTGGAATGCAAATTGCATGCTAGAGTGTATATAAAGTCTTTGAAAAAAATTCCTCCTGCTTCATCTCACCCCATCACAGGAATAAAAGTCAATCGACTGATTGATTGTGCACGTGAGATGACTTAAAACTGATCCAAGTAAGGAATTAGATATTCCCTGGAAACATACTTATCGTCTGGTTTAAACCATTCCACAATTTTCTAATAATAACGCTAATAAAAAGCCAGTGAACCAATATCAAGTTTAAGATCGAACTAACAAGAAAAGAAAGGCACCGAAGTGGAAAAATGAAAAAATAAAAAGTTTTCTTGAGAAAATCATTTCAGTTGACTGAGAAGAGAAACCACCAAACCCACTTGTATAATAGCATCAAATTCGTCGGTGGTTCTTCTTTTTTCGGTAGATCGACTTAATATTTGCTGGCTTTTATCGGGGAATCCATTGAAAATAAATATAATGATTTTTATTTTTTTTTAGTTTTTTGCTTCGGTAAAATTTCAATCTGATTCGCATTTACTCAGTCTGTTGAAAAGTCTAGTATAGCAAAATACACATTGAAATTTTCATATATTTAACCCTCCAATGGGTATAGTAAAAGTTGGCTTCGGTATATAGTAAACCGACCAATCACGTAATTTCTCATTCCGTCTCGTTTTTCATGCGAGAAGCAGCTGTCTTTTCATTGGTTGTCGTAATTTCTTAAAGGGTTTACGACATCACAGGTTTTATTGTTTTTTATGCAAGAAGCAGTTGTCTTCTCATTGGTTGCCGTAATTTCTTAAGTTTCGTTACTTGCTACTTCAAGATCAATTTTAAAGAAGAACTTAAGTTGGTGTGTGTGATTTTAAACTAACAATGCATTATGATAGGAAATGGTATGATCACCAATGTGAACGATAATTTTTTTTGAAATAAAAGAGAATTCTTCACTTCCTGTATAATAACTCTATAGTTACATGAACACGCTTTTCTGGAAAATTACGTCATCATTTCTCAAGTGAAAAAGTAAAAAATGAAGTATTCACTCTGGTTTCCACTTTTCCACTTGATAAATACACTTCATTAAAAAAATGTGTTTACTGCTCACAGCACTTTGGTTCTCACCCATCGACATCTGACAAAGTCAAATCATCCACTCTATAGTCATCTTTCCCACAATTCTTTACCTTTTTTTTTTTTTATAAAATTGAATAATTTGACCTCTTGCTCCGTCCTCCATTTCAAACAATGTAATTTCATCGTCAGCCATTTTAAAATAGCGAATTTTTCCCTCTCTAATAGCCACTCCAAATCTTCAAAGCCGAACACCCTGAAGCGGGATAAGCGGTAGTTAGTTCCATGTGGGGAAAGTGCTCGGTTTGCCACTGTTGACGGACAATTGGTCCGAATTTATAGCCATTTTGTACAACACTTTTCCGCACTTACAAATAGATGATGCTGTTGAATGATCAAGAGAAAAACCCCTACAACTACATAACTCCTATTTGTATTTTCATGAACCCAGTATCCCAAAAGGCAACATTCTCAATCGGTAAATATTTCTAACGTCCTGCTGTATTTGGTCCCATTGGTCCAATATCTTTAAAGAGTTTACGACATACAAATTTTTATAGCTGAATAATGTTCGTCATCCCATAAAACGGCTTAAATCATTTTTATTTATTTTTTAAAGTTTTCAGAACACGTTTAAAAAAATTATTTTGTATCTTAAACAGCTCATTTGAGCTTGGTGAGCGACATTGTTGGCCACTGCTGGCAAGGCGCTGTTTCTGATGTCACAGTTTGGTATTTCCCATGTTAAATGCATATAGGGTTTACGTCCCAGCTAGTAACAATGGCATATGCACATTCTCAAAGTCATCTCACTTTTATCTCATACTAGCTAAGTACCGGTTACTACTGTAACTTAAAATAATTATAATATACAATCCCCCCCCCCCCTTCAATCATATCCCAGTTTGCAATAACCTGTAGAACATATCCCAGTTTACCATACCGCCAGTGGCGTAACTAGGTGGGGGCAGGGGAGGACAGTTGTCCCCGGGCGCTGGGTGTTAGGGGGCGCCAAAATTGAGTCCCAAGCCATGCCTC
>JH431783.1:236953-259453 GCA_000239455.1 Strigamia maritima
AAAAATTGGGGGGTGCGCCAAATTTATGACCTGTACCCGGGCGCCAAATTTATGTCCTGTACCCGGGCGCCAAGTACCCTAGATACGCCACTGCATACCCCGAGGAATCCTGTACACAACCGTGATAACCCCGTGAAAAAAACAGGAAAATATATATATGCCGTAAAATATAAGCCTATATGCGTATTTAAGCCCAGGGCTAAAAATCAGCTCGCTTGACTTTTTTCAGAGGTAAAAAATGGATGGTTTTTTCGATTATAAGCCCATTAAAACCCATGGGCTTATATGCAGATATAAGCCCATGGCTAAAAATTGGCCCGCTTGACTTTTTAAGCCCAGGGCTAAAAATCGGCCGCTTGATTTTTTTCCGGAGGTCAAAAATGGCGGTTTTTCGGCCATGGATTTTAATGGGGGAGTTTTACGGTATACAGAGATTCTATAACATGGTTGATACAATGGACCAATTAAAAATTTGATGTTGTAAAAACCCTTTAATTATCAAAGAAACTTCTCAGCACGCTACAATTCGCTGCAAAGGAGATGCTGGGACGAATGCATGCGTGGTTCGTTTAGCAATACTGATGGCGTTCATGATTAGCTAACATCATTGCAGATATACTGCCAGAAGTATATTGTTTTTGGTTACAGACTTACGGTAAAAGCAATCAATTCAAGCAGAAATTTTAAGGACGTGCATTCATTTATTTTATTATCGTCTTTAAAATGACGTTAAGTTTCCAACAAATTAATTCTCCTCAATGCTGAGGTTGTAAACAAGTCGGTTCAGTTGGAGTTTACTTTGAAGCCAAAGCTGACAATAACAATAACCTATTTGTTCAAAACAAATGAATAAAATTCTGAGATAATAAGTTGGATTTTAAAGGAATAAGAGGACAATTATTAGAAAACAATATAATAAATTACGTGTTGTTTTTATGGGACCAAAGAATAAAAACGTGACTTATAGTCTGTCCGCGTGACTTTATAGTCCATATCGGATTGGCTGGGTCTTTTTTACACACGCAGCAAATTCGCAGCACGAAATAGTTCATCACCGATCCTATCTACCGTATATATATTCGCGTATAAGTCGAGGATTTTTGAAACACATCTTGGTCTTTTTTGTCCAATCCGAGTTATATATACTTGAGCCGTTTTAAGTGGGGGTTGACTATATGTATAAGTCGCCCCCACTTAAAACGTTTCAAATATACAAAACTCGGATTACAAATCCGTATACAAATCAGTATACAAATCCCCGACTTATGCACGAGAGTATATACAATATATATAATACGTACATAAAATCAGACAAAATGGCGTATCCAAATAATTTTGGATTGTTGTTGCCATTTTGTTGTTGTCATAAACATGTTTCGCCATTTGATGATGAAATCATGTGACCACGCTTTGGAATACATTGTTGCATGGAAAGAGCGAAAGGCCCCAGCCAATCCGATATGGACTATAGAGATGCGCAGACAGACTTTAGCAAACACCAAGTTTGATTTTGGTAGTAATAAAGTTTTCAATATTTTTGGGTTCGGTCAAACTCAATATCACGGGATTGAGAGAAGTATTTTCATTTTCTTAAATGCATTTCCAAGGAAATAAAACATAAAAAAAAATTTCTCACATTGGCAATACATCAATATGCATGTATAATTACTTTCAGATTCAGTGAAAGCATAATCTCATCAGAATCATCCCCCCCCCCCCTCTTTTCCAAATATAATTTATTCATGTTTATTCAATTTTTTTCTCATATTACAAAATCTTTTTAACTTTTTATCAATTTACCTAAAAAAAAATAAATCACACCACCACCAAGAAAGGATAAGGAATAAAGAGACACCTATTGGATCTCGACAAATAACACCAGCAGAGTTCAAGCTTAAAAACAATTAAAGTTGATGAATAACTCAAATTCCCATTGATTCCAACAAATCCACACCTTAATTTCAATTTTTTTAACCATAAATAATTTTAAAAAAGAGAGAAAATATATCCAGCAAACTACAAGCACTTTATAGCGACTGCGAAATATTAAATGTAATATTTCACGACATAATGAGTCTCTGTGCCACTGCAGCTTGATTTGGCTCAACTTTGTCTTCCAGCTGTTCCAAGTTACCTTACTTTTTTGTGCTCTGATTTAAAGTTAAACGCTGCAGACAGAATAAATCTATATAAACATTTTGTTCACAATGTTTATATAGATTTATTCGGTCTACAGCGTAGTATTTAGTATTTTAGTACAGTACTTTTTAGTGTTTTTTCTGTATCAGAAAAAATACTATTTGAAAGTTACATGATTATATGTCTGACCACACAAAGAAATCTTAAATAAATGTTGATACTCACAATAAATGTCTATGTCTATCATTTGTTTGGTTTGATGACGGTGGTCGGTGATGGTGAACGATCAGCAATCAACTAATTAAATTATTCGCTTCTCCGGTGAAAAGCTCAGCTAAAATTATAATAAATTGATTAGAATTAGAATTTTAAATCTCATATATTATTGCGGATTACTTACGTGCAGCAAAGATCGTCGTTGCAAACAATGACGGCCATGATTTTAGTGCTGCAGTGGTAAAACATTGCATTATGGGAGCATTATGGCCTGCGCAAAGTTATAACTATGCTATAACTATTAAAGAAGAATAATTTATCACAAAAGTATTAAAAATTATATAAAAGAGTCAAACATTAAAATTTATTATAAACAAATAAAAATTATTTTTTAGATATTAACTCTCAGAGCGCCTTCAATGCGCAGCGAGAGAGCAAAACCTTGTCTTGCGCGCAGATAGCGTTAACCGAGAGTGAAAGAAAGAAACTGAGAGTGAAGACGTAACTTTATGATGGATAACCAGGTACGGAAAACATTCACTTCCAATCCATTCCTAAACATAGTTTCATATAAATTCATTATTTTGTATTTCTATTATTTTTTTTTAGCATTCAAAAATGGCCGACCAATACAATGACGTTGCAAGAGGCAAAGAAGAACCCAAAACCCGTTTTTCATGGATACTTGATGATTATCGCCAATCTGTAGGAAATACCAATAATTTAAATTCAGATTCCGATGTGAAGAAAGTCAAAAAACGTCCTAGGAACCGGTCCGGCCGGGTCAGGAGACGTTCCCGATTGCCCTCTCCACCAACAGTGACATCCGAGGTAGAATCAGACAGAAATGAAATATTAAATTAGGCTAATCCAATTTTTTTATTTTTAGACACGAGAACACGGAAGTGCAAATCGGCGAGTTCGATTTAATGAGGTTTTTTCGAATTATTATTTTTGTTTTGGTTTAATTAATTAATTAATTTTCTTCCAAGACGCAATTTTGTGACGAGTGCAACGAATTATTTACGACCAAGGCGAAATATGTGGATCATTTAACTCGACATGATGATATTCAAATTACTGTTCCGAATTTTAATCCAAATTTGAGTATTGGAACTAATCACATTAAGCTGCAAACTGTTTTGATTTGCGAACTGTGTATGGTTTTTTTTATAATGAAATGGATGCTCAACAACACACAAGGACGTTCTACCATTATAAAGTATGAGAATTGAATAATTTTTTTAGAAATCAAATATTTTAAATTTTCTATTGATATATATATATATATATATTTTTTTAGAATTTGTACAATGTACAATAAGATATGAAGCAACAAATTTGGCTTTAGGATACAATTTGTATCCTTTTTTCGTGAATGTTGGAATTTTTTTTATTTTTTATTTTTTATTTATTTACTTTATTTTTTGAGAAAACCAAGTGTGTTTTTTAAGTTTTTTCTTCTGAAAAACCATTAATAATGCTTAGTTAATGTTAATTGAAATGTTAACGAAAATAATATTCGAATAAATAAAATTAATTTGTTCAAAATTTTGTCTATAAAATATTATTATAGACATTTTTTCTGTGAAAAATCCAAAGATTTATCTTTGAATAAATGTTTATTTTCATCGAAATAACAAAATTTTTTTTTGTTGAATATTTAACAGGTTTTTGTTAGTTTAATCAACGTTCAAATAAAACAAAGATATTTCGCGTGTTCTTCATCTTTAAAATTTTCAGTTTAACCACGAAAAAACAAAATATGAATCCTTAATTGGAAAATAATCCCCCCAAAAAAACATCCAAATCTCAAAATTTTGGTTTTTTTTTTCTTGCGTTACTTGCGCATTAATCCATTCCAGTCCTGCCATTTCTCGTTCGAAATCTCACTCTCACAACCCGAAAAATAATCTTCATTATCTGACTCGTAAATCTCTTCAAAGTCAATTTCTGGAGTATTAATTCCAAATTTTGTAGTCACAGGGACAGGACCCTTAACTCTTCTAACACCTTTATTAACGCAAAAATTCTGTCCAATTCTGTAAAAGTTTAGAGCAAAAAATTATTTTAAAAAATCAAAGAAAAAAAATTTAAGCATATAACAAACGTTTTATCCGAATAAGGCAAACTTTCATCGAAACCCGAATCGTTGTACGATTTATCCGAAGTGAGCGACATCCCTAAAACGAAAGTCAAATAATAAATTATGACCGCATAACCAAAAATGAATACACCGTAATAAAAATCAAATTTTTGGCCACAAAACCAATAATTGCCCCAATTTACCCAAAATTACCCATCAAAAGTCAAAACCAATTTTTTGGCCACTTCACCCAAAGAAGCCAAATTTTGAGTCACTTTACCAATAGAAGTCAAATTTTTGGCCACTATAACCAAAATTACCAATAAAAACTAAATTTAGTTTTTATTGGTAATTTTTGGTTACAGTGGCCAAAAATTTGGTTTTTATTGGTAAAGTGGCCAAAAAAAATTTAATTTTGATGAGTAATTTTTGGCTGCAATGGGCTAATGACAAAAAAATGTAGTTTTATTGGTAATTTTTGGTTATTATGACTCATAACCAAACTTTATAAAATTGAATGTGCATATATGCAAATGCACACTGACTTCAGTCTAATGAAGTCAGTAAACCTCATTGACCAATACCAACAAAACACAAAACTGAATAAACAAAATCAAATTTGAAGTTGCTATAATAAATAATTCGATTATTACCAAAAAAAACGTATAATATTAATTAAAAAATAAATTATTTGTAGTGAATATATACTTTACCAGAACTTCCTGCTGCGTTCTTTCGCGCAAACAATCTTTCCACCTCCGGTTGTTCTCGCGGCAAAGGAATTGGTTTTAATTCCCGTTCGCGAATTCCACTTTTTTCTGAGTTCGTCCCAGAAATGCTAAACATTCATTAATTAAAACACGTTCATATAACATCTTTATTTACACTCACGTGTGGAATGTTGGTTTGCCTCGACTTATGTTCTCTCTTATTCGTCTTTTGATCACCGGTTTCAAACCGCTCCTGAAAATTCATCAATTAAATTAATGAAATTTAAATTTTTTATCTTTCACTCACAGTCTGTCCGGATTGACAATGTATAAATCGTCCCTCCATCGAAGGGCGTCGACGAGATTCGCTTGTCCCGGTTGAAGAGTCATATCTGTAATAAAAAGAAAAGAAGCATATGGTTGGCTCATGCCAGAACAGTTGTGAATGAATGAATTCATTTGAATAAACCGGAAATGCTGTTCAGTACTGTACTGGAATGTGGGTTAGTCCGTTTTTGTTTTGCGTAACTTACAATGCTCATTGCCATCCCAATTTTCAGACAAATCAGCCATGACGGTGTCAATAAGGTTGCGTTTTTTTAATTCCATTCAATGTCGTACCCGGACTCGAGAATCGTGTCAAAGGAAAATGAAACCATGCCCAAGAAAATGACAACATTGGTTGACGCTGATTCTCTCGAGACGACGCCTGCTATCGTTTGATTAAAATTCGGATATTTACTGCTCAAATTTTTATGTGTAAAATGACAAAAACGTGAATTAATGGCGCTCACTCATTTGCAAAATAATGAGTTAATTTGGAATACAGAAATTCAAATTAGCAGCTGATTCGCGCCCTAATTTGCATCAGCCAATTGAAATTAAGTAAAAACTTTTGAAAATAACGCGCCGTCTTGTGTGAAAAAGATACCTCAAAGATGCCTCGAAAATCAAAATTAGATAAATTTTTTTTTTTTAAAAAAAATGGAATGGTCGTTTATTCAACATTGTTAGTAGGCACTTACAAAAATCAAGAATATCGAAAAATATACTCTTGCAAAATAAGACAAATATTATCGATATATTCAAAAGATAAAAAGTTGAAAAGGGCCAAATTCTGTTTCCTTTATCACATTTTTCGTAACGTACAAAACGTTATTTGTAATATAGTATAATACTCATTTATACAAAAAAGTAATTTCGTGTTTGTGACTAGAACATTTCCTGCTAACAAAATACAGAAATGGCATATAAAGATGAGCAGAAAAAATTCACTTTCTGTACGTTAAATGGCGAAAATTACCAAATTGCATTAAAATTCATGGTATAAAATGGCGGAAATGGGGCAAATTAAATTAAATTTACACAAAAAATGGCAGAAATTAGCTAATTTAAATTAAATTTATACATAAAATAGCGAAAAATTGAACAAACTGAATTAAATTTTCCTCATAAATTGTTAAAAATCGGCCAAAATGCTTCAAATTTACATATAAAATGGCAAAAATTGGCCAAATATACAGAAAAAATACAATTTCCACATCTAAAATGGCAAAATTTGGCCAAACAACTAAATGTGCTGCCAAAAAAAAAAAAACGAACTCATCCTGCCATTTTATTCCCTTTAGTTACCAAACTATACACCTGATTATTCTGTAAAACATGTTCAATATTCCCAGCCCCGACATCCTTCCCCTCTTCCCCCTCCTTCTCCATCCCCGCATCACTCAACTTCAACTTATTCACAACAGACGGCTCCAACTTCTTATAAATATGCTCCGGATCCGCATTCCCCGCGTGTTGTCTCCCGAATAAATGATCGTAACTATCCCCGTCCGGGTTCCCCGAACCGAACATCGACGTCTGTCGGAACAAAACTTTCTCCTTCGCTTCAGCCAACACTTCCGGCGCCGACATGAACCTCTTCAATGTCGAAACCTTCGAAACAGGCAACGACGTCACATCCACCGACGCATAAAGCGGACCAACATCGTCCGAAACGACGGATTCCGTATGAATATTATCCTCCTCGAGTCCGTGCGTCTTCCACGCGTCTACACGATCTTCAGGGACATCGTAGAGCAATTCGCCACCAACATTTTTACTCGGAACATCCGAATCCGTTGCTAAATCCAAAATTCCGCCGATTAAATCGCTCGAAATCGTCGATTCCGGCGTTTTCCCAACGTTTTTTCGTGGCGGTTTAGTGATCGGAGGTCGTGGGGTGGCCCCCATGACGGTATTTTCGTATAAAGACTCGTCGTTGGGCGCTGGTACGTTTTTCGGAAGATTTTGCGGTGACTTTTGAGGCGATTTTTGTGTCTCCGTTGATGAATTCGAAGAGAGCGTCGATGTACTGCTGTTTGGGTCACTGGGGCCCTGTTTTTTGTACGATTTTAAATACACTCCGACAGATTGGAAGATGGCATTGCCCTCTTTCGTCTCTAGACTAAAAATCCCTTCGCCGCTCGCACATTTGCGACCCGCTTCGAACGAAAATGTCTCTTTGGTTTGGCTGAAACGACGAATATGGCGGTAGTGCCACGTATAGAGCGGTTTGGCTGGTTTGGATGTGGTATTGATTGGCGAGATGGAGACGTGGAGCGGTGTGACTACGAATTGGTAACTTCCGGTGAGGTTGCAGCGTTTTGAGGCTTCGGATTCGACGATTTGGACCGTGTAGATCTCGGCTAAATAATAAAAAAAAATGAGTTTATGGGTTTTTTTTTATTAATTATTTTTTAGTGTTTACGTCTGCTCATAGAGCTGTAGATCATGTTTTCCTCTGTGTCGTAATCTTTGGATTGTTGGATCGTTGACACTTGTGGGGTGGGTTGTGATGGGCGTCTTTGGGACCCGAAAGCGACTGTTTGGAATGCGGCAATCCATTCGGATAATTCCTGAGTTGTGTTGGCGGAGAATTGGTGGATTTGGTTTCTGCAGATTACCTGGAATTTGAAATGAATTTTGAATGAATTAACTATTTGTGTGATTATTATGGCGGTTGATTTTAGTTGGAAATAATTAATTGATTTACTGATTAGTTGGAAATTTGATAAAAAGAAATGAGTAAAATTCCAATGAATCATGGTTGAAATATGCAAAAAATGCGTTGGTTGCTTTTTATTAGTGTAGCATAATTAAAAGCACATGTTTTAATGAGTTTTTAATGTTTTTTTTGTCATTAATTATTTGAAAATTTTCTATTGGATAAATTCAATTTTATTTTTTAACTTTTTAAATAAAAAATAAAAATTTGAATTGTTTTTATCATTTCATCCGCGAGTTTTATAGATAAAAAAGTTAAATTCAAATCGCTATAAAGGATTTTAATGGATTTTTATTATAAAAACCTGGAATTTAGAATGAATAAATTAAAATTTTTAATTTTTAGATAAAAAAACCGGAACATTCAAATTGATTTAATTTAATTTTAATGAATTTTAATCATTAAAAACTAGTTAACCAATGTTTAGAGTCTTTTCACCATTAAAATCGCATACTTAAATGCAATTTTAACGTGTTTTATGACTAAAAAATTGAAAATTCCATTAAAAAATCCAAGTTTTCCATTTTTCAACTAAAAACTAAACATTTAATTCTCTTAATTTATCTTTTTTTATCATTAAAACTCAAAACATTCCATCAAATTAGTCCCAGCCATTTCCAAACTAAAAAAAAACCTAAAAAAATCAAATTATTATTTCCAAATGTATTATACCTCAAATACATAATTCTGATTCTTCTGAGTTCCCTGAGCTTGAACCACCTTAATACAATCATTCAACGGGATCAACTTATTCGGACTTTGATGTCGCGTAAACAACATCTCGGAATCAAACACCTCGACCCTTTCAACACCGAGGTTACTCGCTTGATACACGGCGTAATATTTCTTCTGCCACGACCTCTAAAAATATAAAAAAATAAAAATAAAAAAAATTAAATTATTAAATTCCATTTATTCATTATCATCAAAAAGAGGAAGAGAAATTTCCGGTAACCGTTAATTCCATTTTCGTGTTTTCGATGAGTTTTTTTTTTACCTTTAAGAGTTTTCCTAGCGGCGGCGTGTGCAGGTAACCGCGTTTAAACGGCTCTTCTGTATCCATCTGAATTATGAATCATTCAATAACCTGGAAAGAAGCGATAAATAAGTGGTCATTGTCTTGTGCAAGGATTTTTGTCGTGAGATTTGTACACCGTGTCCGGAAGAACACGAACTCTGTTGGCGATGTTCGGCCGGATTTCGCGAGAAGGATGTGATTAATCTGCAGGAAATTTGATACATTTACTGCCATCTGGTGAAAATAAATGAGTTGAAGAAATGTAAGGAATTTATAAATTTATATTTGGAAAATAGGAAATTGTAAACAAAATTTGTGTGGTTTTATTTTAAAATTAAAAAAAGTAAATAAAGTTTTTGTTTTTATTTTTTTTTAAGATTTTGTTGTGTTGTTGTTGTGAAAAGTTGGAAAAGTGATGTTTTTGTTGTTGATGTTTGGAATTGGTTTGACACTTGTTGATTTGTTATTGTTTTATTTCGTTTCGCGTTTTAGATATTGCTTAATTTACTTCCAAAGAATTGCGCTGAAACCGAGCTGAAACTTTGTTTGTCATAACTACTAACTTTGAAATTGATTTTCAAATATTTTTTATATTAAATTTAACAAAGAAAATTGTTTTTTTGAAACAAAAAAATGCAGCAGACTCCGTTCTGCTTTTAGACGCTCGTTTCTATGACAACATACTCATTGGTACGGTACCTTAATCACAGATAATAATCTGTGCCTTAATCATCATCGCGGAGTCTAGAAATCGTAAGCACAGTCAAACACTAAAAAAATGTTATATCTTTATAGTGACCAATCTGATTCAAATAATCACCAGCTGTATTCAAATGATCTTCGTTTATGTCGTTTTAGCGGTTTTTCAAAACCGGAAGTAGACTATTTGCGTGTCATTTTACTGTATGAAATCAACAACGGTTTATTTAAAAACGATAGATCAAGCATAGTGTTCCATGTTTCTCTACTCCAAACTGAGGATAAAATCTGCTAATTTCGTAGGTGGGGACGTCATTTAACCTCGCATTTAACAACATCCTAACGATTCCATGAGAAATCGGCATAAAAATTGGTAAGAGTTGCGAAAAATGATGACAAATCATGTGTATGGAAATCAGCGAACATCGTGGCCGCGGAACACGCACCTATAAAATACGTCGGCCACGATGTTCGCTGATGTCCGTCAAAATGGGTTGTCATTATTTTTCACAAATTTTGCAATTCTCTAGTTTATAGAATATATTAGCCAAGACAATGTTATCAACTAAATCTAATTTTTATTCAGTGTTCTAAGCAGTTGAAGTTAAGAATGGGTTTTACAAATAATAATAATAATAATAATAAAATGCAGCTATTGTTTCGTAGCCCAAAAGCCCAAAAGTTCTTGACTGTTACTATTTCCACAATGCTAAAAATAATAATAATATCTGCAATGTGTGTAAACTCTATTTAACAATTCGTGCACGAAACTCCCATTGGTTAATGGCCTATGCATTGTACTGAAAGTATATATTGTAGGGATATACCAAATAGTAAATTCACCGAATACCGAATAGTAAATTCACCGAATACCGAATAGTAAATTCACCCAATACCGAATAGTAAATTCACCGAATACCGAATAGTAAATTCACCGAATACCGAATAGTAAATTCACCGAATACCGAATAGTAAATTCACCGAATACCGAATAGTAAATTCACCGAATACCGAATAGTAAATTCACCGAATACCGAATAGTAAATTCACCGAATACCGAATAGTAAATTCACCGAATACCGAATAGTAAATTCACCGAATACCGAATAGTAAATTCACCGAATACCGAATAGTAAATTCACCGAATACCGAATTTTCACCGAATAGCAAATACCGAATTTTCACCGAAAAATGAAATGGCCGAATACCGAATACCGAAATTTTACCAAATAATAAATTGGCCGAATAGGCCAAATACCGAATGTCTACATCCCTAATATATTGTGCCTGGTATCTTATTTTAGTCGAAAAATCATTGGTTTGTAGTCCAAAAATATGCATGCCATTGTTAACAAACGTTCAAATTTTTGCCATGCATTTAGAATATGTTCTGTTGGTTTATTACTTGCACTTTCAATGTGAATTTTTGCGTGCAATATGGTATAAGCTCTATTAACCCTCGATAATCCCTAGATGTGAAAATAAAAAAAATAAAAAATCAACAAACCGTAATGCAAATCACCATTAAATTTTAATTTTTAACTTCCAAATTTGGTCATCAGTTTTACGCACCTTCAATTCAATCAAGCCCTCTATGGTACGTTGTACTACCAGGGGGCTGGTACCACTGAACGAACCTTCAGTAAAAAATGAATTTCAAAGTTTAATTTGAATAATTTACTTATTTAGTAAGAGTTTCTTTGGCTCGGATGTTTCTACAAAAAAAAGATAATTTTTTAACCTGCCAGCTGAGATAGAGTTTTTCAAAATGCTTGACGAAGTGCATCGAATTTAAAAGTTTAAATTCACTACTACAATAGAAGTGAAAGTTTAAATTTAGAAGTTTAATTTTAGCTTACCATTTGTCCAATTATTATATTGTAGTCAACCTGTGAACACCTATTAAAAAAAATTGTGTTCTCAGACTTTAAATCTATTACTTTTCAAATAAAAATAAGTTCTAATTGTTTGTCATAAAAATCCATCATTATTCAATAAAACTTTAAAAATACTAAATACTAAAAATTATCACCCTTAAAATCAATAAAATAGCTGAATTATCATGCAGTTACCGTATTACAGCTTTTGAAAATTGCTAAAATGTAAATATCCGTGAATAAAATGGCTAGCCCATCCAATCGGGGCCCTACTCTTGTATTTAGATCTTGGGTTCTTTGATCCCTGGGCCCTCAAATGCATTAGGCAAACTTGTACATCCACCTATGAATCCATAATACAGTATATGGACCCCATTATTTATTTGGCATTTGATTACATTACTGTGGGGCTCTGTGTAACTGAAGAGCCCCAAGTTTAAAATTTTTTATATATACATTACATAATAAATGCTCAGGGCCCCAAAAATGTCTTCACAGAGGGACTTAATTTCTGATAGTATTCAAATTGTTTAGAAATTTGTATTTTTTTTAATTTTTTTGTTATTTTTTATTTGTGAATCTGCATTTTTTATTTGTGAATCTGCATTTTTTATTTGTGAATCTGCATTTTTTATTTGTGAATCTGCATTTTTTATTTGTGAATCTGCATTTTTTATTTGTGAATCTGCATTTTTTATTGTGAATCTGCATTTTTTATCTCTGAAATACATTTTCTAATTTCTATTTCTGAAAATGTATTGTTTGCTTCTGCAAAAGCATTTTTATAGGTGAATGGACATTTAATGATTTCGAAACTGCATTTTTTAATATGATAACTGCATTTTATTGGTAGATACTTGCATTTCAGCAATTTGCAAAAGCTATATTAGTTTAATCAGAAGTACATAAAAGGGAGAGTTTATGTACTTGTTCGATGTTGTTCGATGTTGTTCGATTTTGCTAACCAGAGAATGATGCTAAATGAAACTTTTTCTAATAATTTTTTAAAATTTATTTATTTGTTTAATTTTTTAAATTTCCAATAAGAGAACTGATAAAATCTTTAAAAATATTTTTCCTATTTATTTTTAAAGTTTATTTCATTAGGCTCTGTCCTGTTTTTAGACACTCGTTTCCATAACAACAAGTTTTTAGTTACACCTCGATCATTTTATTTGGCATCTCGGGTAACTCGGTTTCGTTCGTAAGTTCTTTCTATCTTGTTTTAAATTTAAAATATTACCAAACAAATATAATTCCTCTCTCTTATTGATCAAGGTCATTTTAAATAATAATTTAAAACAAACAAAATTAAAAAAAAAATTTATCTTAACTATTTTTATAACTACTGTACGTATTTTTTATTTTTTTTTTATTCTTTTTTTCCTTCAGATTAAATAATCAGTTTTGGAGACATTTCCAGTTGACTAAAATGGCTGACAAAATTTCAGTTCCACGTGTGAAGCTATCCAATGATGCTGAAATTCCAATCATTGGACTAGGAACTTGGAAGGTATAAATTGAAATTATATAAAAAAACTACACATAGATGGAATCTTTATGAACTCTTGGTAAAACTACAGATTAAACAATATATTTTTTAATCTGTAGTACAATTGGATAATTCACTAAAAGAGAAATGGGGGGTTACTGGTTACTGATTTTATGATGATTTGTCATGATGAAACACAACCAAAATCGGGGGAAAAAATGGACCATCATCACGTGAAAAAATTATTTATTTCAAACTTTTAAAAACTTATTTATTTCAAACTTTTAAAAACTTATTTATTTCAAACTTTTAAAAACTTATTTATTTCAAACAAACTTATTTATTTCAAATTTTAAATTTATTTCTAAGGAGAGGTGCAGCGTTTTGTGAGATAATAAAAAGGTGTGCGTCAAAAATGACCATTATGTGGACATTAGCCAGAATTTCTGTGGTTTAAGTTTAATGTTTCGGACTCTGACCAAACAATACTTTTACATCTTTAGCAAACTATGAGTTTTAATTTTTTAAAAAATATTATTATATCACAAATCTAATTATTTTTTAATCTGTCTAGCAAACTTTGGCGTTTCAAAGTCCACATACAGGTGTCTCAAATGAAATACGAACATAATAATTGCACAATTGATATAATTAAACCTTTAAATTTAAATATTTGCATAGCACATTCAACCTGTGGCATGGCCCACTCAGGTGATCAACTAAAATAAATTTTTGTTTAATTTAAAAAAAAAACAAAAAAAAACAACTAATAACTGTAAATATTTACAGCCAGTTGGGCATAAAATTTAAAAAATATATTCATCTTAGATTTTATGATTTCAGTCTGAACCAGAAGCAGTTAAAAATGCAGTAAAGGATGCCATTGATATTGGTTACCGCCATTTCGACTGCGCTCTGGCGTATGAAAACGAAGACCAAATTGGAGATGCGATCAAAGAGAAGATTGACGAAGGCGTTGTAGTTAGAAAAGATTTGTTCATTACTTCCAAGGTTTGTAATATATAGTATTATAAAATAATTGTTAGTTTATGTTTTATAATTTTTTTTAGGCTTGGAATACGTATCATCCTCGCAAACTAGTGAAAGATGGTCTTAAAAACACATTGAGCAATTTGAAGATGGAATATCTAGATTTGTATTTGATTCATTGGCCGATCGCTTACAAAGTTAGTCATGAAATATATAATTTTAATAAATTTAATAAATCGATTAGTGAAGAATGGTATTATTTTATTTTATTTTTTGTTTTAGGAGGGTACGGAATTGTTTCCTAAGGATGAAAGTGGGAAAATTGTTACTAGTGATGTCGATTATCTGGAGACTTGGAAAGTAATTTAACATCGTATGCAAGCGTTACAAGTCGTGCGTCAAAAGCAACAAAGCACCATCTGTTCTCACGTCCTTAGCGCGCTAAAGTTGAATTGTTTCAACTTCATCCCCACATACGATAACGTGCTGAAAAGCACAGCGCATTGGCTTGCACGTATCAGTTCCCATGCATCGCAACATTTTAGCACATAACGAATGCACGTTAATACGTGCATGAGAACTAGAATTTGGAATGGTAATGCACGATGCATTTTTGCAAATAATAAAAACTCATTTTTTTGGGCCAGAAAAGATCTGTTTGCATCCTGAAAGATGCATTTGAAACCTATAGAATAATTTTTATAGGGTTTTATATGCCTAAATAATTTTTCAAGAAATAATGTTGTTATTATTTGTTTTAAAAAGATCAAATTTTGGCCTAAAAAGATACATTTTTTGCATCCAAGCATGTGACTGCAGAGTTAGATCTTAGAAAAATATTTTATGACACTTTTGGATAATTTTAAACTAAAAAAAAGTACTAAATGACTTTTGCTGCTTTTTTGCATAAATGCTGCAGTTTGGTGCATTATTTTCTCATTTTGCAGCGCTTGATAACAAACAACTTACTTGATGCCAAAAATATTCCGACTAAATACAATATTTGAATTAGGGTCTCGAAGATTGCTGCCGCGAAGGAATGGTTCGCAACATCGGATTATCAAACTTCAACAGCGTGCAGATCCAGCGAATTTTGGACATTTGCGAAATCAAACCCGTGATGCTCCAAGTTGAATGCAACCCATATCTAAACCAAGAAAAACTCTTTCAATTCTGCAAAGATAAGAAATTGGCACTGACCGCTTACAGTTGTCTGGGATCACCTGCCAGGCCATGGTTAGACAAAATACTCACTCTTTTGTCAGTTTATATAAAATATTTATATTTTATAGGGTTCAAGCGTCCGATCCGGTGTTGTTGAATGACCCTGTAATTTTGAATTTGGCTAGTAAACATAGCAAAACAAGTGCTCAGGTGAGGAAATTGATTTTTATTGGATTTTTGAAGGGTTATTTTGAGTTATGTCTTTAGATTTGTTTGAGATATTTGATTCAACGTGGGATTGTTGTTATTCCGAAGAGTACCAATCGTGGACGAATTGAATCGAATTTTAATGTAATTTTGAAGAATAATTAGGAATTTAAGATTATTTTTTATTTTTTTTTTGGTTTTGTACAGGTGTTTGATTTTGAATTGCCTGAAGAGGACATTATAAGCATTAAAAGCTTGAATCGGAATTTTAGAGCGGTTGCTTTGGAATGGTAATTGAATAATTTTAAATTGATAGTGGCAGGTGCTGTTTGATTATTGAGGATGCAATTATTTTTAATGGCATTTGTGCTGATTTGGTCTGGAAAAATTATTTTTTGTGTTCAGAAGACAAATCATGCACATGTTTGAATGTAATAACGACCACTTGTGCAAGTTTACGACCTAAAACTACCATTTTTCACATTTTTCGTATGAAAAACACATTTTTATGCATTTTTTTTGGCTGAAAAACACATTTTCTGTGCATTTTTCGTCTGAAACAATTTTTGTGCATTTTTCGTTCGTAAAAATCCACTTGTTAGAATTTTTCATTCGAAACAGAAATTGTTCTATATTTTCATCTAAATAACAGGGACCATGTTATGTTGAAACAGCATATTTTCGAGTTTGAGGCAGATACTTTTTCCCGAATTTTCTACTACATGAGAAAAGCACCTGACGCAAATTATAAAACACCACCTCTGAAATTACACAATATAATAATCTATAAAAAATAATTCTTCTCTTTATAGGATTAAAGACCATCCACATTACCCGTTCAATGCCGCATTCTAACCTTGAAATGAAATAAAATTGTTATCAAATTGATGATTTTTGTTTTTATTACAACATTAACTAACATGGTTACGCTAAAATTTAGCCGTAACGAAAATAAATACATTCGATCAGGTCTTAATATATATATATTATTTTTTTTTTTCTTGGCAAATTAAAGATTTAGTTTTTCACCATTCGTGAACATGTCTTACACATATGTGTATAAGTACAATCAGTACATAACAATGGGATTGCCGTTAATTCACTGTAAATATAAATATGCAATTTTCAGTGCACTTAAAATACATCTTTTCGTTTTGTACATTTGAGCATTTTATAACTGGCCTCAGTTGTTTTGTTTTTTTTGCCATTTTATAAAGAATATATATATTTATATTGTATTAAAACTTAAAAAAAATAATATGAACATATTGAACATATTTTTAACCTTACATTTGATACGATATCAATATAAGATAAAAATGTATATTCAAACAACCAAAACCAGATTATATGAAACAAGTTTGATTGAAAGATGAATTTGTTGAGAATATCTATGTGGATTTTTTGTTTGATAAGTTTTTTTCTTGTTTTTTTTTTGTTCGAAGCAACACAGTTTCGACGCCCACATTTTGAATGGAGGTATTTTGTTGTCAGTTATGAACTGATGCCATCTGGAGTTATTCTAGAAATGATAAATGTTCTGAACTGTTTGGCACATTTTGTGACGTTTTATCCTTTATCATGGCATCGGGAATTTGGATTTGAAATGGCGTCGGTTCAAAACTGAGATAAATTTGGGTTGAAAATTGAAATGTGGGAAATATAAAAGTTAAAAATCAATAAAATTAGAAAATACAAATTGTTTTTATCGAAAGCGAGTGTTTCGATGATTTTGGCTCTTTTTTCAAATATGGGATGAGTGAGTCGCCATTAACATAAATCAAAAATTGTTGACTTATTTTTGAGATTTCAAATGGATTTTCAGGAATTTTCAGAATTTCGTACATTTTCCGTACGATTTTCTTAAAACAAATTAAGGAGTTCTTGTAGATTATGAAAATTTTCTACAAATCTTAAAAAAATTTTCTACAATATTTAAAGATACTAAATATTAAAGATTTTCTTTAAAATTTAAATTCTAAACATTTTACACCAAATTTGTGGATTTCTTGATATTTCTTATCAATTTTAACAATTTAATATAATAAGACAGTCCTGCAAATCTCTAAGTATTCACACTTTTATAATATCATAATAGTAAAAAACTTAAATTGTCCAAAATGGCGACCCTCGAATCCCCTGACTAGCACCACATTCTTTAAACTCACCTCTCAAACAACAACAAACCCATTCACTAGAGAAAAAAACACTCAAAACACCCTCAATGATTCTTGAGATCAAAAATCTCAATCAACAATGGCTCCACATCCTTCGGATTAACATCCAAAAAAACCCTCACATGATTCTCATTCAATATATGCAACTCATCCAACTTCTGCCTCAACCTCACATAAACCGACCTCGCCTGACACCCATAATACATCGACTCCAAGTACCGCCTCAACAGATAAAAATACGCGTCCTGCTCCAACTTGATCACGTCCCCATGGATCACATTGGCTCTATCAGGATTAAACAATGCAATGGCACTCAACAACAACATAATATTCTCATCGTTCCGCCACGCGGGCTCGAAAGACTGAATGAACCTCTTGTGTTCCTCGTAAACATTTCCTTTAGCCTCTCGCAGCACCTCCAACTTGATGCACAACGACTTCTTGGGCCCCTCCCAGCACCCCTTCTCAGGATCATAGGTCATCACGGACCTCAGGATCATCAGTTCGGTGCACCCCCCCTTGAGCAGGGCGATCTGGTCCTCCTGGCACAGGTTTTTGAACCCCGTGATCTTCTTGGACATTTTGATAAGCCGCCGGATTGCGATGTCCGTCATATTGATCACGTTGAGCAGCGAAGGGTCAGTGGAGCCCATCATCCGGGGGTCGTTCTGCAGCGGACTCAGCATGGCGCGGTTAGCTATGGTGAGTTCGTTGAGTTTTTCCATTTCCAATTTGGACAAGTCGCGGAGAGATGATGTGGACACGAGGGTCAGCGGGTTCCGGTGGTGGGAGTCTTGGATTTCCTCGAATTCCGCTTTGATGGCGATGTCGAAGACGTTGTTGACCGTTTCTTTAGTCGTTTCGCCGCAATTTTTTTGGAAGTCCGCGGCCGGACTGTTGATGGAGGACTGGGGGCTGGTGGGGGTGGTGAAGGGTGAGTTGAGAGTGGTTATGCTGTCGCATTCTGAGGTTTCGGATTGTGGGGTGTGGACATCTAGGTCGTTTGTAAGTCTTTTTATTTTGGTTTCCGGTTCGCTGTCGTCCGTTATGTGGTCGGCGGGGAGCGGGCTCGTTACGCCGACCGTGCAGGTGGACATTGGGCTGGTCACGCCGATGGAGCTAGAGCTAGGGCTTGTGACGCCGATAGAGCTGGAGCTGGGGCTAAAGACACCCATGGAACTGTCGGAAGAATGCGGCGAGTTTTGTTGTTTGTTTGGATTTCCCACTTCCAAGTGGCGTTTGTGCCGGTTTTCCTCGATTTTTGTTTTTTCATCTTTTTTTCCTCGTCAGTCATGATCCATTCCTTTTTCATGCCGATGTCAAAGCATTTTCTGAGCCGACATTTCTGGCAGAAGCGACGTGTGATTATCTCCACTTTGCAGTTATTGTTAAATGGACATTTGTATTCCTGAAATTCATAAATTAATTAATTAAATAATTAATAATTAGTTAACATCACTTATTGTTATTAATACAATTCATATTTTGCTTCATATCTTATTTTGTAATCCCTTACTTTCTTTTTAAGCGCATTTCTCCTGAAAAACGCTTTGCACGACTCGCACGTTATAGCATTGAAGTTATACCCCAACGCTTTGTCGCCACAAACACCGCAGACCTTAGAGTCTCCTTTTCCCAGTGCTTTCCCCGGCGACGTGGGACTGTCCGCGGAAGCCATTTCCGTCGTCATACTGGTGGATGTCCACCAATCATCCGGATTATACCTAAAAATAAAATTGAAAAACCATTAAAAAATCAACTAAAAACATCATTTAGTCAAAATTTACATTTTTAAACCCTAAAAATCATAAAATTACCCATAAAAATCACAAGTATTCCAACCAGGTGTCCTAAAAAGCCAAGAATTCGTGATCACCACGTTTCCATGGCGATCTTTCATTGCAAATATGCAAAAAAAATCCCTACAACTTCCTCTAGTTTTGTATTCAAGGCCCAAAAAATCATATCTTTCTTTTATATCCAAAATATGTAAATCTTGGATCTCCATGCCACTCATTACGTATAGCACGCATTTAAAATTCAAAAAGAAAAATCATATTGAAAGAAAGTCATTCAAATGTTGCAGATGTGGGACAATGAGTTGGAAAAACACGTGCCAACCATGAATAGTAAGACCTTGTTCGAGAAGGAAGAAGAAATAAAAGCTTTAAAACCCACACAGAAAGGTGTAAATATAAAAAGAATTAAAATCAATATTTCATCGTGTTTTGTGTTGTTCTAATCGTTGGGATTTGATAGTATAAAGTATTCACCTGAATATACAACATTTCACGCCTGACATGTTGCAGAACACCTGTGATATTTTCCCCTTGAAATTAATAAAGGTGATGTTATCGACATGTTTATTCGATGAACTTTGAGGTTTTTGGTCATTTACGCTGTTCGGTTATCGGTTATCTGGGTTTTGTCGTTTTGATATGATTGAATGATGGGTTTGCGACTAAAATTTTATGTTATGAAAGATTTATGTGGGGAAAACCACTAAAATTTGAATCACGTGATCAAAAATTCGATTAAAAATCTATTTTTTTTAGTCGTAACCAAAATTTATAAAATTCAATATGCATGCGAAAATGTACACGTGACGTCAGTCCACTAAGAAAAACCACAACAACAATTTGAAATATAGTTTTTAACATTTTGTCATGTAAAACACAAACCAATTGACTGAATATCGAAACAAATTGGGTGTTTGCTAATTTATTTTTTGGTTATTAGGTACTAAAAAATATCGATAAGTCATTTTGACTTAACCCACTTATTTGACTTATCAACATGGGAAGTGACGTATTTTACAAATATTTTTTATTTTAAAAAAAAATTCCTTCAGTGGGAATTGATAATATTTCTTTTCTTTGCCACCTGTAACTCATCAAATAACCACAAACAAGGGTTTTAGAATAGGAAATAAAACATAAAACTAATTACTTATTTCCTTATCATCACTATATTATCCCGGCTCTTTATCATAATCTTAACCATAAATAGATAATAAAAAAAGTAAATCCATTGAAAATTGAAACTTTACGACGTTAAAGATAACTTAACAATTAACTAAAGCGCTTTCGTTGTCTACGAATTAAAAAAACGAAATATCTGAAATTGTTACAATTTATTTCATTAGTTAACCTTTGAAATCATTGCAATAAGCAAATAAATCTATTTTATCTTATCAAATTACCTAATTGTAAACTATGAAAAGTTTGATTGATTTGATGACTAATTGACACTTGACAAAACTCAATATATTTTCACCTATGTTGAATATTTCGTATTAATTCGTGGGATTCTTGAATTTATCACTTCTTCCTGCAAAAAAAAAATTAATAATATATCATTTAAAAATTCCAAAAAATTCCAAAAAAATTCCAAAAAATTAAAAGAATAAGTGAAAAATAGTTTTTGTTTCCTTCTAAGTGAATGAACTGTAGAAATTTAAGGATATTACTCACCAAATTAAATATTGAGTAATTTATTTTTACTGGGAAATCTAACTAATTCATATTTATAAAAATCAAATAATAGATTACAATTTCTTATCTCAATATCTGTTTTTAAGAAATAAAGAAAAACAAAAATTATTTTTTTTTATCGATTTTTTTTACAACATTAACTTACAATGTGGCCAACTCAGCTTGACATCAGCTGATGTAGAAATGTCTATTTCTCTGATTAATTGATCTTCGGGGAAAATGAATGAAAAAAAATAGTCATTAAAAGAATTGTTAATCAAGGTCAGAGAAGAAAAAATATGATTCAAGAAAAAATATGAGACCAAGTTCCGTTTCAAGTTGAAAACACTGATAAACAAGTGATCGAGTTTTATCAGTTGTAGCTCGTGGAGTTTGAACGTGTTGGAAAATGTTCGGAATATTTGTTTTCTTGTGCTTACATTTCTGTCAAATGCGCATATCTGTGTGTTTGTGATGGTTTGTAGTGGTGAACAGCGATAGGATAGTGGCCGCCATTTTTGTTGACAAAAATTATGTAACGAAGAAATGTTAATATTTTTTTTTAAATTGTTACGTAATTGTTCAATAAAATAATAATAATATATTGTCTGAAAATTGCATTGTTTGTTTTTATAGTCTGGGAAAAAAGCGTCTTGGAAAGCGTTGTTGAATTGGTTTTATAAATTAATTTCTCTGAGGGATAAACGATGGCGCCACTTGATAATGCAATTTCTCTTGATTGAGTCATCAAGTTTTTTATATATGAAATACATAAAAAATAAAATAAAAATATTATAAATAACATCTATTTTTATGAAAAAATACGTAATAAAAACTTTTGAATATTTTTCCACTGTACTATCTAGGTTTCACTTTTATTTGGCAATTATTTGATCCAAAAATGTCAAACAAATCATATTAATTAAATAAAGCAAACAATATAAAAGATAGATAAATATGTAGTTATTATTATAAGACAAAACAGCTCAAAATACTGATCCAATTTATCATCCCTATAATGCGAATAACTGATAATAATTTGATACATTGATTTTCCTACATAAGCAATGACCCATCTTTCCTGTCTATAGATCTACTGGGAGTAAACTGAGGTCAATAGCTGCCAACAGACCAGCAAAAGGAATGTGGTGATCCACCGTTTTATTAATTGCCTCCACACAGCAATGACAAGATTCATCTGCA
>JH431783.1:261953-348268 GCA_000239455.1 Strigamia maritima
TCTTCGAGAAAAGAGTTTTATTTGTCGTTCAGCTGAATATACTTCTTCAATTGCTGAGTGTCGATTGAGTCAAGAAGATAGGCGCAGTCGACCGGATGCTTTTGGTGCGAAGAATGAAGCTGTGGATTATCTGGAGAACCAATGCATACAATGTAAACTATTATTTTACTCTATTTGGGAGTTTTGTATAAGCAAAAGCACAAAATATATATATAATCAAATTTAGATATTTTTGATGCAATTTGGCATATTTTTGAATTTTTTTGACAATTTTTCATGCTGTTTGCATGTTTTTGCTGCCTTTTTTTAGGCATTTTGGCACATTTTTTATACATTTGTTTATATTTTTGATACATTTTAGACGTTTTTAATGCTTTTTGCACATTTTTGATGCATTTTGTAATTTTTTGGAATATTTAAGTGTATTGATACATTTTTTGACATTTGGCATATTTTTGATGCATTTTGGCATATTTTTAATGCATTTTGGTCATATTTTTGTATGCATTTTGGCATATTTTTGATGCATTTTGGCATATTTTTGATGCATTTTGGCATATTTTTGATGCATTTTGGCATATTTTTGATGCATTTTGGCATATTTTTGATGCATTTTGGCATATTTTTGATGCATTTTGGCATATTTTTGATGCATTTTGGCATATTTTGATGCATTTTGGCATATTTTTGATGCATTTTGGCATATTTTGATGCATTTTGGCTATTTTGATGCATTTTGGCATATTTTGGTACATTTTGACATTTTGTATACATTTTCTATTCTGGCAGTGGGTCTAGACTGCAAATCTGAACGCAAACCAGATGCCTTCCCAACATACATCGATGCAGTCCGAAGTAACGTTTCCTCAGAAGAAGATTGCACTAACCAGTGTAAAAAAAACAAACAATTCACTTGCCGCGCTTACGGTTACCGTTCAATTTCGAGCGAATGCCTCTTAAGCTCTGTGGATAAAACAGCTGGTGGACCGGAATCAATCCTACCAAGACCCGAGACAATCTACGTGTCCAGAGAGTGCAGAGTAATGGCTGAAAATATTATAGAATTCACAACAACCCGTCCAACAGACATCACGTCCTTCCCAATCATTACTAAACCACCGCAAATTCAACCTTGGGGTCCCCATTCAGGTAAAATTAAAAACAAACAAAAAAAAAAAACAACAAAATATGTCCATAACATTTTGTATAATTTCAGGTCGGTGTTCGAAAGGGGGTTTTCAAATATACGAAAAAACTCCTGGATTTGCATTGGGTGTTGAAGATATCCGTGCATCAATGTTCACAGCTGCAGTACCGGGCATTACGGCCGAATGCAGAGCACGATGTGATATGGACCCAGCGTGTTCCGGGTTCACTCAAGATTACCTAAAACTTACTTGCCTATTTCATGCTGTTGATGTAGCTGATGATGCGGCGCGTCAACGATTGATTCGGGCACCATCTAGTGCATATTTTGAGATTACTTGTATCAAAGGTATAAAATAATTTTTTTTTTTAAATTTCATTTAATTTTTTTTTTTTAATGTTAATTTTAGTTGTTACGGGCTGTGATAGATTGTGGGCTTTTGATCGGTTATTAGATAAGTCATTTCTGGCTTTTGCTACTGAAACTCATTTGGGAATATCGAAAGCTGCGTGTGAAGAGTCGTGTTTGGCAGAGAAGCGATTTGTTTGTCGGGCAATGACGTATAATCGTTTCCGCGGTGAATGTCGTCTGTTTAAAGACGACAGATTTATGCTGCCACAAGCATTCATTGAATCAGCTGGAACTGATTATTTTGAAAACCAATGTGCGGGAACACCATTTTTCATCGCACCTAGTAAGAACACAAGTGTGTAAAACACAGTAAAAATTGTTATTTACATTTTTTACATTAAAAATTAGGACAAGGAGGGACTTGTGACGTTGTAAGACGCCAAGGCATGTTCCTGCAGTATGCCGACACCAACACACCAGCTACAAGTGAACGGGAATGTGAACATGTGTGCAGCATTAATTCTAATTTCACTTGTCGATCTTATTCTTTTCTTGGTGATGTAAGTACAAATGAAACCCCACCAAAAAAAGAACTAAAGGTTGGGTAAAACTTGCATTGAAAGTATATATTACGGCATCGTATTTTAATCCTCTGAGTCAAGCTGAGTCGAAAAATCATTGTTTCTTAGTCCACAAACGCTAACAATGCAAAATAATACACATTTTTGTGTTTTTATATTGTTGCGCACATTTTTGGGCTACGAAACAATGATTTTTCGACTCAGCTCAACAAAGGGATTAAAATGAGATATCATAATGTATACTTTCGATACAATGCATTTCTCAACCAATGACATTTTAATAATAATAAGAAAATAAAATTTTAATTTTTTTAAAGCAAAAGCAATGCCTTTTAAGTGCAGTAACTGCAACTGAAATAGGTATGCCATTGATGAATGACAACAATTCCGTCTACGTGGAACGGATCTGCGAAGAACAACCGGTCATAACAACAACAATTTCTCCAACTGATGGACAAACTTGTACTGCAGCTGGATTCAGCATGGAAAGAACAATTGGTGTAACAGCTAAAATTCATCACAAGTATAACTAAATAACAAAGAATTATAACTATATTAATGTTTCTAACTATTGCAGGAATGTTTTAAATGCCAATTCACTTATTGGCAGAACAAAACACTGCATTCGCAATTGCAATCGAGTGAAAGACGTTTGCAAGGCGTTTGTACAGAAACTGGGCATGTCGTGTCTTAGTTTTAACAGTGCTGTTGATAGACGTGACCTTGTGGCGTCACCAGGTTCTATTTACTTTGAAAAAGTGTGCTTAAGAGGTATAGTTGAAGACTTGAAGTTGATATATTGTTGAATAATTTTTATAAAATGAATTTGATGTAGCAATTGGTTGTGGAAAGCTGTGGATATTCGACCGTTTGATTGGTTTTGAGTTTCCGTCAAATGAAGCAAAACGAATTCATTTGGAAGTTTCAACTCGTCAAGGTTGTCAAGAACTGTGTCTTCTAGAGGGCGCTTTTGTATGCAGGTAATACGGGTCTTCTTCTAATATATTCAATTTCAACAAATACTGTAATTTTTTATTTTTTATTTTTTATTTTTAGATCGATTGTGTATGTGTACTCTAAGAAGGAATGTCGTTTATACCCTATTACTAGGTATACAAACCCGTCTTCTTTTCGGGCCACTGATAAGAAAAATGTTGATTATATGGAAAATCAATGTGCACCTGAACCTTGAAATTATTTTCTATTTTTATATGTATTTAATAAACAGTAGTAGTGTTTGAGTAATATTTCCTGAAATACCGAAATTATTTAGTATGGTGTAGCACGTCTATCATACTTAGTTCTAGATCTCCGACTCGGACCAAAACCACCTCTATCACTAAAAGGTGGTCCACTAGAACGATATCCATAACCCCTGCCTCTTGGTTGACGAAAACTGCCTCTTTCTCTAGGTGGCCGATTTGTCGCCGAATAAATACCAGGTCGATTGGTCCGTTTTGCATTTACTTTAATTTGGCGACCCCTAAAAAGCGTTCCATGCATCGCCATAGCCATTGTCACTGAATCTACATCAGAAAACTCAATGTATGCAAACCCCTTAGGATGACCAGTGAATTTATTAGTCAAAATTGTGACCCGATTAACCGCTCCGCACCCTACGAAATGTCGTTCCAACTCTTCAGCCTTCGTTTCGTAATCTACATTTCCGACATAAATTGATCTCGAATCTAATTCTGCTTTGTCTTCGACTTCGAATTCCATTGGTGAAAGTGAACTTTCAATTTCCACTTGCAACTCTTTCAATTTTGCAACTTCTTCCATTTCCTGAAGTTTAAGCGAATCCAAATCAGTGTCCATTTTGGTGCTGATTAACTGATTTGTCTGCAAAGAAACATGTAATGACTGTTTACCGACAAGTTTTGTCTTTTATATACGAATGAATGTGGTGATGTCCGATGTGGCACGTAATACAAACGTGATGATGAACATTTATTGGATATTTTATCATTTTCCAATTGATCTGCACTTTAAAATTGTATGATTACGTAATTAATGGAAAGTTTTGATGCATTGAAATGGTGATGCATTAAAACTAGTTTTGTTTGAAAATAACTTTACAGTTTTATTTTAAAATCTCCAAATTACAATGAAAACCCCTAAAAATCCAAGGACATCAAAGTAGTAAACTTGTCAAAAGGGGTAGCAATTAGACTGCAAGTACCCTTTCTGGTTAAACACAGGAATTATAACATAAGAAGTCACATGTGTAGAGGTAACTTTTTTTTTGTAACAAAATAATAAATTACGTAGCAAGAAAAATTTTCAAATTTGGTGTTTTGTAATTTAATATTTTATTATCGAAAAATAATCCAAAATTATCCAAAATTAATGAATTCAAGACATGTAGCTTATCGTTAAGTCGAGTGCAGTCACTCAAAACAGAAAAAAATGATTATTATAATAATTTGAATAAAAAAGTTGAATTTTTAAATGTGCGTGATTTTAAGTGGAACCAACCTTTGTGTGGAAAAGGAAGATGAAGATCATTCGCCTTTTTTCAGAGAAAGTTTTATATTTTTCTTAGCTCCACCGACGGCAAGGTCAATGCCATATCCTAAGGGAGAAAATAACTCCACGTGACTTATTACCGGCCAATCACCATCAATTTGTCCGGAAGAAAACTTTTTCAAGGCAGACGATTTTTCCATCATTTTGCTCAAGTTGCGAGACCTTTCCACTGGACCAACGTTTCCTGTCAGATAAATCTCAAAATCAGTTATAAAATAGTAAGTAATCTTTCTAATAATTTTCTAATAAAATTTTTGTTTTTATAATTTAATTTTTTACTTTTTTTCTTTTTTGTTGCTCAAGTTTTCTCTGAGAAAGTTCATTCAACTTTCTCTTCCGGGTCAAGGTGATCTGCTACCTGCTACTAAGAGTGGAAACAAGTGAAAAATTCTCTCTTGGTTGTCCCTCTGCTAAAGGTGAACGTTCTGCAAAAACAGGAGTTGAAAGGTCATATCTAATTCCTGGTAAATGAAATGAATACATATTTTGTTTTTTTTTTTATATATAAATTCTATAATTTTTTTTCAGGTAAATGGTTATTGTATGTGAAAACTGAAAAAATGCATTATTTAGACTTGATGAAATGTTTATTTGTACCATATTTGGTTTTATCGTATTTCGTTCAAGCAGGTAAGATTGAATTTGATTATAAACTTGTTTTATTATATAAAATTAAAATAATGGACTAATACTGAAATTTTAATGAGAAATTTAATATTTCTTTAATTAAGAAAAAGGTACGGTACTTATAAATTCCGTGTTATGATTTTTTTGTAATATCATAATTATGTTATTAATTTATTCATGTTACGTGCATATAAACAAAAACAAATCTCAAATGCCCCACATTACAGTCCTTAATTTCTACTTTCTATGACCTTTTTTTAAAAAATAAAAAATAAATTTCAATTTCAATTTTTTTTAAAAAAAAAAAAAAGATTATAAAAATTAATTTCATGACTTCACTGCATAACATATCTAGCAAATTCATAACATTAATTATAAACAAGTGTTCACATATCATAACTCTTATCTAAATTTCATCAGTACAGAAATAGTTCATAGTATCGTTTCAACAACCAATCCTGAGATAAAAGACCACTTCTGCATCATCTTCGCTTAAATGGCCACTTGAGATTCCTCTTCAATAAATCTCTCCCTTAGTTCCTTGCAATTGAACCCAGAACTGCTCATCTCTTTTTTCCACTCAACATTTAACACTTAACACTATAAATGTCAAATGACTAATATGACTTTCACTTCTTTCAGAAATATGTGACCCCCACACAGCTCTATTTGAATTAATTACCGGCCATGTTTTGACGTCATCATCCGCCACCATTGACTCACAACCAGAAACTCTCATATTAGATGACTGCTTAGCTGCGTGTAGAAGAAATGCATCCTGTGCAGCGGTGAATTATGAAACCGGACTCTGTGTGTTGTTTTCGCTTAACGCCGATCAAAAACCTAAAGCCTTATCTCCATCACAATTTCCTGTTTTTACACTTTATGGACAGAAAATATGTCCTCCAGGTACTGAATACCCGAATGCCTTTAAAATAAATTTTTATATTATATATTTTTTTTCAGATAATGGTCCTTCGTGGTCTTATGGTGAAAGCGAATGGGCATGGGAACGAGTACTCGATTCCGAGTTAAAAGGATATGTTAAAAAACAATTACACACAAAATCAAGAACTGATTGTGCAATGTTTTGTCTTCAAGAAGAAGAGTTCACTTGCCGCTCAGCAAATTACGATTACGAAAACAGTTTGTGTTCCCTTAATGATATGGACCGCTTTAGTCTCAGTCATGTTGGGGTTCTACGTATGCGGAAAGGTGTTGATTATTTGGAAAATCACTACGTGTCAGGTAAATTTATATTGATTGTTTAGTTCTGCTGCTGATTTAACCCTCAGACGCCTAACATTTTGGGTCAACGCAAAGACCTATCAATTGACATGTTTTATATACTCTTGAGTTGAAGCGCTTTAGTGCTGTTACCATGGTTACCATGGTTTTACCAACTGACGCTAGGTGTCACCGATTGTAAAAATCAAGACACTCGGTCAAAATGTGATCATTTGAACAGCATGCAAGGTGTTTAATCAATTATTTATGATAATTGTGTATATTAACTTAATTTTAATTCCAATTAGTGCAATTAATTGCAATTGATATGAAATGTGAACTGAACATGTGCCGACTGCTTTGTTTATTCTCTACTTTACATATAGGTGGCGTAGTATTTTAAAAGCGCTCTCACTAAAGAGAAAAAATGCAGTGAAAACAGCAAACGTTTTACGCTGAGATTTTAAGGGGCTCATATAAGTCTGAAAATTACGAAATAAATTGAGTGTATGTAAAACCACTTTTTGAACAGCTCCAGAAAATTTCAAATTTTTTGAAAAATTTTTGAAAAAGATTTGTATTCAGAGCTATTGCCTGTGTCAATTGTCCCACAGGATAAGTTTCTGAGGGTTAATATATATTATCGTTCAGATCCTGCACGACTTTGTGAATACCAAAAAGTCGATGGACGTATAATGAAAACCGTGGATGCTGTTTATCGAAATATAACTTCATTGGACGGTTGCCGTCGCTTGTGCAGTGCATCACCTTTCAGATGTCGATCATTTGATTTTGGAGCAACGGACGAAGATGTCTGCCGGCTTAGTCATCATGCAAGTGCATCTCTAACTCACATTCATGAACCGTATTTGGAAATGGCCGACACAGCCACTTATGAATTAAGTGCATGTTACAATGGTAAAAATAAAATTATTAAATTCCAGTAATGTCCAATTCTGATTCAAATGTCCAATAATTTTCAAATTATACGTTCTTCTATTATAGTCACTGTAGAATGCCGCTCAGCTGACATGATTGCAAGAATACTCACAAACAGGCTGTTTAATGGAAAAATCTATGCAAAATCCAGACCTCGATCTTGCGTGACTGATGTTTCTAATGAGCTCGAATTTGAACTTCGTATGGCTTACGGTGATGTAAACTGCAATGTCCAGCATGATGTGAGTGTTTTGAATTGTTCAAAGGTGCAGTCAATTGTTTAAATTACGTTTTTAGAGTTATGGAGCATTTTCAAACGATATTGTACTGCAACATCATGATCTTATAGTCACAAATCAAGATTTAGGGCTTTCTGTGCACTGTCAATATGATTTGCAAAACAAAAGCGTGAGCAATGGAGTTAATCTTAACATTCAAGGGTATGTAACAATAGTTGCGTTCAATATCGAGAAATTGACTACTCAACTTCTCTTAGGCAAAATATGTCATAAGTCTGAGAAGTCAACTCAACGGTCGGCAGAGAAGTCAATCCATAAGAAGTGAGTCAGAAACAACTTCTCTGACTATGAAAAGTGACTTCTCTGCACCACGCATGCGCAGTTGTGCCTTTGCTACTTAGATTCGAATAGTTCAATCCAAACTGAACTTTTAGCAAATAAAACATGCTAAATTTGTAGATAGGGACATCATATAACAACATCCTAATGATTTCATAAGAAATCTTCGTCACTTTTCATAACTCTTACCTATTTTTATGCCGAATTCTCATGAAATCGTTAGGACGTTGTTGTATGATGTCCCTAACTACAAATTTAGCATGTTTTTTTTGCTAAAACTTCAGTTTTGTTCGAATCTAGCAAATAGATCGGCAGCCGTCAAGGCAGCCATTTTGTCGCCAACAACAGCTTATGGCACGTTCAAACAATAAGTGACTTTTTTAAGTCACTTCTATAAGTCATTTTGGAGAAGTCAATTCGACTTCTTGATATTGAATGCAGCTAATCACTTTATACATATAAATATAAAATGTTTTACATTTTGTAATTATAGTGAAATGAAAAACATGGCCAGCGAAGCTGGTACTGTGCCATCACCAAATGTTTCAATGAAAATCATAAGTCGAGTAGGTCATGATTTAGGTTCAGCCCAAGTTGGAGATTCTTTGGCTTTACGATTTGAAATTGTAGATGAAAATAGTAAGTAATAATTCATTTATAAATTGAATCTGAATTATATGTGATTTGCCTACGGTAATTTTATAGGTCCGTATGAAATATTTGTCCGAGAACTTGTAGCATCTGATGGATTACCAGGCTCCAGTGAAATCCTTCTAATTGATAGTCTGGGGTAACATATAATTTTATTATTAATTTTTCAGAAAAAAAATATGAAAAAATTTATTTAGGTGTCCCACAGATGCAACAATAATGGGCCCCTTAGCTAAGGTGAACAATAACGGACAGATGTTGGATGCAACTTTTGATGCATTCAAATTTCCTTCTTCGGAAGTAGTGCAATTTAAAGCACTCGTTACACCATGTTTGTCAGTTTGTGATCCTGTAAGTTAATTACTAAGAACTAACACATGAAAATCTAAAATTATATTTTGAATAGGTACAATGCAACGTTTTAGACGGTGAAGGTGCTGGCAGAAAAGAGGAATCATTTGGCCGAAAACGACGTAGTGTTTTAACATCAACTGCCAATGAACAATTAATTATATCACCTAGTCTGCATGTTCATGACCGCTTTACTTATAAAAATTCCAACTTGCGAAAACATATTCTCAAAACACTGCAAGAGAAAATTAGTAAATAATGCTCACTGTATGTCTAAGTTATCCCAAAAACTCAATGAGCCAGTATAGCCCTAAAATGAAGGAGCCACCAAAGTGCCAAGAATAACAAATTAGGGATTTCTCGCAAGTGGTTGCTGGGAGCTGTTTTAATATGTACATAATTGTGTTTTATTTATGTTTAATGTAAAAGAATAGGAAAAAAACTATTTAAAAACAACACAATTTAAAGAGTCATGTTTATTTTCATTTAATTTGATATACATATTTATCATTTGCACCCAGAATTATTGTTGAAAAAATAAAGCTGTTTGTTCCCAGAATTGGTGAATAATGTTTGAAAACTCAAAGAAAGTAAAGCAATTTCAGGAAGTGACCAGCAATCATTTTTTTGTAAATTATACAACAAATTTATTTATATATATATGTATTTAACTGGATTTGTGTAGCCAAATTTGAAGAAAGGTAGAGAGTAGAAAGGAATATAAATTACATATAAACAAAGAATTGCTATTGGAATATTTTTAGCAGTTCTAGGCATATATGTATGTTTTCCTTGGTATTTGACAAGCTATGTTGGTATTTTGCTATAGATTCAAAAAGTTATTTGAATTTTAAATAGATATGAGTTTCAAAGATTTGTTTATGTGGTCACTAATTATTGATTTTTTTTTAAACATGTTTAACGGTAATTTTAAAATCCTATAGGTCTAATATGGATAAGTTGAACTTAAATTGAATCAAAAATCATAAATTGCATGACAAAATCCACAGAGAAGTCATCCCTGAGCCATCACACAGCCATTTCTTGAAGGATCAACTTCATATTTTTAAACAAACTAAAATAAAAAATTCTTTTGTTAAGGAAGGTAAATCTACACAAAAATACTAGTAAATGCAATTTAAATTGAATAACAACCAATCACAAGACTCTCAAAAGTAAAATGACATCCAAGATTCAATATAGTCAAACACCAAAAAGTTTTTTTTTTCCAATATAAAGAATGGGAAAATTTTAAAAAGCAGTAAATTGAGAAGAAAAAAAATACTATTTACAAGAGATAGTTTACAGTTTGCATACAACACATGAGAAATTAGTCAAAAGCGGGTTAATAGTGTGAATTTATTCCAATTTTTCTATTAATTCTCAACAAAACTGAATTTTTACTTGAAAATTTATCAAATAAAAGCAAAAAATTTCAACCCCTCTCACTGAAATTTTGTGCAATAACTCTTTAGTTACTTAATTTTAAATGGAAGCACCAATCTCATCAACATATTTGAAAAATATAACAGATATCTTAAAGTTTCATTTCAAATTTTTTTGTAGGAATGTGTTTTTAAGTCCTAGATGCTAGTTATTATATTTACAATTTTAAATACATTTAGTAATAAACAATAGAAACAAAAATTAGCAATTCATTTTTTTTTTTTAGATTCAAAGTTTTAATTTGGCAGTTGGAATTAATGTGCAAAAGGATTAGAATTCAAATCTGGTTTTAAGAATTTTTAGAACTGCTGCTGCTGTCACCAGTCGCGCCATCACGAGAACTTTGTGAAATCGAAGCGTTTTCAGTTAACTGTTTCTCTGGTGGCTGATCCATCGAGCAGGATGTGCTGTTCATCGCGAGAAGGCGCATCTTGCGGATGATGGCAGTAGCATTGTATGCTTGCTGTAATATAAAATCATTGCATACTGAATTACTATCCGACATGAGTTTATCACACAGCATTCAGCAAGCGTAAAATTTTACAATCCTTCTCACAATGGGAAGAGCGCTTTTATTATAACAAGACCAATATGAAATCCTCCGATGAAGCAGCGTGTTGGAATTATTTGTTGAAAGTCATGGCATTTAACGTATAAAACAGGCTCTCCAATCTTTTGTCATGTTGAGATCATGACTATAAGAGCATTAATCTCTCATCTAATCTTAAAATCCCGTATCAATTCTCGTGAAATCTGGCAGCAGATCTCGTGAAATCTGGCAGCAGATCTCGTGAAATCTGGCAGCAGATCTCGTGAAATCTGGCAGCAGATCTCGTGAAATCTGGCAGCAGATCTCGCAGCGAATCTTGTGAAATCTCGCAGCATATCTCGTAAAATCTCGCAGCAAATCTCAAAAAATCTCGCAGCATATCTCCTAAAATCTCGCAGCAAATCTCAAAAAATACTCACCCAAATCACCTGAAATCTCACAAAATCTTGCCAAATCTCACAATTTTCTCATCAGACGAAAAAGCCTCACAAATAACCTTTGTCTTCAGTCTCGCTCTTAAGAGTTAGCTTCAATGCCAGTCAATATTGACAGAGCCGGAAGTAGGGATAATAATCAATAAGTGAAAAAATCAACTCATTTTTAATACCACTTAATTAGTATTCACTTCAGATATTCACTTCAGATATTCACTTCCTCAGCTGTAGAACAAAATTATTAAATCCTCAAAAGCAAAATGAGTTTCCCTCAATTCCTAGCCAAAAAAATAAAAAAATAAACAGTATCTTACCCGCCACTTAGTTTTTGCAAAATTTTTTCTCAGTTGCTCACTAACGGAACTGTGGATATTCTTATCACTAGCAGTGTTTCCAGAGATCCTGCAAAAAAATATTATAATAATTCCAAATTTTTTAAACCATCAAATTTTGTAATTATGTACCAAGGGTGAGCCAACGCTTGCTTGCAACTGTAGCGTTTATCTGCATCGACACACATCAAATGTCGAATGAAGTCTTTGGCTGCAATTATAAACAATAAAAAAAAATAAATAAGAAAACCATTGAAATAATAGAAAAAAGTAAAGATTTATACCTGATTCTGATATTTCGTCCCAATAAGGTGAATCGAACTCAAATTCACCCTTCAGAATCTGAGCAAAAAGATTAGCATCATTTTCATCATAAAATGGAGGATAACCGCAGAGCCTGAACAGCACAAATCAAAATTGACGCATTAACATCAAATATATGTAAAATAGCATATTTTAATGTTTAAAAGCCGCACGTTTATCACTTATCACTAAAGCCTAGTACACACGGCCCCATTCCGTACACAGAATGGCACAAGAAATCAAAGTCTGATAATTCCTGTTTTGTGTGGTACACACAAAAATTTTTTTTTGTGAGGAAATGTTCCATAGTTAGGAAAATCATTTTTTCCCTGCTCTCGTACGAAATGCTTTTTGCCCTTCCATTTATTCGGAAAGCTCTTTCGATTTTTTCGGGAACCATTTTTTCAGACAAGTGTGAATCAGGCACAACAGTAAAGCAAGAACAAGATGTATTATGGGAGAAAAATAAAATAAATGCAATAAGCGTTCTTGTAGTCACATGACCCGCTACCTCTTGCAGCACTGTCTTACTCATTACTGTTACTTAAAAGTTTCTAGTTCTTCAGTAACTTCTTCAATTCTTATAATTCTTATAATTGCTGCGGCATTTAAACATTTAACCCTTACAATATGTAAGATATAACTCCTATTGACCAGACATCAACGGCTTTTCCATAAGGTTTCTGAGCTAAAACTTCAGGGGCTGTAACAAAAAATAAATAAAAATAAATTCATAGGCAGTTTACAAATTGTAGTTCTTGACTGAGCATGTCCAATGGTGTTTATCAGCAGCGGCATCTTGTGAGAAAATATGCTGATTGATTTTTAGAGTCCAGATTAAAATTTCAGAAGTTTGTACAAGTTTCTCTTTAAAAATGTACATTTACAATGAATAAATAACTGGAATTGTAAGTAATTTCTATACAATCTGGAGAAAAGTCTCATTTTCAGTGCACTTCTAGTAGATTCTTCACAAATTGCTGTGCAAATGCTAACAAAAGCACTCTTTCTCTCTTTCTGCATATCTATTCAAACCCATTTCGATTCATTTATTTGTAGATCGCATGTTGAAACCCTAAGTACTTAATTCATTTAAAAGCAATATAACTTTCAACATAGTTCTAAAGTGCACCTGCTAAAAACAACCCTTCAAAATACTTAGCAATAACAAAGTAAAGTAAAGATAAACTAATTTTTCTATTCAGTATTCCTATCAAAATAAATTTTCTTTATGCTGAGAATAAATTGAACGAGAAGTATGACATTAATGTCGAATCCATTAAAGCAGTGCATCCTCTTTGCTATGTTTATCCAAAAGATACAACTGGCAGTTTAAGCTGAAGACAAACTTACGGCTGAATATTCAATTAAGGTAATGCAGCTGTGCTCAGCGTGCTTGCAATCCAGTGTCTTAGGTTTTTTCGACATTTTTGCTAATGCTTTGACCAAATACCAAATTTAATTTATGTAAAACTACCAATAGATGCTACTACACCACACTACCCTCCTCTTAAAATAAAAGTAGTACATAGTTAATAAAACTTATACATTACTATAGTAAGCGTAGTCGTATTAACACTATGCTTTGTTCTTAAACCGGCCTACCTGATATCTTGATGCTAATATTGAACTGCGCATCGCCGCAAAAAAAGCGTATAAAACGGGTCACAAAGCGTATAAATCGACTACCTACATTTTATTTTTTTAGTTTATTTTTATTTGGATCGATTTAGACGAGGGTCAATAGGGATTTTAAGTATTAAAAAAATAAAATAAAATAAAAGATTTGGTCCAAAAATCCTCGACTTATACGCGAGTATATACGGAAACAATAATTATGTTCTTGTGTTTGTTATGGTCCAATTTACGACCATGACAACGAGTTATTTTTTGATAAGCATTTGCAATTATTACGCCCAGTTGGTGATGCGCAGTTAAATTTTAGCAACAAGAAATCAGGCGGCAACTGTAGTTTCTTCAATGTATCCAGCACAAGTACCCGATTCCCCAAAAATCTTTATTTATAAGTCAGTAATCCTTACCCACGTAACCAGGAGTTCCACAGGCTGTGGCCATGATGCCTGAATCTTCCATCTTAGAAAGTCCAAAGTCGCTAATCATTATTTTTGAGTCTTCATCAGGACTGTAGTACAGCAAGTTCTCTGGCTAAAAGATTTAAAAAATGCAAAAAGTTGTAAACAAATTCAATATTTCAGAAACTGTAATTTACTTTGAGATCCCTATGCACAACTCCTTGTTCATGCATATAATCGACGGCTTCTAAAACCTGTCGTATGAGGTCACTTGCATCTTTTTCTGTATAGCTTCCTTTTTCGACTATTCTATCAAATAATTCACCTCCTGTCACTCTGGAAAAAAATTAAAACTTTGTAATCGAATATGTATGTTTTGTCAGTTGTTTACAATTCATCTTAAATTTAAAATTCCATCTATAGCAAATGAAATCCTGTGCAATTTCATCTCTAATTCAGGCCGTTTTTCAATGATCAATTAAATTTTAAATCCAATTTCTACCTCCCATGATCAAACATTGATCACCTCCCATGATTAATTGATGAACATTGTTCATCAATTAATCATTCCACGTGTCAAAAAACTAACATTCTAATTTTAATATTAAATTTGTACCTATTCTACCAGATAAGGGCTTGATATCCAAATAATAATTTGTATTCTAGAAATCGCATAAAAAATTGATTTGCATAGTTCTTTCAGTGTCGATCCGTATACGAGAATGACTTTCCATGATTTCAAGGTCAAATTTTTCCACAATCGTTAACATAAATATTTTATACAATTTTAAAAAATACCTGGTTGATCCTACCAATACTCATATATCGTTCACAATAACACTTAACACTTAAGTACTTATCACTTAACATCTAAAAATTGATGTGTTGAATATCGATAAGTCATGTCACAACAACGCCTGCTCATTAAATACCAGACAGCAAAACAAATATCAATATCTAAAGATTTTTTCAAAAGAAAATTATTGTGCATAAAATTCAACAATCTAAAGCATGATTACCACAAGAACATAAAAAAAATTAAGGAAAATTAAAATCAATATCTAAACAGGATCCTCTAACACCATGCTTTACACTAAAGCCCAATTTTCCTTCCTAGTTATCTCAAGTTTTAATTACATCTAATAATTAACCACTTTCAAGCCTCCCCTTCAAATTTAATTAGCATATTCTAAAGCATGAAGGATCAACTGTCTAAATGATGATTTTCTCTCCTTTCTGGTGTTCAGGTTTTGTGACTTTAATAATCTTTTATTGATCCATTCTACCTCCATCTTGAGAAACCTTAATAAATTTTAAAGCCATTCCTAACAACAAAATGAAAACCTAGTTCCACACCCAATATAGAACGCATGGAAAAATCCCTCTGTTACACACTATGCATACCAAAGATATATCATAATTAGGTCACTCTATAAGTAGTACTTAAATATTCCTTAAATGCTTTTTTTTCCTCTTCACAATAATTTTCCATGGTGCTTATAAGAGCTTTATTGCAACCTCATACTGTTCAATACACATTAACCTAAAAATACACCTTATTGGATTGTAAATAAATTAATCACTCAACATGTTATGGTGAAATTCTATTAACCTGTAATTTTTTCCATACCATTATTAATACAGTAAATATGTGGTTTTGCAATTAAGCCATATTTCCAGACATTTTCATGGCCCCACCCTCAAAGCTGTTTGTAATTCCAGACGTATGTCTAGGTTTCTCACCTCGGCCCAAATTTCTTCAGCTTTACCAACCACTGTAGATCTGGGGCATCGATCTACAATTGTTTTGCATGCAGTGACAAGTCTGACAACATCTTAAAAATCCATCAAACTACAATATGTCATTTAAAAATCAATATATGCATTAAACAAAATAGACAATTAAGTCATCCTTTTTAAGTTTCAGACATCTGATTCATAATTAAACATATTTCAAAAAACTAATCAGAATCTGCAAGAAATTTTGCTTTAAAGTCATTAAAACCCAAACATAATTGCTTTTCTTTGTCATGTGTGGAATATAAACATGTTTTACCCATACTGAAGAAATAAATTTCTATTGTCACTTCTATTACCTTCTTAATTTATCAACCAAATTAAGCTTGCACTTGATTAATGGTGCTGATATTGTATGTGCCCAACCACACAATAAATTTCAAAGCAGCTGCAAGCTGCTGGATTAATTTAAAAATATAATAATAATAAAAATAAAAAAAAATCTCATTTTCTCAACCTTAATTAGGACATTTCTCTTTCATCCCTTTCTATTATTTGCAGAGTCTTCAATCTGCTTTCATGATATCAGCGCTTAAATGCCAACGGGTCTTAAAAGACTTCGCTAAAACATTACTGGTATCTGGTTTTAGTGTTGCTGACATCAGCCATTAACCAAGAAAATTAATATGTATAATAAAGAGGCAAACTAGGTTTTTTTTTTTTGTTTTTTGTTTTAATTTGGAGTGTCTTAATGCCAAGAATGACCTAAAAAGTAAACATTTTGAATGAATTATCACCCGAATAAAAACCTCATTCACATATACTCATATATTAGTTTTTGATAACAAAAAATAAATTACCAAATAAATCGATTAAATTAATACAAAAAGAATGATCTCAATTGGAAATAAACCATCAAAACAAAACCCTCAAGAACAAAGAAATAAAGACGCCAAGCACCAAAAAAAGCAATAAAAGTGTCGATTTGGAACTTTTTCTTTCATTAATGTCATTTCCATTCCACTGCTGGTCAAATCACCTCCGATTCAATGAGAAAAGGCAGCTCCATTCAACATTTGGTTGCCCATCAGGGTGAAAAGAGAAGATAAGATGTTAAGCGGTCTACTGGGAACAATTTAATGGAACAACACAAGACTTAGAAAAAGTCCATAAAAAAAACTTTTATGCACTGCACTTATTCCGAATTCCGTGTTCCAAAGTAGTTCGAACCACCACAAAACCAGAATATGTGGACGTTTATCACTGAAAAGTTTTAGTATTTGATTTGTATTGGTATATAAAAAAATGAAATTACTTTGCACGGAAATATCATGGGAAAAGAGCAATTTCCCTTGACGGGCCATTATGTGAATAGTATGAGGGTCAGTTAAAAATAATATGGTCACTTTGAATCAATTTTGACAGAAAAATAATGGAATATAGCCAAAAGTACAGAAAACTACCCTAAACCATTTCCTAATTTAGTAAGTAGATAATAATCGTTTTCGATGGCGGCAGCTGGCAGCCAATCGTGTACAACTATCAATGGTTTCCATCGCTAGTTAAGTCGCATCCAGCTATGTATTGAAGATGATTGCTAGACGACCTCCACCGCCAAAATGCCGCTTTAGAGCAGCTTCTCACCAATGGCGTCAGCTGTCCACCGCCGTCTCTGTGCTAAATAGAAACCGTTAAAAAATCCGATTTCCTTTATTTTGCCGCGCGATTTTCATTGTAGCGCAAAAAATTCTCTCGCAAATGAAAATGCACCTTTAGCTACACAAGTTAAGTGCTATTCTCTACAAGTTTCTATTTGACTTTTTTCGTTATCTTTTACCATTACAAAATGATTGACCTTGAAAGTTGAATATGAGGTTAGAATTGGGTTGCTCACACCCAACTTTCTATATATAATTGCTCTGATCAGCATTTTTGATATCTCCACTCATTTGCGTAACAATGGCCGGGAAAATGGCACTTTTAAATTATGGCAATAGTGCCTCACCATGAATACCCCTATCATCTATTAATCACTATACAGTAGCACCCATTTTGTGTATTCAATAACAGCCGGTTTCCGTATCTAAAAAGATGTGGTAAATTCAATTTGGTAACCTAAATGTGAAAATATCAAGTGCACACCTGGCTAATGTTTTTTTAACCTAAATTGTAAACACCAAGTCTGAATAGATCTTAATTCCCATCAAGCCACAGCATTAGATCACTTCTTCACTAAACTCCCCAGCTCATATAACATAAAACCCAGGTAACAAGTGAATGTTGCTGGAATTTTCCGAATGTCACCTGAACGTTGACAATGTTTATATTTCCGCAACATTTCTGCAACGTTAATGCAACGTTAATGTGAAATAAATGTTGACATTTTTCAATGTTGGTATCAGGTTTGACATCACTGCTACAGCAGTGTTGTGCCAACTTAGACAATAAACATTGAAATAAACTTCAATTTTTCGCATATGTCAATGTTATTTAAAATGTTGCTGCAATGTCGGCAACAAACATTGATCAACAATCAACTTAGATTTTTGTCAATTACTAAGTTTACATGAACACGCTTTTCTGGAAAATGACATCATCATTTGTCAAGTGGAAAAGTAGAAACTATAGAGTGAATACTCCATTTTTTACTTTTCCACTTGAGAATTGATAGCGTCATTTTCCAGAAAAGCGTGTTCATGTAACTAGAGTTTGTGTTACTTTAATGTTGCTGCACTGTTTCTTTAAATGTTGAAATGACATTTGGAGCAACATTGCAAATGTTATTTCCAAACATTGCAGCAACGTTGCAGGAACATTCGGTGTTACCAAAGTAATAAACAAGAGTGTACTTACAACTCCATGACAAGATAGACTTTAGTTTTCTCTTCATAGGTTTCCACGAGTTGAACAATATTCGAATGTTTGAGCCTTTAAAAACCAAACAAAAAAAAAACACTTTAAAAAATGTTTAAAGAGAAAAAAAATTTATAAAATAAAAAACATTCTTCAATTTAAGCCAATAATTTTTTTTCCTTCAAATTAGAGCATCATCTGACATTGAGGAAATGAAAAAAGATTTAATAGGTTTTGAGTTATGCCTAATTGCAGCCATAACCATAAAGGAAGTGGGCCATTTATTCAGTAACAGGTGCACAGCTACTCACCTGTGTAACACCTTGATTTCATTTTCTAGTGAGTCCTCTTTTCCTTTGAGAGCTTTTTTGTCAATGCACTTAATGGCACGCAGAGTTCCCTTCGCTTCTTTGCTTTCAGCCAGCACCACTTGTGAAAAGGCACCTCTAAAACAAAAAAAAATATTTTATTTATCATGAAAAAAAATTATTAGATTTCCAAATAAGTAATTGAACAACAACATATTCATCCTTCTCCTTCGGTTGTTAGAAAGCGAAACCAAGCCACTAGAGGCTTGACTCAGAAGTACTAAATGAGAAAGCTGCAGTCTTTCCAAATGGGATCCAGGTTACAAGTTTTCTTTGTTCTTTTCATTTGCAACTTGCAATGGTACTCTTTCTCCTTCCTATTGCTTTTTAAATGGTTTCCGTTATATGGAAAAATCAATAGGATTCTATACAGGCATTTGGTAGGATTTTAAAGTATACTATAAAATCATATGCTAAACTCTATTTATCAATTCATGCACAAAACTCCCATTGGTTAATGACCTGTGCATTTGTACTGAAAGTATATATTGTGGTATCTTATTTTAATTCTCTAGTTGAGTTGAGTCAAAAAATCATTAGATGCGTTCAACCCTCCCTGAAAAGAAAAGTCACTTATTTGCCTGAAATGACTTTTAAAAGGCAAATATGATGTAATTTACGTCATATTTGCCTTATAGAAGTGATTTAAGTGCCTTTAGAGAAAAGGCAAACACTACTCACTTCTTTGCCTTATAGAAGTCACTTCTTTTTACTGCACATGCGCAGTGTTCACAAAAACTAGCTTTAGTGGCATCCATCTTGGAAACGATTAGATCGTTGATGTTTCTGACTCCAAACTAAAATTTTAGTGAGTAAAACCTGCTAATTTTGAAGTTGGGGACTTCATTAAACAACATCCTAACAATTCTTTGAGAAATCAGCATGAAAATAGGTGCGAAAAATGACGACAAATCGGGTACGGACATCACCGAACATCGTGGCCGCGGAACATGCACCTACGTCGGCCACAATGTTCGGTCATGTCCGTACCCGATTTGTCGTCATTTTTCACAAATTTTATCTATTTTCTAGCAGATTCTCATAAAATATATTAGCCAAGATGGAATAGACAATTTTATCAACGAAATCTAATATTTATTCCACAGTTGAAACAATAAAAATACAAATGAAAATAAAAATGAAAATGCATGAACAATTTAAGTGTGTTCATTGAGAAGTCACTTTTCCATAAGGCAGATAAGGAGAAATGACTTTTCCTTTTCCGGATTGAACGCACCTATTGTTTTGTAGTCCAAAAATGTGCATGCCATTGTTAACAAACAAAAACACTCGTAAAATATTTTAAAAAGTTATTTATATTTGGGTTTTGCATTGTTGTGCACATTTTTTGGCTACAAAGCAATGATTTTTCGACTCAGCTCGACTAAAGGATTAAAATAAGATATCACAATATGTACTTCCAGTACAATGCAAAAAGTTCCCCTTTTAGGCTCGTTCATAATGGACGCAAGCGCATTCACAATGAGCCAAAATTTTGCATGCAAACTGTACGCACGTCGGTTTCATGCGTAGTTTGCATGCAAAAGCTATACTTCAATAATTTGAAGTATTGCGAGCTTTTTCGTACGTGAAATGTGACGTATGATGCATAGCCAATCAAAACGATTCTCTTATGATTTCTCCCAGCCAATCACAGCCTTCGAATCACTTGTTGAGCCATTTTGTATCAGTAGGTGCATGCAACAATTGACTCGTTGCATGAAAGCTACGCATGCATTGTGAACCAGGCTTTAGTTTCGTGCACGAATTGTTGGACATAGTTTAAAATCCTTTCATATGTAGGGTGGGAATACGACACTTAACCAGGCACCAATTAACCGAGTGACAGTTAAACGTGGACAAATAACCAGAAGGACGTTTCACCGGTACGACATTTAACCGGTATGACAATTGAACGTGTGCGAAATTAACGGTAGTCAAATAAAAGAGTATGGCTTTCAATACATAGAATCCTGTAAAACATCCTATTTCAAATCTTTTAAAACCTTTTGCTAAGTTTTTATTGTTACAAAAATTTCCTCTAGATGATCCTCTAGAGATATACATCCATGTGGCCAACCAATAAAATAAAGCTGTAAATTGATCCTATGCCAGACATACAATTCTAATTACTCATGTCATTGTTATTTGCAATACTCATCCGTACAGCTATACTCTGTTAAATAAACTCTAGTAAATCATTATATTGATTTGTAACCTTATACATCGTCCATCTGCTGGCAACTCAAATTGAGATTCAGAATATATCACATGCTATAAAACACAACCAATTGCCATTGCTGAAAAAATGAGGTGATAAGAGTTGTTGGTTCACCTGCATACATAAGTGTATGGCATACAGTATAATGATAAAAACGTGCCTCATTTTTAGCAAATCATTGCTATAATAAAACTGCAACATGAAAATACTACAAAATACCTCTGGCTTTGTACATGCATGGCTGAATCATAAATGACTACAATTTAGACATGTTCTATTACCATAGTCAATAAAATCATATAATTTTCAGTGATTTTGTTTTACATGAATTACTCTGCAGTTTTTTGTATGTTTATTTAGATTTTATGTAGATATATGTAAATAAAATTTAAACCTTGCAGAAAAACTATACTTGTAGTTTTTGAAGCATAAAAAATTAAATTTTATAGAATTTTAGTAAAAAAAAAAAAAATATCATCAATATTCTTCAAACATATTTTTCACAAAGCTTTGGAGTTATTTTTCCAATTATTGTGTTAACTTGTGCAATAATTAATTTTTATTTTTCTGCTATAGCTAGACTATTAATAGATAAAGCTAAACTTTCTTGGTGTTATTATTGCTCCTAATATAACCAGAATTGACCAATCTCAGGTTTATGGCCCTATAAAGAAATAATTGTCTTTGATATTAATAATTCAGTATCTTCAGCAGTTGCATGAAAGTTAACCCGAAAACAGACCGACTCCTTTCAAGCAATTCACTTAACTTTCTTTCATTTTTCTAAATTTTTAACTGCAAAATCCATTAGAAAATCTCCTACATGCTGGTTTGTACAACAATAGAAATGACAGGTCTGTCTGTTCTGTTTGAATAAAAATCCAGGCTTTTTTTCACTTGGAATGTTTTCTCTTTCCTCTTTCTATTTGTTTACACCAATATGTTTGTTTTCTTTAGCTCTTCACTGAACTTTAAAATGCTAAAAGCATGTGAAATTTTCAATATTTTTTCACGAGACTTGACAAAAACAATTAAAATTCTAATAAATTAAAGATTGTTTTAATATGATATGCTAGTTTTAAATAAATTTCTTCATGGATTTGATGAAAAAATTTATTTAAAACTAGCATATCATTATATTTGCCATTTAAAAAACAATCTTTATGAATTCAGATATATGCATTCTAGATGAAAAGTTAATTATTTTTTTTTTTTTTTTTTTTTTTTTTTTTTTTTCATAAAATGGATAAAAGATTATTTCAGAACTCAAAATATATAAAAATAATACTTTTTTTGGATCAAAAATAAAATGAGATTGATGTTTTGCCAAATAAATGGATTGCAATAATAATAAAAAGAAAAGCCCTATGCCATCAAACTGATGGCAAAGCAATCTTCAAAGATAGAAATTGCAATGTGCAATAGATTGCATTTCACAAAAACCATTTCCATCAATTTACACAAAAGTGTGAATTTATGTTCTTTCATCTATTATTCATACTTGTACCATTCATTAATGTACAGTTCAACGTTGCCGAAACAAATCTTCGAAAGTCTCAAAAACGAATATTTTAACATCCATAACCTGATGAAACCAAAATCCTCAACTCAAGGTGAGTTCAAACCTAAACCTTTTAACAAAAAGTCGAAGTTACTCCTATTGACTTAAAAGTGCAATGTACTAAAAGTATATATTATATGTAACTCATTTTAATATTTTAATTTCTAACATTACAACATTACGAAGCACACAAATCAAATCTTTAAGTAAGACTTCTAAACGTCAACTTCTTTAATAGCAATTCCAGAAGACATCAACCAACTTCAATAGTTACAAGTGTCATCAAGTCTCCAGAATTGCCATTATTTGGGAACAATTAGAAGGCTGAAAAGACAACAAGTTAAGATAAATGAGGACTTCAACACTAGTTGTTAATATATGAGCTTCCTTCATTATGGTGTGTGGCTAGCACTATTCCTTGTTGCACATGCTGAAGAAATGTGGGAAAACAAGCCCAAAGGTCACACAGTGCAAGTACTGTATATGTGCTCCCCTTTACCCATCCAACATTATCTTTCTTGTCATGTCTTCTGCCCAGAGATGGAGAAAGTTGTCTTCCAATTTTCAGAAAGTTGACTCGTACCCTTAATTCTTCCCAACAACATCAATATGAGCCCATAAGGTGGCCAATGATCACACAAGCAATTAATTGTACAAACCCTAGGGATCTAAAGTGGCACCAACATGGTACAAACACATTGTACAAAGCTAATACAAAATGCCGGCTACAATAAACATTAACCTTTAGAACCAGAGGCCATTCATTACAAGCGGATTTTCGCTGAATCATAATTTTGTGTAGTCATTTAATCATATTTTTCATATCATATATCATATTTTTTTTTTAAATGACATTAACCTCACATATTATACTCCGTTCACGGAATCTTGAACTAAAATTGTTTACTTCATAATTGCATAATTTTGCTAGCTGATCTGCATAACACTCCAGTTGTCATGAAAACAAAGTCTCATATTGGTTCCATTTTCCATTTACAAGTTTAAAAAGTTTAGCTAGGGTTGTAGGTGGTGCAGCACCATTTTTCCATTTTTTGTATACGTAAATAATATAATAAGCAATGCGCAGTTCTTGATTTTATTATTCAGGAATTTCACTTTTCTGTTTTTATGTCCACAAAATGGGAAAACAATTTGAATTTTGGCATCATGATAATGGCTCAGACTATAGTGTGACGTCACACTTTATGTTAAAAGCAATAGATAACTCAAAATGCTTCATTTAAACTGCAGCCGTAAAATTCAAATAAATCGGCAATTAGTTTCTGGGATATGAACATCAATTTAATGCTGATTCCATTAATAAAAGATGAAGTTCCCATTTCCCAGTGGGTAAATAACTTCACTCACTCTCATTTTCACTTATTGATCCCAACTAAATTACCCACTCCACTCTAAGTTTGCTTTTCCAGCACCATCAATTATCCTGTCAAAGACAACCAACTTAACCAAAATAGAACAAACTACGCATTAAAAACCCAGGGTCCATAACTAAAGATTTTTGTGGATCCATTTGTTGGAAAGATAAATATCATGTCTCACATCAATAGTGGCTCACAGAAGCTAGTTCCAACATAAAAAGAAATCCATCCAAGAACTTTGGAAGAACTTAGGCAGAAGCCCACAAGCCTAGGCTCAAAATTTATCTCTATATTCCTTAAAAATAATTATTTTTTCAAAGATAAGCCATGTAGACTTTTAAAATCAGTAAAATGATGTTTTCATAGTTAAAATACATTGTAGACAATGTTTTTTTAACTTATATCTTCCAATAGAAAACTGTTGGGAAATTCATTTAGCGATCATACTCTACATAAAATAACTATTTTTAACAGAAACCTCCGCTTCTTGCAGATTTGCCCTAAAAAACCCTTTATTATTCTTTAACCACTTATGTCTTCACCATTTCCAGGGTAAAGCCTGTAGTCAACACTATTCCGTTCACGGAATGGCCACAAAATGCCCTTGAGAATTTTTTTCAAACGAAATGGTGTTGTGTACTAGGCTTTACGCAGCGAATTCCTAACATAGACCGAATTTTGTTAGTTGATATAGAAAAAACCAGCATACTGGAGAAAACCCGTCAACAACAGACAAGATCACTCTAAAAAACTCCTTCACACATATTAGTATCCAAGCCGGAACCCGAAGGCAAACCTAGCACCAAGTGGTGTGAGGCCAGTCCTCTAACCACTATAGGCCATCTGTCAAAACAGTAATAAATTCTTCACAATTGCAATCAAAAAGTGTTACTCATCGCTGAGGATGTGTGACATTTTGAACCTCATCCAAAACTCATCTTCTCGCTGAAGAGGAAATAAGCTTAGAACTCATTTTCTATCAGACCTTATACAATATGAGAGTTAATATGATAGTTTTATTGCTATTTTGATGTCCTAATTCACCGGGCCTATATATGGTCATATATCATTCCATAATCCAAAATTAATCTTTCCATGAAATCATAAATTTAAGAAAGAATAAGAAATAAACGAAACAACATCTAATACATCTAATACTTTTTATCTTGTCATTCCAGCCAAAATCAAAAAATGTTCTGGCAATTGAAATCCTTCACTCTTATCAAGTGGCACCAAGCCCTGTCCCCAGAACTAACCACTAAAAGGTCAATCCAACTGTATACTGCAGTGCAATCAATTCACCAAAACCATACAAAACCACATCATTCTAAGAATACATAGTAATTTATTACGAATTACTTTTCCTCAATGCATCACCGTGGCCAAAAGTATTTACTGTATTCCCTCGGAAAGAACGGCATGCCGGATAATAGTAAATCCGACCAGGGTGCCGGAAAATTCGAATTTTCCGGCATGCCGGATAAAGTGATTATTACGTTTTACAGCACCGATTCGATTTTTATGGCATGCCGTAAAAATGACCAGATATCAGATTTGCAAAATCTGGTCAAACTCGGTTTTTCCGGCATGCCGTTCTTTCCGAGGGAATATGGTATGTTCATAGGTATGGATAGTGATATATAGTGAAAAGTCCCAATAGGACATAAGAAGCACTTCACACAAATCCATTGTCTGTTTGTCGGATCCTCCCTTTTGCTATGATAAAGCAACTGAATAATCAATCATTCCATTCCTTCAAACCAGACTGATCAATTGACATTTAAAATTAATTAGAAAACGAGAAAAATTTCATACAGTATCTAATGGGGATTTGATGAAAAGTGATTTAATTTTAAATGTAAAAATATTTCCATCACATTTTTATTGCATGATTTAATGGCATAACTTTTTTATTACTTTCAATTTTCTAGAGTAACTAAAACCCAATTATCAAGCAAGTTTTGAGGCAGCCTGTGCACACACAACTTTTAAATTGATTGCCCAGCATTACTTAATGGACTGAAGCAGTAATTGAGCTTCCAAGCTGACTGGAAGCAGTTACTTACTACATAATGATTTACTTATCCAAAATATTGACATAACCTTTGCTTTTCTGTTTGTTGCTATAGACAGGAAAAAGTTAATAAATTGTTCTTGTTGTTTTTTTTGTATCCAGAGAAAGAAAAATCCCCTCCAAAAAAAGAATTGGAAACTAAATCTTCATTGTGCTGACCTCAGTTTCAAAGTCTTAAGCTTTTGTTCTTTGTTTCTTGATAGCATAATGGAATAAAAAGGTACAAAAAGAAAATCGCATTACTTCAAAAAGTAATCTATATTGTGCAAACCACTGCATTAAAGTTATTTTCTATTATCTATGTGATACTGGTGTAGTACATAAACCCTTTTCTATACATCTGGTAGTGCACAATCATTATGAAGTTGTCTCATATCTGATTGTCTTCACATCTCTAATAACTTTTCTTCTGGAAGTAATAAAAACATTCTTGGCTCATACTTTTGCTATAGATCATCTTCTAATGGTCCAAGAATTTCACTTCCAACACCATGGTAGCTTATCGTTAGAACCCGGACGGTAACTGATCACCTGGAAAGTTCCCATGTTTTTGATAACAATGTAAAAAGCAGTCAGTCCATCTTTGGGATCATGTGCTTGTTTATGACATGTTGCCCATTGCTAGTGGAACGCTGTTTCTGACATCACAGTTGGTATTCCCCTTGTTAAATGCAACTCATTCACATTCACATTCTGTGGTGGTATCAATAAATGGAAGCTCGCCAAGGAACAAGACCTACAGTATACTTGATCAAAAGGATTATTTCCTTTCATGCTGAAATTTCAACTGCCCATTCCTGAAACTAGAAATTTCACCCGTCATTGAACAACCCCTGGATTCACATTGATACATAAATACAAATTAATTCTGTTGGAATTTCCAATTCACTTTAAGCTGGCATAAAAATAAATCAGTTTTATTATGATGGTTTATATAACAGCATTTTATCCTGAACCTTTTTTTCATTGCAAATGAAACTGATATCACACTGAGAGTCAAAATTGGTTGCAAGAAAAATCAATATTTGTGATTACTTTCTTCCCAGGTTGTCAAACAAGTGCACAGAACTACACTAAATTGACCACAATGCCTATCCAAGCATTAAAAAGTGATAACCACACCAATCAAATAATTCTATAAGAAATTTGAAATCACACACTGAATTGAATTGCCACTTTCACATGTGTCCATTTCTTCACTGTCTTTTAAAGTGTGGTTTGCATTACTAAGGCTGCACGCTCACTGAATGCATTTCCTGCATCTAACAACTGCATAAATTAATGCACCACTAAATGTAACAGAATGTCCTATTCAATCTATTTCTCTCCAAACACAATGTCTTTTGAGAAATAAATAGTTTAAAGAGTTTGTTATGTGATTTCAGTGGCAAACTGCAAAAGAAAATATCAAGTTCGGTTTAGTTTATTCTCAGGCTTCAGATTTCTGTCACCGTAGTACAGAGAGTAATAAACAACCATTTTTCATTTGTTAGTGTCAGGACTGCTTGAGATGTACGTGCACTTGGTTTCTCAGCACGCGGCCATGAGCCTGAAAACTAAATTATTTTTTCCTCCGTTTCATTTCAAGCGACAAAGCAATATTGATTTTCTAATCAAACCGGCAATGAATTTTATGACATGTAAACACAGGTTTCTTTTGGAAATTTTGCAGTAACAATTTCACTAACATAAAACGTATAGTAAGTTAATGGTAATTGTTTATTATAATTTCTTTACAAAGTGTTAAAAAAGTTCAATTTTTTTTATTGGTTCATTAGATCAAGCATGTTTTAAAACCTTTAAATAACTTCTGAGAAATGTTTTTGAAAAATATTATCGGTTTAAAGCTATTGTTGTGGAAACGAGGAAACGACAATACTAGGTGTGTTCAATTTTTAAAAATGATTTTTCATTAAAAATCGTTTTTGGTAAAAATTATATAGTACCGTATATACTCGCTTATAAGTCGACCCCGACTTAAAACGGGTCAAAAACCATTGACCCGCGTATAAGTCAAATTGGAAAATCCTCGACTTTATACGCGAGCATATACGGTATTCACAAATCACATCCGTTCAACGTTCAGGCCACCCTATAGGCAGCCTATGGGGTGGCCTGAATGTTGAACAGACGTGATTTGTAAAATTCTAAAAAAAAGATGTTTGTTTCTTTGACCCACGTATAAGTCAAATTTGGAAAAATAGGCCTAGATTTGGTGCAAAAAATCCTGGACTTATACGGTACTTAAGAAAATAACTCTTACCAGTTTTGATTTGCCTCCTGAATGCCGTTGAATCCAAGATATAATTTTGATTTTCATTATTTTTATTGTTGTTAGCCGGAAGTAGACGCGTAATTTAATGAAATCGATTTTTCAATAAACTGTTTTTGATAACCGATGAAAAAAATCATTACTTTTTCACTTTCTTCATTATTATTATTTTATTTTTTGAAAAAAATCTGTAGATGGGACACTTGGCTTGTGTCCCGTCTACAGGACGTCACTCACAAGGCCAGACACTCTGTAGACAGGACGCTTTTTTTCAAACCCGACGGTGTCCCGTCTAGAGAGCGTTGACTGTATAATTTTTACCAAAAACGATCATGAAAAACCGTTTTTAAAAATTGAACGCACCTAATGTGGAAAAGTGGGATAAAAACGAGATCAAATCGAGATTGGGACGTGGAGAATACCAATTCTGAAGTCAGAAACAGCACCTTGACAGCAGTGGCTAACAATGTCTCTCAGCAAGCTGAGATGTGCTTGTCAGCCTCTCGAAATAGTCTCAAGTTTCCCATTCTGCTTTAAAAACTATCACCACCTGGACAAAAATATCTAATATATAATTAGGTTCTTGTGTTTGTTATGGTCCAATTTACGACCACGACAGCAGACTATATTTTGATAAGCATTCACAATTGTTGCGAGCACTTCAATTTTAGCATCAAGATCTCGGGCGACGACTGTAGATCATATTCACTAAACAATCGTTATTCAATAATGATAAAATTTAATGGCAATTTTTTGATGCAAATTTTATCGTTTTAAAACAATAGAAAAAAACCTATTGTTACTTATCGATATCGTGTGCAAAAGATATTTTGTGAATTCGGACCGTAGATATTGAAATAATGATCTGCTCAAATTAATTGGGCCATTATGTGAGTAGTAAAAAGCCCATCTGAACCTAGCTCCAAATATCTGATAATGGTTTTCTTACTGCACAGTAGCAGTAATTTTGTGTTTGTTTGCAGTAAATCCCAATAAAGTACATTACACAAAAGTCCATGTGCTTTCAAGCCAACTAATATAAGATTCGTTATATAGAAAGTAGCACGTTCTTCTTTAAAGATAGAAAAGAATCTTTTAAATTGAACACATTCAGACATCCATAGTACAGGTCACCCATTGGCTGTGCATCATGCGTCACATTCCACGGACGAAAAAGCTGGCAATACTTCAAATTATTGAAGTATATATAGCTTTTGCATGCAAACTACACATGCAACCGACATGCGTGCAGTTTGCAAGCAAAATTTTGGCTCATTGTGAACGCGCTTGCGTCCATTGTGAATCTGCCTTAAGCCCTAACAATGAATTTTTCTACATTGACAAAATCACGAGTACATTGCAAAAATTGGGATCTGAATAAACTACGAGTGTCCGGTGTTCTGAATAAATCACGAGTGGCCACAGGATACGAGTGGTTTATTCTGACCAACGAGGCCGATTTTAGATGGTTTTTTTCAATGGGTCTACTTTGTTAAATTCGTTAGCGCAATATTCGGACAGAGAATCTATTGAGAAAAACTACAAAAATAGAAGATTTCAATTGTCAGACAAAATTTAATTTGAAATAAAATAGCAAATAAATAAATATTCATTCAACAAACGATAATTCTAACCACCATGCACCAATTTATCGGTAATTCCAATCATCATGCAACAGATTTATCGATAGCACGACTGTTATTGGCCCATTTGAATTGCACCAACCAATCCTAGTCTCTCTCATAACAATGGGTCAATAATGCGCTTGCTCTCACCCATAGTTATTCTCAAATGAATTTTTTGCTTTAGATGTTTTCACTATGAAAAGTTTTTTAACTGTCTGAGAAAAGATGTAAAAAGCTTCTTATCTGCCAGCCAGAGGATGTTTAAGATACAAAAGGCATAAATACTCTTAGTTTTAGAGATTAGACTAATCTTTACGGTCCTACTGAGCACCCCCTCAGTAAACAAGATCAATGGAAATATTCTCCACCAGGTTTGTTTGCACATAAAATCCTTTTATATCTCATCTTGTAGTAGTGAGAACTTTCCCAATAATCCGTATGCTAAGTTATTAAGTCTTTTCATAAAAACCAATTTAAGGAGCGTCCTGATCATAAATTCGAAGAAAGGTTAATTCTGCAATTCTTGCCTAAGCAATTAAAATTATGAATTTTCTACGTTCAACATCCAATTTGCGAGTATAGTATTGCAACCAAATAAAGTGTAAAATCCAACTCTCTACCTCTTCGTGGTCACTTCTGTCAAAAATAATCTCGGTTCCTGCATGTGGCCATAAACACCATAAAAATAAACAGTAACATCGATTTTATGCCAAATGTTCACAGCTGCTTTTCAAAAACTGCAAAAACTGTAAGCAAAAATTCCAGGCATCAGTGGAGCAAAAAATGAGCTCTCATATTTCCAATAAATGTTGACTTTTTCAGCTTCACACTCCCATGCAAAACTTCTAATGATAAAACTCAACTAGAAATTATTTCTCAGAAAAAACAATACTCTGATGCTGCTGCCTTCTCTTCTACGTTCCGATATTCTCCTCTTTTATACTTCTTTTAACCACTTATCGAATTGCTTTATCTTTCTAATGGTCTCAGCAGCCATTAATGGCATTAAACTGTTATCTCAATCTTGTATACTGTTAATTGAAGCTAGCACAAATGCAAAACCATTTTGGTTCCTAAATTACATGTTCACTCTCAACTTTATTTCCATCTTGAAGTGCTCCATAAAACTTTTCTCATGAATTTTATATGCTACAAACTAATAACAAAGAAATAATAAATAATTCATGAGCACAAAACCAAATTTATTCACATTACTTGGTCTTTCTGACAGGATTAAATGAATAGAATGATGTTTATATGCAATTAACTAGACTTTCTCAAAACATCTTTAAAAGAAGGTCCACCTTATTATAGCAAAACATCATATACTAAAATATTTATGACGAAATAACTATTGAACTATTAGTATAGAAAAAAGAAAGATTTTTGATGGTTCAAAAATAACTGTGACCTTGTGAAGAAAATTTTAGAAATATTCATATTATATTTTATATTTATTATCTATTTATTCATCTCTAAGCAACTGAAACGTCCCCAAATCATTCAATCTGGACCCTTCTACTAAATACTAATTGGATTATGAAAAAACAAGATTGGCCATAGAATGGCAACCTGTGTGGTTGCATTTCTACAACTTGCCTAAGCACTGCCCTGCAAATAAAAACAAGTGATCAGCCATATAAAACATAAAGCTAGTATTGTAACCACAGCTGGAGCTCAAATTATTAAAATATCCTTCTGCCACCACATCATCAATAGATGCAAGCTGACAACTAAATGGCATATTGATTTAGCACATCAAAAAAGAATAATTGCAAATCCTGTAAAAATGTATTAATAAAATACCAACAGGTTTAAAAGGATTCACCAGTATCATTGACCTCCAGCTATAATGTGTAAGTCAATTTGACCTGAGTTGCTTCCCCATTCATTATCATTATATTTACGTGGCAGGGAATTTTACATTAACATCAGTATAGTTATCGTAAAATATCTGACAAAAATCCATGTTTACATGCCATAGAAGTCATTGTTAGCATCATTAGGAAAACATGGCACCAGTAATTTATCACTTACTTCGTTGCCTACAATAATGACTGAAAAAAAGCAGATTTCATCATTTTGGCACATGGTAAAAAGTTGATGTTTGTTGTTATTATACCGTATTCCCTCGGAAAGAACGGCATGCCAGAAAAACAGAGTTTGACCAGATTTCGAAAACCGGACATCTGGTCATTTTTACGGCATGCTGGAAAAATAGAATCAGCGCCAAAACGTATATATTACGGAACGAGTCACGTTATACATTTACCAGTCTTATGATATCGATTGTTACGAGTGTGGCAATGTGTCAGCGTGATTAGTGCAAAAGCTTACATATAATGCGCGTATGTATATGTGAACGTGTATAGCAAACGTATACGCGACTATTTTGGACTCGAATTATCCGGCATGCTGGTAAATTTGAATTTTCCGGCACCCTGGTCAGATTTGCCATTATCCAGCATGCCGTTCTTTTCTGAGGAAATACGGTATGCCGAGTTTTAAATAAATTTCTTCATCAAAACCACCAAATTATACTGTATAATAAGATATAATGCGCGTATGTATACGCGAACTTATTCGCGAACGTATACACGAACGTATGCGCGTATGTATACGACGCGACTATTTTGGACTTTTTTGTATTCGAATTATCCGGCATGCTGGAAAATTCGAATTTTCCGGCACCCTGGTCGGATTCGCCATTATCCGGCATGCCGTTCTTTCCGAGGTACTACGGTAATAAAATTGAGTATAATGCCTGATCCACACTTGTCCGAAAAAATGGCCTCCAAAAAATCGACTGAACCTTCCAAAAGAATGGAAAAAAAACATTGTTTTGGATGAATTAAACCTATTGTTTCGTAAATGATTAATAACATTTTGTCTACAACCATTCTTTCTGACAACTGTCAAGCTGTAAACTCCTCTTTCCGATTATACTAAAAGACACAAGAAGAATTCTTCTAACATTCGGACAAGTGTAAACCAGACATAGGTTTGGTGATGTGTAAATTTAGAAAAAAAGTCATTAATTGTTGGTTTTATTTGAGAATCTACTTGGCACCAACAACTAATTACATGTTTTCTTGCCAAAACTGTACACACTTTAGTAATATTGATGCATGATAAGTAATTACCTTAGTCTTAAAGTTGAAGTAAAACTTCACACATCTCAAGAGATAATGTATAAGTAACTTCTAAACAGAAACAGTAACAGTAAAAAATCCTCTTATTAATCAAGACTAAAGTGTTTTAAGTGGACATCTATTTGAACAAATCAGGTAAAAATAGTCACCACCCTGGAGATTGGCCCCCATCCCACCAACCAAATACTGTCTGGTCTAGAGAATGCCAAGCCTAGACAGCTTTATGTAGTAAACCTTTTTAGCGTAGACAAGTTGGTAGAAGAACCGGCAGACATTACATTTACCGTTGTAGAAATTACTAACTCTTTAACCAAATGCCAAATATTCTTTTCCCCCTCGATTTTATTGATTAATTAGTTATGGTTATGAAGACATTCAACAAATAAATTTGTGTACGAGTTTTAATAGTGAGATATTTCGCGAATTACTCCATCTGCACAATTAAAACCCACACAACTACATAAATTGTATCGATTATTCTAATTAACGGTTCTTAATTTGTAACAATTTGTAACACTTAGGAAAGCTTGCATACCACCACAATTTTTTTCTGCTTAAAAATGTAACTTTCTTTTATTTACATTACAAAATGCATTTACACTGCATTTTATCTTGTTTCCTTCTTAATAATTGAGAATTTTCACTTTTTAGAATAAAAAATTGAGAATTTTATAAACTGAAAAAAATTATATGAATAAAACAAACAATTAAATGGATAAAAATGCATAGCATTCCAGCAGTGCCATTTCCATGTGAATAAACTACACTTGTAATAACAGCTTGAAATGTTACCATAAAGTGCCTTTCAGTGTGAGCTAGCCAAGAACATGAGAAGCAGAGAGAAAGCACTGAATCATCAATCATATACCATCAAAAATATAACTTTACAGCCATTGTTTCCTTAAAACTAATCACATAACACATCAATCTCCTGTACATATAACACCAAACCAAAATTTCCCCATATAAGAAACAAGCAAACTTCAAACAAATCTAGATCAACCTTTTTCTTATCAACGCACACAGCAGATCAACAAACATTACGTCACTTCCTGTATAGATCCAAGTCATAAATATACTTCAGCTTTAAGTTTGCATTCACCTCCGACCGGTTAAATAACTTAACGATTTTCACAGCCAAACCCCTTACAGCGAATAATCATTAAAAGTAAAAAAAAATAAACATTTGAGGTAAAAATGTTTTTGCAACCATTTTAAGGTGCATCAGTGCCAACTGTCTGATTTTCAACCCACTGTTCCAGCGAATATTCAGGAATATATGGAGTAAGATCTTTAAGAGTGTAAATATGAATTACCATAAGTACAAAAAATTTGATATAAGAGGGTTTTTTGTTTTTATTTTTGCTATAAACGAGTTTTTTATAACAGGTTATACTCTGTAATAAAAAAATATATATAATAATAACAACAATAATGTAATAATTGTTATGATTTTATTCAAATATTGTTGAAATAGGGTTAAAAATTGATCTAGGTTGAGGAATTGAGTTCAGGTGATATTTATCTGACATTTTTAAAGAGGGACAGAGAAGTAATTTCTTGAAATAAAAAATATAAACAGATAAAAATAGAGAAATTCAAACCTCCATTGAAAAACTGGTCAAACAAGAAATATGGAATTTTTTTTTACAAAAAAAAAAAATAATAATAAGAAAATTTGTAACATAAAAGTTCCAATTGGGATGAATCAATTGAAACGGTGGCATTAGTTGATAATAAAGGTGAGTAAACACCTTACAATTAAAACGTATTTAATAATCAAGGTCACGTGCCACTTTCCGCTGGTTTTGGGTAGACAAATTGTGTACTTACGTTCCCAGCACTTCCTTTAACGTGTATTTGTCGTCTACTGAGGGCACTTTGTCACTATCTTTCTTCTTTTTCGAGTCTCGTCCGAATAAAGGCATATTCCTTACTTCATTCAAATGCACCTGTGCAGTGCGGTGGATGAATAAAAGCCGATTAAAATCCCTGGCCACACTCGACACGATGCTGGCTGATCGCCATCTCAGCTTGCCGCAAAAAGAATGAGATCGGATGACGTCAGCCAGTAGAGTTGCTAAATTTGATCCCAGATGGCGGCGGTCTGTTGACGAGTCGTTACGTAATGTGACCAGGGATGGCGCTGCGAGCGCTAAATTTGGCGCCGTTTATGATGAATAAACTATTGTTTTGCAGTTACATTTAAATTTTGTGGCTGGTATAAATTGTTTATTTAGATTTATTCAATAAATAAGGAAATAATAATAATTTAAATACAAGTTTGTGAAATAAGCATTTCTTTGTGCAATTTTACAAGCTTTTTACGTGTTCTGGGGCACTTGCTTCATCGTACCAAGGAGTAGACCCATCTCCCTTAAATTTGCGCCTTTTTTCAATTATTTCTCTTGGTACTTTTTTTAGCTCATAAGCAATGCCAAGTTTGGCCCAGATATCTATGAAAATTGTTGTAATATTGGTTTTCCAACCCCATTCAGAGGCTGCGTAATCCCAAGGAAATGTATGGTGATAATTATGTTGACCTTCACCCAAAGTACAAATTGACACCATTTGATTCTCAGCTGGATTTATCGACCTAAAAATATTCAGAAAATACAAAATATACACTAAATATTAAAACAACCACTATTTATCCCGCCTTAGAGCCCAGGGCTTATAATCGAAAAACTGCAATTTCTGACTTCTGAAAAAAGTCAAGCGAGACAATTTTTAGCCCTGGGCTTAAATACGCATATAAACCCATAGGCTCTAAAGCGGGGTTTACAGTAACAAGAAAATTCCCGTTTTAATGGTTTAGTTGTGATATCGCTTAAATTCTATGAGAAATTAACACAGACAACAGTAAAAAAAAAATTATTTTATACGGAAATCAGAAACCACTTGCTCTAACGCCTTTAATTGCAATTATTATGCATTAATAGAAATTTTGTACAGTAAGCTAATGATAAAGCACTAATTACTCTTTCCAAACGCGTCAAATTTTTTATTTTAATCTGCTTTAAACAGTTATGCTCATGTTACTATACTTAAACTATGGTACTAAAAATATAATAAGAAAGAATAATATTTTTGTTGATAATTAGAGCTGTTAGTTCAGAAGTGGTTACATCATTGTAAACAATTATTTTACTTAATCAAATATTTTAAGCAACCTTATTATACCTGTCATATGGATGATCTCCCCACAAATGGGCTGCACTATTGACGAGCCAAGTAGTGTGCAGAATGAAACAGTAGCGAGCAAGGGAGCAAACAAAGAAGGATATCTCCAAACTCTCATTCCACAGAAATTTAGGCACAAACATAGGAACAAGAAAACACATGAGCAAAACCAACGGCAAATAAAACCTAAAATAAAAAACAAAATTTATTGCTAACATCTTGCACTTACAATTGATATAACAAGTGACCAATGACCAATAAGTTTGGAAAGGCACCAACGTATCAGACATATGGATGGGTAGATATACTAATTCTTCTGATAGGAAATGATTGTTAAAAAATCTTTTGTTAGTTTTGTTATTCATCAATCATCAACCCGCTGCTTGTTCTTTACAGCCATTTACTGCGATTTGATGGATATCAATGACTAACCTTTTGTATACAATGTGATAAAAATAATTTCTGTATGCGTAAAATAACTCAATTTTTAAATATTCAAAAAATCTGGTCCTACACTCCTACAGCTGTGGTTGAAATTTAATTTTTTGACACTAGGAGTAATGCCATACAATGTCCTGAAAATGTCTGACTGGTAAAGACTGGTAAAAACTGGTAAAAGTTTCTTTTAGGGGCGGGCACCTCTCCAATTTTGATAAAAATTGCCTATCAGACGTAGTTTCATGTGCAGATTCCGAATCTGCAATCCGTTTTTGTCAGAAGTGCTTTAAAATGTCTTTTTCGAACCTCCAAAGTGGCGAATTGGCATGTTGCCGCTCCGCCATTAATTGTTTACATTTTATCTATATTTATCTATATCAGCATTTGTAGAAAATCTAAAAACTAATCTCGTAAAGCGCAGCGAGCAAGATTAATCGCCTGCGGTGGGCTTACCTAACCTTAATTGGTTTAGCAAATCAACGCATTGATGTGGATACGGTTGAAAAACCAGTCCTAAACTGGCAGGACAGACGCCAAGTCACCACTTTAGAGATCGCATTTCTGCGCATTTCCCACAAAAATGGATTGCAGATTTGGAATTACGTCTGGTAGGTAAATTTTATAATAATTGGGGAGGTGTCCCTAAAAGACACTTTAGCCCTTAAACCAACTACTAAAGTCTTTCCAGATCTGCAACCTTTATACACAGCGCGACACAAAATAGCTTGTGACCGGTCGTGACCAGTCCTGACCAATCTCATCTAATAATGGCAACAGACAAAATGGGGTCTCCAAATCATAGTGAAAGAATTTTGTTGATGTCATTTTGTTGACGTCATTTTGTTGATGCCATTTTGGTGTTATCAACTTGTGCTCTCAGTCATTGGCTGATGAGATCATGTGATCCTGCTTTGGAATACAATATCACGTGAAAAATGCTCACCAATCCATTATGGTACATAAAGATATGTAAAAAGACTTGGTTTTAAATCGACAATAATTAGCGTATCGAGAATTGCCATTGAAAACACTTCCAACTTACGCTTTTTGGAATCGAATTACTGGATCTGCCAGCAAATCACTCATATCAACAGAACGGCCTTTTGAAAGAACATCGGGATGTTTTCTTGTCAAAAGCCAACCCATATGACAAAAGAAGAAACCTCTTTTGGCATTATGTGGATCGGCATTAGTTTCAGAATACTTATGATGGACTCTATGATCCCTACTCCATTCATAAATATCATTCTAAAAACCACAAATTATCATAATTCACATAAAAACTCAAATATTTATTTCTGCATTTACCTGAAAAGCAATAGTATTTGCCAACATCAAAAAGAACCTTAGACCCACATGTGCTCTATAGGTTTTATGAGCCCAAAGTCGATGTGCACCTGCTGTAATTCCCATGCCACTCACAATACAAAGAACATAAGCTAAAACAAAAAAATATTGAAAAACATTAATTTCGTAAGTCAAGTGACATTTTAATACTGGAACATAGATTTTTTTTACCGTAACCAGAAATTTATCGTTTATTTTGGTACAAAACGCAATATCACATGATATTAGAAAAGAAGAATATTTTTGCAATTTTATTGATTATTGACCACCTCAATAGGGAGTTAGCGTTTTTGGGAACACAATTCTTAAAAATTTCCATAGTCACGTGATGTTAAGTTTATAGTAAATAAAAATAAAAATTTGATTAAGTTGAACGCAATACTCAAATGAATTAGCACGGCATTTTCAGTACGTTAGTGCATGCGCAGATCATCCAAGTTTAGAGAAGTGACTATACAGCTATTTGGAATTTTTAGTTGTAGATTTCTTGTTAATTCTTGACCAAATACACAACATTATTACTTTTTCCCAAAAATTAATCGAGAATTGCATATTGTTCCCAAAAAAATGCTCTTTTTCTATCATCACGTAACTGACAACTGAAAATTGAGCATTGCATATTTGTCCATATTGACCAACCAAATACCAAATACTGAATATGTAAATCAAATTTCGTTTGCCAATACCAAAAAAAAAACAATAAATCTCTATACTTACTCCATATCACAGTATAAAGTTGAGCGTGAAATACCAATAAATATAATCCATATACTGCCGCAGCATGAAGATACACAAATAACATGACATTTCTCCATACAATTTCCAATGGCAACAATTTCTCTAGCGTGTCCATCATGTTGAAATAATAAATTGTAATTTTTTACAATTGAATATTACTGTTGGAAACTTTTAGAAATGCGTCTTTACTTGTTAATTGTTCTTCTGCTTTGCTGAATGTATTTTTCCAGATGTGTAGGTACGCATTCATTTATAGTTACTATAAATACAGATGGCAGATGGCAATAACCGCCCCCCCCCTGTAAACGGAATAGATTAGGAGGCGGTACAATGTCAGGAAATATAAATGAAATTAAAAGAATTTTGCTGATAAATCATGTCAAATGTCTTAAATAATCGCATTATTTTTTGAACAAATTCTGTGATTGCACAAATTTTGTGATTGAATGAGAGAATTGGATATTTCATCAATTTTTTTAAGTAAAATTTTTTTCTTCAATAATTTTATGTTTTTATAATATTCGATCGGTCGTTTTTTCCATTTTGAATAATTCATTTGTCAAAATTGTCATCTGTATTAAAATTGATGGATCGATTTGGAAGTTCTGATGCAGAATTTGCCTATTCACGCAGATGATGTGCAATACACAAAGTTTTCTATAGAAATACTTTACTTTTTATTTCCTTAAGAGGCAAAATATTGATTTTTTTACAATTTATAAAAAATTTATAAGACATACTTTTTGAGAATCCATTAGAGAACTTGATTGGAAAAATATGTCATGTTCTTTTACTCGAAAAAGCCAACACTCACATAAATTTTAGAACGAATCCAAAAAGTTTAAGCGTAACCTACCGTGTATTAAATCACACTGTATAATGATATGCTGAGTTTTAAATAAATTTCTTCATCAAAACCACCAAATTATACTGTGTAATAAGATACTATGATAAGATTTTTTCTCAATTAGCAAATACTGTACCTAATTTGATTTCGGTATTCAGTTTTTAAGTATTCGGTCAATCAGTTTGCGATTCACTTGACTAAAAATTTTAAAATCTCAATTTAAAATTGTTGTTGGGGATTTCCTAAGCAGACTGATGTCACATGATCATACGCATAAGATGATATGATATAATATGATTTTAAATTTTAAATCGTGTAAATCTGATTTACACTTTCATAAATCTAAATATTCGTAAATCTTATTCATTAATTCACATAAGTTTAATACTTCAACACCTTGAACTCAATCAGTTAAGCTATACAAATTCTGAAACCAAAAGTAAATAAAAACCTTTTAGATACAGCAGATCCTCTCATGGGAGCTGTTATATGACCAAAGGCTTGGAAGGTTTTTGTAATAAAAAATACATTCATAAATTTTAGTATGTGACAACTCCTTTGGGAATTATCAAAGCAAGGCCTACTAAAAAGTAAAGTGTTATGGCCTTGTTTACAATTTCCATAGAAAACTCCATGGATTTTTTTTATTTCTATTGTATAACATGTCAATTGTTTTCACAAATTCTTTTAAACCAGACAACCATTTAATGAGGTAATCAGTGATGATGAAATTGTTTTCATTATGACACATCCACTTTCCTTAAAAGGTGTCATCAGAAACTATTTTTATTTCACTGTGACTTGTCCAACACTCAACATGCTGAAGGTAAGCTATTTTTTTATTACTAGATTTTAATATGCAAAATGTGATTAGCTAATGCTATTGCAGATAGTCATCATTTTATTGTTAAGTATGCAAGTTAATGCTGGTGGGACTAATTATCAACCCACAAAATCATCAGGATATTATCCAAATCAGCAATATCAAAATTACCCATCACAAAGCTATTACCCAAGTCAGCAGTACCAGAATTACCCATCACAAAATTCTTATCCAAGTCAGCAATACCAGAATTACCCATCACAAAATTCTTATCCAAGTCAGAACTACCCATCACAAAGCTATTACCCAAGTCAGCAATATCAGAGTTATCCACAACAAAACTCTTATCCAAATCAACAATACCAGAATTACCCCAATCAACAATACCAGAATTACCCCAATCAACAATACCAGAATTATCCCAGTCAGCAATACCAGAGCTATCCAAACCAGTACAGTCAACAAGGAACAGGATATCAAAATTCCCAATATCCTCAAAATCACTATTACCCTCAATCAACTGGTTATTATACCCCAAACTCAAATTTGGGTCAAAATTCTTATCAAGGAGGGTCTGGTGCAACAGGTGGTTATTGATGAACCATTTACTAAAATTGATGACTTCAAATAGTAATAATAAATGTAGGTGTAATTGATTTTTAAATATATACCTTTATGTTGAAATCTAATCATGTTCAATTTATTTTTCAGAAAAACACTATTGTTGTAAACCAATATAATCAACAGGAATCAACAGGAAAGTGGGTAAAATTTATTATCATGGGTCACTGCCTTTTTTTTATAATAAAAATATACATTTTTCCTCTATAAAATAAAGTGTCCTTGTTTCATGTCAAAATTAAACAATTTTTTTCTTCTTTTTTATGTTTTTTTTTTTAAAAAAAAATTGGAAATTTCAATTAGTTTTAAGGTTGCAACATAAGATCTTGAAGTGCATTATGGAATGTTGATTTTTCAAGGCCAAAAATCATTAAGAGTTAAACATAACTTTAAAAATTAAAATTTTTACCTTCAAGCAAATTGAATTAGTCATGCCCTGCTTTAAGTAAACCAGTCAATACATGTATACAAAATTCATTTAGAAATTATAATATCAGAATATATTTTCTACTTTCAAGATTAGGTTCTTTATTGTAGTTGTCAAGGGCATCTCTATGCACTCACTCCACTCCCAACAATGAATCACACAACTGGCAAAATACCGCCCATGAGATAACTTTAACATTACCTCATAGATTTTTCAATTTGTTGTGTATTGAAATTCATAGCACTCATGACTTTGTTCAGGCCACAATGAGTATTTCAAAAACATTTCCTCAAAAATCAATGTCACGATGTTATCTCAATTATTTTCTTAAACCATTGCATCAATAATGCACTAAACATCACTTTGATTAATGCATCAGATAGTCTTGTTTATTTTATCAGCAAAAATCAATCTCTCAACTTGCCTTCTAACTGACATTAACAGCAATAATTTCTTTGGGAATTCATAGCACTTAAAATCTTTTCCTGTTATTGTTCTCAGTGACTTCACTTTCTTCATAAAACACTATACTGTTCATTGTTTTTATTACCATTCAGGTATAGGTATTCAACTTCCTCCAATTCTATCATTTATTTATTTATTTTTTTTATCACAATCATTTTCCTGCTTCATCAGACAGTAGTGAAACAAAATGAAGCAAAACCCTTAACCAACAATACTTCAAGTCTTCAACAATTAAATTACATGTTGTAGTTTTAAAAGGGAATTTTATGGGCGTTACACTTTTCATTATCCAGTTCAGTGACTTCTCGCCCCATAAAATTTGGTAATTTCCTCGACCAATGTGATCTTTCCTTGCTGACTTCCAGAGAAAGGAAGAGAAATTTCAGGTGGGCTTAAAACTGCAATATGTAGATCAATGGCCAGAGGATAGATGGAAGATGGTAGGAAATGAAATGTTAATGTCGGTCAAGTGACCTAGTAATTGTTATCAGTATATAAAAACCTTCCTCGTGCTTTTCATTCAATTCTCTTACCATGAAGGCCTTCGTACTGGTAAGTACAAACATTGGATAACATTTGGGATATGAAATTTTAATGGAAGTCTAGTTTTTATCAATTTTGGTAATAGAAAAGATTATGGTTGTGGGCTTTCCTGCATTACCAAACTTCTTAGGCAAATCTTACTTAATACAAAATCATAATACTAATACTGATCATTTATAGATGAAATATCACGAATTTTTTAGGAGTTTTGAGTAGGTATACAAAACTACCTCATCATTCTAAAGTTTTATGTTTTTACTGCGCATGAACAGGAGGTAGCAATGCAGGAAAGCCCGCAACCATAATCCTTCCTTAAATTTATAAAATGCACTTTGGCTATGGTTTAATATTTTATATTAATAAATGAGATTTCTATGATGTAGAGTTTGCAGCCAGATACTTATAAAAACCCACAACCTTTGATATATATACATATGCATGTGGGCCACCCAAAAATTAAAATTGTAAATTGAAAAAAATGTAATTTTTAACTATAAAAAATTTTGTTTATCACTAATAATTGAGTCTTATCCTTAGGTTAAATTAATGTTCCATGAGTCAGTGAACCAGAATTTTGAGAAAGTTTTAGTGTCTTCCTCAATTCTCAGATACATGTTCATCACTTCCTGAATATCATAATTAAGAAGTTTTAAATATTAAACAGGAAATATAGGTTGCAAAAACCCGTACAGGAAATAAAACATTTTGTTTTTAAATCAGCACAAGGGATAGTAAATATTTCCAGGAAATAACTTCTTATGAGAAAAATCAAACAACTATATATGTATGCAAATAGTTATGGCAAACACTCATTGGCTATTGGCTTATTTACTGATAAGATTTTATGGGTAAAAAAAAATCATAAAAAATCATTTATTGAATTTTTTGGTGAATAACATTACTTGAATGTTGGTTTACGATATCAAAAAATTTATGGTTGAATAATTTTCGACTTAAAATGGCCTAAATAATTTTTATTCATTTTTTAAAAAAAAATTATTATTTTGTATCTCAAACATCTTTTTTTGAGCTTGATAAGGGACATTGTTGACCACTGCCAGCAACTGACGTCACAGTTGGTGTCCCCATGTTAAATGCATAGGGTTTACGTGCCACTGGTAACAACCGCATATACATATGGTCATTCTCGTCATATTGTTGTCTGCATTAGGTTTAAACCCTATCTAAAAATGTCTGAAAAATTATTTAAAAACATTTAAAACGGTTTTAAAACATGCTTGATCCCATGGACCAATAAAAAATGTGATGTCGTAAACCAAAAACTTATCCATATTCAACAGTATATGGAATTAAAAATCATTTACTTATTTTGCTACCTTAATTTCATCATTTCTTGCACTGTTGATTGAATCCTGTAAAAATAAAAATAAATGTAATAAAAATAATCTAAAGTGTTAATTTATTATTTCCATACTATTCAGTTGGCGTTGGCTGTACTTGGCGTCGAATCCATGATGAACAAAGTATCCTATGGAGGAAGTAAAATACACATGCATTCACTAGTCAAAATGATGGACATACCACCAATACCCATTGCACCTCTACCGCCTATACCACTTATACCACATATTCCGCATATACCATCGATACCAGCAATATCAATGCCCAACATTAAGAATGCAAAATACAAAATTCTGCCTGTAATGGTTCATCCTGTGATTCGAATCAATTTGCCGTCAGAGAACCACGCTCAACGGACATCTGGAGGCATTTACAACACTCATCCAAACGCTAGACCTATTAATCAAAACCAAATGAATCTTCTTCGCTACTACGATGAAGATGAGCGATAAATAAAAGCAATTTCAGTCAACTATGTGCCAAATGGATTGCTTAAATGACTGTATGCAAGTCTTCAAGATCAAGAATGTAATAACTAAAAGTTCAATGCTGAAAAGTAACAATACCTATGCATAAACGTGATTTTAAATGCAAATTTTTGACAAAAATTTGCATTTTAAATTTAATTTTTTGCTTTTTTATGACAAAGTTGTCCATTTTTATGACAAATTTACTAAAATTTTTAATGAAATTTAATAAATTTGTCACGAAAATCGGAAAATTTAGTAAAATTTTGTCATGGAAAAGCATGATATTCAATTTATATTACAGTGTAGATTGCCTGATGCTCAAACTCGGTGTTTTCGTCAGTTAAAATTATTGTTATTTGTTAATATTGTTTATAAATGAGTGTCATAATCTCAAAAAGTCCATTATAAATTAACTAAATTTTACACTAAATGCATTTTTCTGTTTTTTCCCATGTTAGTTTATGTCTCGTGAGATCATCTCATTCAAAATATAATATTCGAATATAACTTTTAACTGTAAATTGATGTACAAACCTTACTATACGTATTCTCACATTTCAAACTCTAACATTGAAAAATTGTAGTTTTTCCCCCTCAAAATGTCCTATGATGATAAAAAATTATTCACAAACATTGTACATATACAAACTAAAAAATTAGTGAAAGAAATAAATTTGGATAAATAGTACAGTAATACTTATATGTTCAAAATCTAAACAAAATTTGATAAATTTTGCCAATTCTGAGAATTATTAAACAATTTTTCAACAAGTTTAGAATATTTTTGATAATTTTCATCAAATATCGATAAGAAATTGCAGTTAAATATTGACAAATGATAATCGACATTTTTTTAATAAATAAGATTAACGAAATATTTAATAATCATACTTGATCACTCAAATTGAAAAATACCCTCAACTTATTTTAATCATTCAGAATCTTTGTTTCATTAGTCGTGTGCTATAACTCACATTTACTAACAAAAAAAAATTCTAAATTAATTTTGTATTATAATAATGATTAAACTGAACATTGTATTCATCCTTCAATTACCTTCAGGAGTATTAAAATAATTTTTAGTTTTTTCGCCTTCATCTATCTACCCAACACCATCAGGACATGGAAAGTGAATTTATCATCACCTCAAATTCTTTTCTTTCGGTTTAACTTCACCATCAACATTATCTTCTTTCGGCATAATTTTTTTCCTCCGAGGTGGGTTTTCCAGGTTCCATAACAAATAACTTCATCTTAACAGTAGACGAAACCGTAGTTGGCGTTAAAGTAGTTGGTGAAGCATCTTTAACCGCAGTAGTAGTGAAAATAGTACTGGTACTATCTGTTTCAGGTGACGAGTGCTCAGTTTTGCCTTCACCATTTTTCCCAGCAGTATTTCTAGTCGTTGTATTATCAATTTCAGCACTCGAATCTCTTCATCGTCTTCGCCATTAGAGGTCCCTTTCCCACCAGTGAAATCGAGTTCTTTTTCATTTTCTGAATGAATTTTATCCGTTTTAGGCATTGTGCTTTAAATATCTTCTGTTATTAATTTAGTAGCTTGCGTAATTGTATTCGAGTTTGTTGTAGTTAGAGTTGATTCAGTTATTTTCACTGTTGTTCCATCGTTTTCATAATTTCTTCTGAAAATAGCTGAAAATAGCATTAAAATATAATTTTAGAATATTCTAAAAATAAAACCAAAAAAAAATAAAAAAATTAAAACATTTTTACATAGGATAAGGCGAAAGTTCAAAAAAACAAGTTCCAGAACCAGACCGAGCAAATTTTCTCCACCAATTAATCACTTCACTCCTCACGAAATTTAGCGCCTTGTGTCATCATAAGCCCTTCATTAAATGGTTTATTCACCATCCCTCTCCTAAAATCTCATTCAGAAGATGTCTTAGCTTACATCCCCATGCTCCAATCTGGACCGACTCTTTATCATCTGCTGAATACCAAACTATCTTTTGGTTTGTACTTTGTACCACTAAAAATTAAAACATGAAATTTCTTTTAAAACAATATTTCTTTAAATTAGATTCCCACACTCGTTTTGTGCGGCAAAAAGGATAAAAATATCGGTCATGAATCCATAAATCCATATCCAATTTAAAACACATTCCCACGAGTCGGGTGTTTATCATACCAAAAGCTGGACACCGCCGTTCCATCACGTGATGTATAATTTTTTCCAAAAAACTAAGTAAAACTGAATGAAGAAAAATAAATAATATAATAAATATTAAATAATTAAATAAAATGTAACAAAATTTATTGATGTATTTTCTTTCATTAAAAATATCTTATATCAACTGTATCAGTTAAAATTTTAAATACAAACATAATTACATTAACGATTTGTATTATCGTTATTATTTAACAATCCTTGGATAATATAATATCTCAACTAAAATCATCAAAAAAGTTTTTAGTATAAAATGTCATGACATCGACAAAAATTAAAATACAAATAATTTAGTAAATCACCGATACATTATTTGAAATTTAAAGAAACTGTTTTGTGTTTTCCACTGTGAAACAATAGAGGTATTGTACGTCTAGTGACGATTTTATGAGGAGGTTACTATGAAAGGAAAACTCTGGATTTGGCAGTGGGAAGTACAAAACAGACCACTTTGTTCATAATACTTTTTTCAACATTATGGTTTACCCTTAGTCAGTATATCGACTAAATCTTTACGCCGACATTTCTGAAGCACTTGAATTAATGTCATCACAGTTGCATCATTCCCAGCCTTCTCTTTCCAATATGTAAACACACTGTAAGCGCGATCGACTAATCGCTTTTCTTTATCATCAATATCCTGGATGTCGTATTCGGATAATCTGAATTTTCGACCTAAATCCTTCCAAGAGCGACCCAAATGTTGTGCAATTGCATCGAAAGCATCGTCAAGATCTATTTAAAAATAATATTAAGTTAATATTTCGTACTAAATCACTTTTTAATACAAAAATTTACCTTCACTGTTATCAGTAGCTTCTTTTTCTTTATTTTCAACAGGTTTTTCAGGCTTTGGATCAGGCAATTTCAAGTTGTGTTCTACCACAACTTGACATACATTGCAGCGTTGTTCTTTAGAATAAACATCTTGTAGTTTTTCATATTGTTCAAGCATAGGTTGTATAGTAAAACATTTCAATGCAACTGGCCATTCCTTGAGAATGGTCACATTGTCTGCCGATAACTCATCCCGCTGCTCAAGCACTTCCAGTAACTGTTCTAAAGTGATTATTCTGGCTGCAATACGAGATGAATCAATTATATGAGTGAGAATCTGTTTGCTGTCACGCAAAATGTCGCTCTCGTTACGAAATCGACGAAATAAATCACAAAACTGTTGTTTCATTGCGACGTAATCATCACCATCGGGTTGAGCAGTATTCAGAACCATTTTTTATACTCTGTAATCTTACTTCTTTTATATTCAAGGAAGGGTTATCTATTTATCTAAAAAATAAATAAAATTTATCAAGTAATTGACTCTAATAATTAAATTAAATTAAATTAAATTCTTGTTACAATTACCATTCACAAGCTCCAAATGAACACAATAAATTTGTTTAAAATTGTAAAACTGTAAAAAAAATGATCGGAAGAAACACCTTAAAAATCAATTAGTCGGAATTCCCGAGCGAGATCTAGTTCTTAGATCAACAGATTCAAATACGCCATTATTATAGTACCGATATTGCCATCTAGTGATAAAATTTATAAACATCAAGTTTAAAATTTACTCTTTTTCTATGAAATAAACTCTTTGTAATTATTTTTTAATCTTCATATTTATTTTAAAAATAAAAAATAAATGTTAAAATAATATAATTATATGGCATGATCACATTTAACATCTCTTATCAGTACTTGAAAAAGAATTTATTAACTCATGTGTTATTATGAGTTCATAAAAGAGGATGTTCTTCAATATTTATTTTCCTTATCAACCAATCATATCGAGACCTCGTTTCTATTCACTATTTTTATATTTCTCCACATACAGACAGCTGCATTATACCACACACAAACCGTTGCTGTATCGGGGGAATTTAAGTTGCGCGCGCACCAAATACATATTGTATCTAGCAAACAAGGCCATATGCAATAGATTTTCCTGCTGCAGGAAAATATTGCACAAAAATTAGTAATGGACGAAAACTCAGCTGTTAAAGGTAAAGAGCTCTTTTTAATATGCGATCGTGAAAAAAAAGGTTTTCTAACACGATCCGATTTGCAACTAATTGGTCGTGAATTACAACTTTCAACAAACCAACTGGATTATGCGTTTAACCATCTGGACGCAGATGGCGACGGACGTCTGACTATGCAAGAATTTATTTCCGGTTTTGGTAAGTGATAAAATGACGTCATATAATTAAAGTACATCTGGGGTTCATTTTTTTTCTTCTTTGAAGCTGGGAATTTTAATTCTGAGGACATTTTAATTGAAGATGAAAATGAAGATGAAGATGATGATGATGATGATGATGATGATGATGGTCAGTTTGATATTCTTCTTGATCATTTAGGTGCTAGATATTTGTTTAAAGAGTAAGTTGCTTTGTGTGTGTTGTGTTGATGTGTCACCTCATGAAATATGAATTATTGTTTAGTGAGGAAACAATACGGGCACTTTGGAATCATCTTCGGCATGAAGAAGGAGAAATGGTTGTTCATAAATTCGAGGATTTCTTGGCGAAAATGACAAATGAAATGAAACGGAGTCAAGTGGAGACGGATAATTTACAAACTATGCTCAAAACGTTGGTTTGAAATGTGGTGGTATTGAGATATAATATGGAGTGATTGCTCCAGGTCACTCCTTGCACTTACTGGAATTTTTTGCAGTTAAAACTGCATTTTGCACATCCCAAGTGCATTTTTACAAATATACATAGATTTTTTTACATGGATTTGGACTCATTTATATGCGTGCAAAAACATTCAAGTGCATTTTTGCATATTTAAAACGCATTTTTACATAACGCATTTTTACATTTTTAAACGCATTTTTACATTTTTAAACGCATTTTTACATTTTTAAACGTATTTTTACGTTTTTAAACGTATTTTTAGATTTTTAAACGCATTTTTACATTTTTAAACGCATTTTTACATTTTTAAACGTATTTTTACATTTTTAAACGTATTTTTAGATTTTTAAACGCATTTTTACACATTCAAGTGCATTTTTACACATTCAAGTGCATTTTTACACATTCAAGTGCATTTTTACACATTCAAGTGCATTTTTACACATTCAAGTGCATTTTTACACGTTCAAGTGCATTTTTACACATTCAAGTGCACTTTTGCAAATAAAATACATCAGACTGCCATCTAGACACCCAAGCATCACCGCACGACTCTTGACCTTAAAATGCATAACATACAACTATATTAAAACTTTTTAATATAAAAATAAATCATATATAAACAGGAAAATGGATTCATATGAAGACAGGGTGAAGCGCCTTTACGAAGAAATGGAATTACAAATGAAATCAGAAAAGGAAAATTTAAAACGGGAGGTAAGTGATATCATAGGATTCAGTTTCGTTTTAAACCTAATCGAGCATTGATATTCAATATTTACAGGAAGACAATAAAGAAAAAAGGTTTCGTGACCAATTACGATCCAAACTGGATGAAAAAGACCAATTAGTGCAAGAAATGGTCAGAAAACAAAATGAAATGGAAAAAAAACTTAAATCAATCAACGAATCCGATACTGAATCGAAACAGTCTCACCAAAGTTTAATGAAGGTACCATACTAAAATGAATCTCTAGAACCTTGATTTCCTACAGCTGCCATTTATTTCCTGTTTTGCTTGGAAAAATAAATAATTATTAAAAATATATTTTTTTAAATTTTTTTAAATTTTTTTAAGGAAAAAGAAGGTTTAGAGAGACAATTATCACTGTCAAAATCAGCTATTTCTGAATTGCAGAAAAGTTTGGATATAATTAAAAAAGAAAATCTAGAAGAGAAAAGACATAGAGCAAAGTAAACAAATCATTATTTAATTTTTTCATATTTTTTTTTCATTTTTAAATTTAGAATTTTTTATTTAATTAGAGCAGCTATTAAAGTATCAGAAAGCATTGCTATGGAAAGAGAAGAACTAGTCAAACAACTTGATTTGCTCAGGTATTGTACTTCATGTTGTGTGTTTAATTTCCAGAGGTCAAAACAAAATGCAAAAAAGTCAAAATTAACAGCTCATTAGAACCTAAAAAAAATGCGTTTTTGGTTGGTTATATCTTATATTAGAAATATAAAAATAAGCCGATAATTTTATAATTTTTTTTTTTGAATTGCATTTCTTGTTCAATAACTTAGAATGATAAATAAACAATTACGAGATGAGCACGATGAAAGAACCAGCCCTCTGCCACCAGTTCCGCAAATACAGGACGATACGTCAGAACAAGCACCAAATGCAAAAAGACGAAACAGCAAAAAATTGAAAAAAAGAGGAAGTGTGATGTCAGACTACATTCAATCCAAGTAATAAAAAAACAAATTTATAACTGTAATTTGTGCTTCAATTTTCAACTACCCACAGAATTGCCGCCACGGATCGGTGGCCACACACGCACGATGACGTCAAAAATGAAAAAAATTCACATGTTGCCAGCACTAATGGCTTTAATGCTGAAACCAATTCTCAGGCGATATGTGTATCTCAAAGTGATGTAGAAAAAACTGATCAGGAGACTGCTGTAGATCAAATATGTGAAGAGGAAATGGAAGTATGGAATGATGACATGTCCAATTCTCAATCGAATTCCTTGAGCATAGGAGGTGGGATAGTAAAACCAATTGCTAAAAAGGTATTTGGTAATACCAGAAGTTGATTTAGTTAAATTATATGAGGTAACATATATTTGTTATATTTTAGGCTTTAGATCCACAACGACTGTTTAAAGTTGTTTTTATTGGTGATTCAGGGGTTGGGAAGAGTACATTCATTAATCGTATTTGTAATGGGACTTTCAAGAGTACCTTCAGTGCTACAATTGGTAAAGTAGTTACTTATTAAAGCAAGAGAGAATGATCTGGTTAGTTCACATTGAACGTAACTTACAAAAATTTAACGTAACTTAAGGAAAGTAACGTAAAGTTTTCTTCACACTGTTTGTAGACAGTAAATGTAAACCGACCAATTCGTAACTTCTCATTCCATCTCGTTTTTCATACGAGAAGCAGCTGTCTTCTCATTGGTTGCCGTAATTTCTCCTACTTCAAAATCATTTTGAAGTAGAAATTTGGGTTTACTGGGTACTCATTTTCTTTCATCTGCGCTAGATGAAACTCGCCTAACAAACGTGAAATTCTTGCCTTAGACTGTGATTTTAGTTTATGGAGTGGTCAATGTGAACTAACCGTAATATTGCCACTTCTACTGCATTATTAAAATAAGAATAAATTTAGTAACAGTAGATACCATCAGATGGCGATAGAAACATCAGAAAATGACAGGTAACGCCATCTATTGATATCAACTGTAACTAAATGAGTAACATGTTTGAGCATCCTGCATAGCATCATTGCCAGTGTTGCAATGGCACCCATACCCCATTCCTTCAGCCAAAAATTTTTTACTTCTAATTATCCCTCTGTTGTGAAAATTAAGGACCTACATGAGACTTTGTTTCCATGACAACTGAAGAGTTGCACAGATCAGTTAGCAAATGTAGAAGTAACAAATTTTGGCTCAAGATTTCGTAAATGGAGTATAATGATGAATGGGATAGGGGAGCCATAGAGTAGTGGTAGTCAGTCTTACTTGTTATAGCAAACAAAAACAGTTTCTTTACGTTTGTGATTTGAAGTTAGCTAGAAGCTAAAAAATATTTCAAAACTACCCAAGTAAAGGAATACTTTTTTGAACATCTTCAGTTCACCAAATGTCCACATTGCAGGTGTTGGGTCAAATACTTATGATTCATTTTGCAGGTGTGGATTTTCATACCCATCGAGTTGAATGCAATGGACAGACAATAGTATTACAACTATGGGACACTGCAGGACAAGAAAGGCAATCCTATAACAAAAAAAATTCTAGTTTAAAAGTATTTCTATAATTTTTATTTTAGATTCCGAAGCATCACAAATCAATACATGAGAAAAGCTGATGGAATTGTCATCATGTATGATGTAGCATCAGAAACATCGTTTAAAAATATACGCGGATGGTTAGGATGTGTCCGAGTAAGTGAAATACCACTATTTCGTCAAAACAATGTATTAGTTTATTATTAGTTTATTCATAACTTATACAGGATTTTACACAAGCCCATACACAAATTCTGATAGTTGGCAATAAAATGGACCTATGTACAAGCAGCAGTAATCGAGCTGTACAAACAAGTGATGGAATGCGTGTAGCTGAAGAAAATACATGTTTGTTTTTTGAAACAAGTGTCAAGCTCAATCGTAATGTAAAGGAAGCCATGTTTGGATTAGCAATGTATGAATCTTGTAAATATAGATTTTGTAGAAAAAAAAAAAAATAATTCTATTATTTAGCAATTTACAAGAAACTGAAGATTTGGAACTTGAAATGGCATTACAATTACACACACAACACAAGAAAAAAAAGCGTTGTTGCTTATGACCAAGGTCTCAAAACCAAATCACAGTGATCTCAAAGACTTTGAAGACAAATTAAGATTATTTTTGTACTGTTACACTGTGGAGACATTTTTATAACCAAAACAATAAAAAAAATATTGAAATTATTAAAGTCTTTATTTACCAGTCTTCGTACAGAGCCATGTTGTGTATTTGATTTTAATTTTACAGTGTCAGGTTTTAGATTTTCCGTGTGTCGGGTTTGTAGTGTCATGTCTTTGGTAGTGCCGCGGTAGTAGCCACTTATGACGTTTTCTCTCTCTCTCTCTCTCTCTCTCTCTCACATACACTTCTTCAGTAAAAATCACCAATAGATGGCTTGCATATCATGTTTCAACCTCAGAGACAAACACTTACCCATCATTCTTAGTAATTTTCATGAATCTTTATTAAGAGAATATAAAAAATACGGTACAATCTTAACCTAAAATATCTATAATAAAACAATACTCACAAGTCAGTAAAAGATAATTTTTTTTTTTAGAAATGGGAACTAAATGATGACAATAGATATTTCTTATGTCTTTTCTTCATCAGTAGTTGAACAATAAAGAAAACTATTATCAGGATTATAGTGCAAGAAATATACAAGGTTAAGCAGATTCTTGTATCAAGTTCACATAAAGGCTGCACATATTAGATACCTCATTAACCTGATTATGAAACTGGTTTTGGTTCATCCACTAACTTGAAATCCAATAACTGAGATTGATGAATAGCTGAACCGCTTCATTAAGATCTTTGTACCACAAGACAAGAAAAATGAAAAGTTGAGTCATATTCTACTCTCCAGAAAGAAGTTGACAAGTGGCACAATTCATTTTCAAATGATTTGGATCTGCAGTTGGATTGCCTCTTAGACTTGCATTCACTAGATTGTAAGCATTCCACATCCACAGAACAGTGTGTTCCGGTTCTCTAATAATCGATTTGAGTTTGAGTGTTTTTGGATAATGCTGTAAAATATTCTGCACAATCTTTACAGGAGAAGAAATATTTTACTTACATCTTTACTTACGTTACCAATTCGTATTTTAAGTAAAGATGTCTAATGTAGGAGGTTTTAGATGAATATGACGTCAAATACATCATATCCTACCACTTTAAGTCAACTACATACTTAAGAATTTTATTCAGGCAATATTGAACGCAACTTAAGTGAGATTAATTAACCCTCAGAAGCCTATCCTATGGGACAATTGACACAACCAATAGTTCTAAATACAAATTTTTTTAAAAATTTTTTTCAAAAAATCTGAAATTTTCTGGAGCTGTTCAAAAAGTGGTTTTACATACACTCGTAGTTTTCAGAGTTATAAAAAAAAAGTTATTGTAAAGAGAAAATATGAGCCCCTTAAAATCTCAGCTTAAAACATTTGCTGTTTTCACTGCATTTTTTCTCTTTAGTGAGAGTGCTTTTAAAATACAACGCCACCTATATGCAAAGTAGAAAATAAACAAAGCAGACGGCACATGTTCAGTTCACATTTCATATCAATTGCAACTAATTGGAATTAAAATTAAGTTAATATACACAATTATTATAAATAAATGATTAAACACCAAGGTGTTCAAATGATCACATTTTGACCGAGTGTCTTTATTTTTACAATCGGTGACACCTAGCGTCAGTTGGTAAAACCATGGTAACCATGGTAACAGCACTAAAGCGCATCAACTCAGAGTATATAAAACATGTCAATTGACACCACTAATAGGTCTTTGCATTGACCCAAAATGTTAGGCGTCTGAGGGTTAACTTAAGCAAGTCAATTGCCATAACTATGACGTCCAAAACGAACGAGTCAACTTAGCAGTTAAGTCAACTAAGTTAATTTTTCTAAATGAAATTGAACGCACCTAATGTACTAAACTTTAACTGTAAGTGTAAGACAAGTACAGAATTGTTTATGTTTTCAACGCTTTGGTAGAGTATCAGAATATTGCTTACCTCTACTCTCATTATTCGTTTCATATGCTCGCACGGTAAGAGCATGAAATAAAAGCAACAGTGAACACGAACATGTAATCCACTTATCATATTCTGGTAAATAAGAAGAATCATCCACAGCGTTCTTATCAAATGCCTGGAATTGCTCCTTAGTGTAATTATCTAGTCTGTTTAACCAAACAGACATTTTGGCAATGTAATAGTTCTAACCGGTGTACGGCCCGGAAAATACTATACAAAAAAAAAATAATAAATTTAAAATTAAAATTAATTTACTTAAAGCATCGAAAAATGCCCTTAATGCATGTAAACGTATACCAAACGTACCATAGATTAAGTCAAAACGACCAATTTCAATGAAAATGATATGACGTACGGTACACAACGTTCGAGATCAAGCGAATAAATATTATATTATAATTATTTGTCAGCTGCTTCGGTTATTGAGATCAACAATAATGCATGCAATAATGTGTCCTTCATTTTTTATTTTTGACAATTCGAGTAATTAATAACATTGCTATAAGTTATCTATCAATAATTAATAATTACGTAATATTAACGAATTAAAAATTTTATATACCGATAATAAACCTACAGAATGTATTGCATCATCATCATTTCAAAATCGTCATTTCTTTGTCCGAGATCTAATAATCTTTTTGCTGCAAATTCCATAAAATCCCAATGTAATGTGTAATCTCGCAACTCTCTGAATAGTGATAAACATCTACATAATAACCCTCTCCTCCTGTTTTTAACACTCGCACCACTCAACAATAACTCCAAGTTGTCGATATCTTTTAATTGTAGTGCATAATGTGCAAACAGAGCAATTATTAACAATCATCCTTTGTAATTGCACTGAGGATTTGGTTAAAAGTGGGTTTATTGCACATCATCATAAAAGTTAAAAAACAATGATAATCCATAACCAAAAAACACAAAAAAGCGTTTCATACGTTGTCTGTTCAATTTCTGAAGTAAAAACATACAAAACTAACCGGAAAAGCAAAATAGTCATTCTTGGGTTTTTGGTTGTGGTCTGTGGTTACATCATTATTTAAATTTAAATAACAACAATATATGAAAGTAGTCAATTATTACTATTAGGCCTTTATGGAGGCTGAAGAAGAACGTAAAACTCATGATCAAGTAATTATAAACACGAGTAATCAAAAGTTCTATCTTTAAATATGAATAATTAATTTAAATAAACAATCACAGGTGTTTTCATACAAATGCCCCGCCATCTTGAAATGGATTTATCACAAACTTCACATATGCATGTGCATAGAACAGCCAAAAAAACTTCTCATGAGTCAGGTATTTACTTAATTTAAATATACATAATAAATAATAAAATAACGCAAAATGATTAATAGTGGCCTATCACTCCTCTTGCGTGGTTAAATTACCGGATTACAATGGCTGTTATTAGTATTATGATACTAGTATTCAATTTTGCCAGCACTGCACTATTTCACCAAGATATAGCAAAAATAGCAAAATTTTTCATTTATTTTACAAATTGGGGACTCATTGTTCTTGCAATATCCTTTACTAGTAAAGCATATATAGCATTAAAATATTTCCACCTTTATGCATCTGATAGTGAACGTAGGTATGTTTTATTTCCTGCTTAAATTTTTGATTTAAAAGTATAAATTTCTTTCAGTAACTCACGTACCAACTTCTTTTATATTTTCATGGATTACTACCAATATAAGCAATACTATAGCTTTCGGAGTAACTGGTGGTTACTGGGTAATAGTTTACGATGGTATGGTTAAAAAATATTATAAAATCTTTTTTCTGCTCACTCACTTAAATTATATATCATCAACAAATAAATGATGTTAACTTAAGACAGGTACGTAACATTGTAAAATTGTAACATCGTAACATCATTTATTTGTTATTAATATAATTAGAATTTTGCGTCATATCTTAGCAATATTCACAATTCCTTTACAGGCAGTCTGATTACTGACCCCACTCCTATTAATAGTCATGTTATAAACAGTGTGATTACGCTTCTGGACTTATTCATGTCGGAAATACCGGTCCATTTTGCACATTTTTATCAACCATTTTATATAAGCTGTATGTACATTCTCTTTAACTATGTTTATTATGTTTCTGGCAATACAAATGAAAGAGGAAAAAATTGGATTTATCCTAGTTTAAAATGGGACACTATTACTTTACAAGCGGTACTTACCATCTTGGTAGGTGGGAGTGTTGTGTGTGTTGTTTTACATGCTTTGACCGTACTAATCAGCTGGATTCGTTGGCAAATTGCTAAATTAGGATGCTAAGATGAAAGGCAGATTGCACCAAGAGCTCATTTTGCATAACTAAAAAAATCCAGTGTATAAACAATTTGAAAAAAAATATTTTCAAAAATTTAACAGGGTAAATAAATTTCTGCTAATGGCGTTATATATGTCTAATGGATGAAATGCATGTTACAAAATAAAAAGTTTAAATATTTTTTGCTGCTTTTTTTTCCTTTATGTACACAAGTTTTATTTTTTTCTTACATTTTATATTCCAAAAGGATTGTTATAAAACTAGGGAATCCATAGTCATAAGGTGAATTAATAAAGGATTGTATATTTTACTGCATATAGATTAAAATTTTATGGTTTTATTAAAAAGGATTTACGACATCAAAAATATTATGACTGGATAATGTTTGCCATTTCTTAAAATGGCTGAAATGATTTTTATTTATTTTTTAAAGTTATCAGAACACCTTTAAAAAAATTCTTTTGTATCCCAAACAACTCATTTGAGCTTGGTGAGAGACATTGTTGGCCGCTGCTGGCAGGACGCTGTTTCTGACGTCACAGCTAGTATTCTCCATGTTAAATGAATGGGGTATACATCACAACTGGTAACAATCGCGCAAATTCTCAATCTTGCTTATTTTTTCATATTGTAGTCGGCTCGTTTTCACAACTTCAGCATTGGGTTTAAACCGGTTTAAACCCTTTAATTTTTTTCAAAAAAATCTCTGAAAAATTATTTGAGGGTTTTAAACGAATGGACCAATAAAAACTGTGATGTTGTAAACCCTTTAAGAGTACCGCAGGAAAGCATATAGAGAACCAGCGGAAGACGGATTTTGTCAAAAGTAAAGGCTAATAAAAATTTTTCATCGGGGAATAAAACTGATAAAACTGGTAAAACAAATTAATCATTCACAATTTATATTAACATAAATGGCATATTCTGAATTGAATCACAACTAAATCCAACTGATTAATTTTGCACATCAATATTTATACTCTACTGAATCATTCTGGAACAGTGGAGCGTGGATCAGGAGATGGGAGGATGGTGATGTAGATCAGGGGGCGGGGCTTGTGGATCAAGGAGTGGGAGGGTGGTGTTGTGGATCGATGGGCGGGGTGTGTCCTAGAGGGGTGTGGATTAGGAGGTGAGAGGGTGGTCTGGGTGTGGATTAGGGGATGGGAGAGTGATCTGGACGCGGATCAGAGGAGTGAGATGTTGACATAATAACAGTGCATTTATCACTATATGGCAGGAATTGGAGGATGTAAATAAAAATAAGAATAAAATTAGAGAAAAGATTAAATGTGATTGATTATCTTATCTAGCTAACTTTTTTCTGTTTTAAAATTAATTCTTTTCTGTAATTATTTTCTTTACCAATTTTTGGATTTTGAAACAAACAATTTTAAATTTTTTTAATTATTATAGTTTTTTATATTTACTATGCACAATGTTGTCCATTTCTTCTACTTCCATAGCCATATCTCTCCTTGTTGCATCAATCTTAATTTAATTAAATGCAGTTTGTTTTTTAATAATTTAATTGTTACAATAATTGCTGGAGTAGCAAAACTTGTCAGTATAACTACAATTAATCATTCAATAATTTCACAATTAAAAGCGGGATTCAAATAAACTTTAAAAAATTGAAGAATCCAAGTAAATTTTATGACAATCACTCTCACCCCCTAATCCACACCTAGACCACCCTCTCACCTCCTAATCCGCATCCCTCTAGGACACACCCCGCCCATTGATCCACAACACCATCCTCCCACTCCTTGATTCACAAGCCCCGCCCCCTGATCCACAACACCACCCTCCCACCCCCTGCTCCACGATCCACTGTTCCAGAATGCCTAAATACACACTACTTAGTTATATTATTTAAGGGGGTTGCACACCCCATAGGTTACGCTAAATCTGGCCACTAGATGGTGCTACGGCTCTAACACTATTCTATTCTATTCTGTTCGAGTAATGGAATGCGGCCGAGTATTGTGCTTGTCCCTAGCTCTAGTTGGATGCAGATAGGCCCACATGTTGACCGTGATCGGTCGCTCGAATGCGGTGATAATCGTGTTGGCGGCCTGACTCAATTTTTTAATTATTTTTTTTTGATTACACGTACCATTTCAACAAAAAAACTAAAAAAAAAAAAAAATTATGAATAAAAAGATTTTGGGCTGAAAATCATGTGCGACAATCAGATGATTTTTTTAGCCGCGTTTGGTGGCTTGAATACGGTCGAAGCATCGAGTCAGCACCTCTTCCCGGTTTGGACGGAGCTGGCACGATGCTTCGACCGTATTCGAGCCACCGAACGCGGCTAAAAAATCATCTGATCATCGCACATGATTTTCGGCCCAAAATTTTTTTATTCATAATTTATATTTTTTTATAGTTTTTTTGTGGAAATGGTACGCGTACGATAATTAAAAAAAAAAATAATTAAAAAATCGAGTCAGGCCGCCAACACGATTATCACCACATTCGAGCGACCGATCGCGGCCAACATGTGGGCCTATCTGCGTCCAACTAGAGCTAGGGACAAGCACAATACTCGGCCGCATTCCATTACTCGAACGCGGCCAAAGGTTGCTGTAATACAGCCATCTATAGGGTCCAAAACCCCAGCTTTTCCCTTATAAATTAAAAATAATTTTTCTTTTCTTGTTTCAAATCCACCCCTTTTGAAAAGATTTCCCCCTTTTAATCCTCTATTCTATCTACTCCTTTTAATCCAAAAATAAAGAAAACATAAATATAAATATAAATAAAAAACTCATTAAACTTAATTTTTTCAAAATTATTTTATGAAAATTGAATTTAAAATTGTTATATTAGTGAGAAATAAAAGTTTAATCGCAAAAATGTGAAATAAAATAAGCATTTTAGAATTCGGGTCAAAATGAGTGATAGCATGATGGAAAATAATTTTTTTTAGCTTTTCTGATGACTTTTTTAAAATTTGGGCCACACTCAGACGTAGATAAAGTTCTTGTGAACATATGAGCTAAAAAAAATTAAAAACTGGTTGATTATTAAAGGCGTTTCACTGGAAACAAATTTAGTATAGAATAGTGTTAGAGCCGTAGCACCATCTAGTGGCCAGATTTAGCGTAACCTGTGGGGTGTGCAACCCCCTTAATCAAATGGGCATTTCAGTCACATTTCATCACTAACCGAAATCGCAACAATAATAATCAATTACTCATTAGCAGATATGTAATTTAAACGGTGTGCAATAAGCAGCTAATTTTGGCATTTTTTTTGTCAATTTTAGATAATTTCATTTAAGTTAACACCTTCAAATGGTTATATTTATCAATTTTAAACCATCATTTCTGAATAATTTACCATGTAATTGTAATTAATCGTTGAGTTATATAAATAAAAGACTATAGCAACCTTCCGTGTGACGTACTGGAGTTTGTTGAGATCGACGTTTGCAAAACACCAGGCGATGACAATCCAAAAATAAAACATTATTAGTTAGTGACAATAATTATACTGGTATTCAATCGGCTTGATGGCGTCCATTGTCAAGACCGCACAAAATGTCCTAAATAATTAATTTAGCCTCAAACCGACTTAACAAATTTTCTTAACCCTCAAAACCTCATCCTATGGCACAATTGTGCCCAGCTGCAGTTGTGAATACAAAATTATTTTAAAATTTTTTTAAAAATCTAAAATTTACAATAGCTGTTAAGAACATGAATTTACATTTCTGAATTAATTTGATAAAAAACAGACAGAAAATAAAAAAGTTATTGTCAAAAGAAAAAATCGTTCCCTTAAATTCCCAGCTTAAATTTTTTGTTGTTTTCACTGCAAATTTTACTCTAGTGAGAGCGCTTTTAGAATATTGCGCCCCCTATATATAAACTAAATAAACATACACAGCATTAACCCTTCATCTTTGAAACACATGATCAACTGAGTTAATGTGGGACTAATTGCAATTTAAATAAAGATAATTGTTATTATAAATAAATGATTAAAAACACCTTGCATGCTGATTATAAACACCTTGCATGCTGATTAAAAACACCTTGCATGCTGATTAAAAACACCTTGCATGCTGATTAAAAACACCTTGCATGCTGATTAAAAACACATTGCATGCTGTTTAAAACAACATTTTGATCGCATGTCTTCATTTTCATAGTTGGTGACACCTAATGTCGGTTAGTAAAACCATCATAACCATGGTAATAGCACTAAAGCGCTTCAAAGTAGAGACTCCAAATGAGAACAATTGTGCATTAATCGGGCTCTACGTTGGTCCAAAATTTCAGGGCTTTGAGAGTTAACTGGAAAAAAATTTTTTTTGTTATTATTGGTATTTATCATTTGAATCATCATCCACTAACCACCTTCAAAAACATTTAATTGCAAATAGAGAACTTTGAATTGTTTAGCAAATTAAAATTAATTTCTTTAAAATAGAAACAATATTTACTATTTAATAAATAAATGACCATAAACCTTTCCGACATCGAACAATAACAATAACTAAAACTGTTATCACAATTAAAACAGAAAAAATATACAAAGTTAAGCAGATTCTTGTATCAAGCCTAGAAAAGCCCCATAAACATTCGCTCACTCGAGTACCATCCATCAGTTCATCCACTAACAACTGCGATTCAACTGAATCTTCATTAATATCTGCGTACCAAGTGGAAAGAAAAATTAAAACTTCGCTCTCATTCCATTCTCCAGAAGGAAATTGACATGTAGCACAAAGTTTTGAAGGAGGAAACTGAAGTTTCAAATGTCTTGAATCTTCTGTAGAATGGCCTCTCAGTTTTGCATTCGCCATGTTGTGAACTTTCCAAAACCACATAACACCATCTTGTGGTTTTCTGATATCCTTTCGTAGTTTGAAAGATAAGGCTCGAAAATAAGTTGCACACTCTGAACAAGAGTAGAAATTTGTTACATATTCTGCAATGGCATGGGGCGTGAAGGCAGGATTAAATTTGTCACCTAAAATAGAAAATAAAGAATGACTACAAAAAGTTGACTGTTGACGACACTATCTGGATCAGGGATTTAGAAATAAACTGTATTTGCTAACGAGGACTACTGCTTAGCAGTTTTGCCCCTGGGGACCAACATGTCTAAACAACATTCTGAAAATATTATTTATAAACATCTGAAATGTTGATTCAAATGTCTTTTTTATCAAAATTTTTTGAACTTTCAAACATAACATTAAAACATTGATTTTACATTAAACAAATGTTGCATGTCAACAACCAATATTTCCACTGTTTGATTGCTGTATCAAAATGTTGATATACCATCTAGTGAACATTCATTGAATGTTGTATCAATATTTTGATACAACAATCAAACAGTGGAATTATATGTTGTTGATATGCAATATTCATTTAATGTTAAATCAACATCTTGTTACGTTTGAATGTTGAAAAAATGTTGATAAAAAAAGACATTCTAATATTGAATCAACATTTCTAATGTTTTTTCTGAATGTTGTTTAGACATTTTTTTGTTTTGGGGGTATTTCCCAAAATCTTATAGCCCTCAGGCCCTATATGTCCAGCATGGTAAACCAGAGTACCTAGAGAAAACCCATCGGCAACAGGCAGAAAACATCTAAAAAAAACTCCTTCACACACTTTAGTACCCAAGCTCATTGGCACCCAAGCTCATAGGCATCTAAGCTCATAGGCACCTAAGCTCATTGGCACCCAAGCTCATTGGCACCCAAGCTCATTGGCACCCAAGCTCATAGGCACCCAAGCTCATTGGCACCCAAGCTCATTGGCATCTAAGCTCATAGGCACCTAAGCTCATTGGCACCCAAGCTCATTGGCACCCAAGCTCATAGGCATCTAAGCTCATAGGCACCTAAGCTCATTGGCACCCAAGCTCATAGGCACCTAAGCTCATTGGCACCCAAGCTCATTGACACCCAAGCTCATTGGCACCCAAGCTCATTGGCACCCAAGCTCATTGGCACCCAAGCTCATTGGCACCCAAGCTCATAGGCACCCAAGCTCATTGGCACCCAAGCTCATTGGCATCTAAGCTCATAGGCACCCAAGCTCATTGGCACCCAAGCTCATTGGCACCCAAGCTCATTGGCATCTAAGCTCATTGGCACCTAAGCTCATTGGCACCCAAGCTCATTGGCACCCAAGCTCATTGGCACCCAAGCTCATAGGCACCTAAGCTCATTGTTACCCAAGCTCATAGGCACCTAAGCTCATTGTTACCCAAGCTTATTGGTACCCAAGCTTATTGTTACCCAAGCTTATTGGTACCCAAGCTTATTGTTACCCAAGCTTATTGGTACCCAAGCTTATTGGTACCCAAGCTTATTGATACCCAAGCTTATTGGTACCCAAGCTTATTGGTAGCCAAGCCTATGCCCAGAAGCAAACTTGAGGCCAGTGCATTAACCACTAAACCACCAAAAGTGGAAACCCACCCAGACTACTGTTTTGCTTACTTTTTGTGTGTAAATTATATGCAGTCACAGTAAGAGTGTGAAATAAAAGCCATAATGAACATGGATATCCTCGTAGATCTTCACTTCCTTTACATGTAAACCACTCATTATATTCTGGTAAATAAGTAAAAGCATCCACAGCGTTTTTATCAAATTTCTGGAATTCTTCTTTAGTATATATATCTATTCTGCGTAACCAAATCTTCATTTTGGCAATGTAATTTTTAACAGGTCTACGGCCCGGAAAATCCTACAAAGTTTATTTTAAAATTAATTCAATCAAAATTAATATACATTTTCAAAACTCACTATGTATAAAACGTCGAAAAATGTCCTCAATACTTGTAAACGATTACCTTCTATTGATCCAAAACGAGTTATTTCTGTGAAAATAGTGACACGTAAACAATGTTCGAGATCGTTCATCGAAACTTTATCAGGAGCAACAGAGCCAGAATCTGATTTCCGAGAATCTGGATTTGAATTTGGAGTGTTTGAATTTGGAGTGTTTGAATTTGGAGTGTTTGAATTTGGAGTGTTTGAATTTGGAGTGTTTGAATTTGGAGTGTTTGAATTTGGAGTGTTTGAATTTGGAGTGTTTGAATTTGGAGTGTTTGAATTTGGAGTGTTTGAATTTGGAGTGTTTGAATTTGGAGTGTTTGAATTTGGAGTGTTTGAATTTGGAGTGTTTGAATTTGGAGTGTTTGAATTTTGGAGTGTTTGAATTTGGAGTGTTTGAATTTGGAGTGTTTGAATTTGGAGTGTTTGAATTTGGAGTGTTTTGAATTTTGGAGTGTTTGAATTTGGAGTGTTTGAATTTGGAGTGTTTGAATTTGGAGTGTTTGAATTTGGAGTGTTTGAATTTGGAGTGTTTGAATTTGGAGTGTTTGAATTTGGAGTGTTTGAATTTGGAGTGTTTGAATTTGGAGTGTTTGAATTTGGAGTGTTTGAATTTGGAGTGTTTGAATTTGGAGTGTTTGAATTTGGATGAACATTAGTGTTTGAAGCAGTGTTTGCACTAGCACGTAGATTGATTGGTTCAACACTAATGGTTGAATTGATGGGATCAACAACATTACGTGGATTAATTGGTTCAACAACATTACGTGGATTAATTGGTTCAACAACATTACGTGGATTAATTGGTTCAACAACATTACGTGGATTAATTGGTTCAACAACATTACGTGGATTAATTGGTTCAACAACATTACGTGGATTAATTGGTTCAACAACATTACGTGGATTAATTGGTTCAACACTAATGGTTGAATTGATGAGATCAACACTAGTAATTGGATTGATTGGTTCAACACTAGTATTCGAATTGATAAGATCAACACTAGTATTCGAATTGATAAGATCAACACTAGTATTCGAATTGATAAGATCAACATCAGTAATTGGATTGACTGGTTCAAGTTTCTCCTGTATGGCATGTGAAATGTTAGAGTGAAGATTTGGTAAAAATCTAAAAAAATAAAAAGAATTAAAACCAATTTAAAACAAATTTAATTTTTTAAAACTCACTCATAAACTTGTTTCAGTGTGAAATTTTTTGAATATAAACCAATAAATGGAAATTCTTTTATATATAAATCTATTATTAGACCACTTTTCTCAGAAAGTCGAATTACTTTTGTTGTGTCAGATAAACCATAAAGATCCAGAAAAATCTATAAACAAATTCACTTATTTCTATCTGTAAACTACTAACGATAAAGATTTAGCGTTTTTGTAGTAACCAAATAATATAAATTACCAAAATCCAAATTTTTAATCAGCTGACCAAAAATTCATTTTTTTTTTTGAAATTCGAAATATTTTTACCGTCGACCAAAATTTTTCTTTACACAAAAACCAAATATTGTTGGTGTTTGCTAATTATTATTTGGTTTTAATTCTTAGATTCTTATATTCACTTCTTTTCCTAAATATGATTTTGAATTTTCTGCAATTATGATAATATCGTTAATCGATGATAAAAGGCTATTCTGTAACACTTCAATATCGGGAATCCTAAAAAACATAATTTGTCAATTCAAGACATATTTAATTTAAAAAATACAATTTCTACTCGCTGAAACTAAAATCTGGCCATTCAATTTCATCCAAAAAATCAATCACCGATTTACGCATATTATTAATGGTTTTCACAAATTTATCAGTTTTATCTTCACCGACATCGTTGTCATCCGAAAATGGCCTGAAAAAACTGTCAGACATGACATAATATAAAAAAAAAAAAAAAAAAAAAAACAAATAATTTTAATATTAATTAACTCTAATTGTGGGAAAAGTATAAACATCGTAAGATTGACACATAGGGATATTGTGTGCAAGAATGCAATCAATCACTGCAACAGACGCAACATTTTTCCATCCTGAAATAAAATAATTACAAAATAATAATAAAAAAATAAAAAAATTTTCTTAAAAATTTACCTAAGATATCCTCAGCAAATGCTTTCCATGTTAAAGAAAATACTCTACAATGACCACATGTAGAACTATAAAACTCGACTATCCAAACATGAGGTTTTGCATTCACTGTTGATTTAAAGTTGTCTGCGTTTAGTACAGTCACTCCATTGGCGTCATCGAAGAAAAACGACGACATTCCGTCAAGTGACATCAAAAATAATATACAAAATAAACAATTTATCATATCTGCTGTTGGCTTATGTAATCTTTAAAAAACGGCCACTATTTACCTTCACTTTCATTAATGCCAATTCTTACTGACTTAAGTAATTTATAATATTATATAAGTATAGTTTTTTATAAGTTGTGTAATTAAGAACACATTGTTTTTGTTATTAAATGAAAGTTAATGGCTTACTAAATAAGAATAATGAATAATAAAACTAAAGAATGCGTGGTTGTAGAGTGAACGATTGTGTTTTAGTGCATCGTCATTGCGCATGTATATAAAATTATAAGGTTTTACCGTATTTGGAGTATGGCAGAAAAGCATATAGAGATGTTAATTTTGGCATCAATAATTATACCGTATATATATACTCGCGTATAAATCGAGCCCCTAAATCTTATTTTTTTATTTTATTTTTATTTGGTTCGATTTATACAAGGATCAATAGCCATTTTAAGTATTAAAAAAAAATAAATAAAAAATTAACTAAAAAAAAAAAAAATAATAAAATAAAAGATTTGGTCCAAAAATCCTCGACTTATACACTAGTATATACGGTACTTTATATTTAATATGTAACTTGTTTTGCGTACTGAAATTGAAAAGTAGCTACACTGTAAAGTCATGCGAAATTAGTGTTCCTGCTATTTATATACTGCACTCCGTATGTGGCGAGTAATCAAATGTGAATCAGAATTTGGAGACATGAAATGATGTATACGATTCTAAAGTAACAAATTGAAAATAAATGTAGTAAAGAAAAAAAAGAGTCAAAACGTGGACTTTCATTCACAACTAAACATTTCAAAAAAATTTAAAAAATAAATTTGACAATTAATAATAATACACAATAAAACAATGTATCTGTATCACACTTTTATTAATAAACCAAATGTAAGTACCTAAAAAATTAAATAAATTACGACATAAAAATTTCATTCAAATATGTAATTTCACTTGGCGTTAAACAACACCAAATCAACAATCCCTGATCAAATGGCCCATCATATTCGCTTTTTCCAACCCAACGAGAATAAGCTAAACGGCGTTTAAATAAACTAATTTCAAGAGGATTTGCAAAACAAAAATTCAAAAATCTGTCTACCGAAGGCCTCTGATTCACCAAGAAAATATCAAAAAATTTACTGCATACTCCGAAAGCGAAAGCCGAACACAGATTCTTAAAAATGATCATTTCATCGTCCGTCGTAATGAATTTTCTTGCCACTAACTCCACAAAATCCCAATGTAAAGTAAAATCGCATTTCAGAATCAGTGTAAAACATTTGCTCAACATTTTCCTCCTGTTTTCAACACAATGCATTCCACTCAACAATAATTCAACATTCACTAAATCTTTTGAATAACAAAATTTACAAAGAATATCAGTCAATTGTTGGATACTAATAGAACTCCTAAGTTCAGGTGAGGCATTAGTCCACAAATCCGTGAAACATTTCGAAACTTTACAAAGATGCAAATCGTTTTTAACATTGCAGCACCGGCCAGAATAAGCAGTTATACGGAGAAGTTCAGAAAAATACTCACTTGTCATTGAATGCAGAATACGATTTACAGCGGGTGTAAAAAACTCCACGTAAATAAAATCTTCAAGCAAAGAATAATAGAGGCCACTTAATCTTTCGTTCGAGGATAAAAATGTGAAAATTTGTTGTTCCTTCATATATGAGAAAATGCAAAAAATGAAATAAAAAGTTCCTTATTGTATCTGTGAAATTGTTCCTTCAATAATTTTAAGAGAATTTCATCTTTTTGTTCCTTTTTCATCAATGACCAGACGTATTCCATTGCACTTAGATTTTCCTTCTCCAAAGGACGATAGAAAAATTTCGTATTTCTTTTCATCGCTAATTTTGCAAGAATCAGCCCAAAACTTGATCATTGAAGCCACATATCTCGATCTAGCTTTGACCAAATTACCGTATAAATTCTCTGACAAATCCACAACTATATCCGGTATGCAAAACAAGCAAGCAATGTGACATCTCCTTTCAAGTTTCAATTTTTTCGATTGCGAAAGAGCTCGTGCGGTTTTAGTTACATCCAATTTCCCATGAATTCTCCACTGAGCGTATTCAATTATAAGTCTGGCAAACTTGGTGGTCTTAGATAAACTTTGACACTGAATGGGAATGGGAGAGTAATATAAGTATCTGAAATACTGGTCGAGCCACTGATGCAGTTCCTCTCTAACAAATAGGACGTACCCGTGCAATTGTAGTCTTAAACTAGGCGGAATAATCAAATCATCCGCTTTTTGACAGACTTTATCGGCTTCTGTCCTTTGATCCTCCTCATATCTACTCGACGGTCCCTTCCAATTTGAAATTTCGCTGGAATGCTGTTTCCACAAATCGACTGAAATTTGGACAAATGCAATGTGTTGTAGACTAGGTACATCTAAAATAAATTTCATGATTAATTATGGGCGATGGATTGCTGAGTGATGTGTGACAAGTCCTAAGTTCTGTACCATGCTAAATAAAGACCTAGAAATGTGTCAAGAAAACGTTAGAACGTTCTTTCTATACCGTTGTATACCCCAAACCTGGTGTTCAGATGTATAAGCTTATCATTGCAATTGGTCAAAATTGATTGCCATGACAAATCAAAAAAAAAATTCTAATTCTCAACACTCGATTCTCAACTACATCTTCGATGCAAATATGCACGGAATCTCATTTTATTACCAGATGAATGTTCGAATAAAATTCATATGATTCTTGAAATTGAACAGAATTAGCTTCAATGCAATGGCTTACAATTCACTCAAATATAAAATTATAATTATTTTGTGTCAAAATATTATATTATATTGTTATAATTTGACAAGAAATGACACACATAATTTATCCAAAAATGGTAATAGATTTGAACTGTGTCGCGTGTTTTTCCTTGCTTTTTGCGCCCATTTTGACATCAAACCAACATAGAATAACAGATTTTGTAAAATTTCTTAAAATAAAATTCGGTTTAATCATCATTTTCAATTCTCTGTTGTTTCATTTTGTTCACCGACTACTGTACTTCAGAAGTTGTTTCCTTGGTTAACCAACCAATAAATAAAAAAGAATCTTTTCTTTCTTTTGCGTTCTTTCTTTGTTCACACAAAAACACAAAAACACGATTCACGTTACTAGATTTCCCGAGTTGGATACATGTTGTCATAGTAAACCGAATGAAAATAAACCTACCGTGTGATCACGATGTCCGTGGTGTGATGAATGTGGGTTTGTAGAAGAGTAGATAAAATTGAAGTACTTTCAAGACACCTGTCTGTTATGCTGATGACACACCGCATCGAACTTGGCGTTTATTCTGTGGTTTATTGTCTAAAAAGCGGAAGTGTAGCCTCAAACCGATGACACACCTGATTAATAATAATTGTTACTGTATTTCTTCCTACTACCATAGTATGCTACTACTGTGGATTTAATTCCCACAGTCCTATAACTGAAATGATAAAGAAATTTTTTTATTTTATTATTTTAATTTTCACTCATACTCTATTAAGACATTTATACATAATAAGTTGCATAAAAATCTGCTAATTCAACCGGGGTTAAACAGAACCACGTCAACAGCTCCTGGTAAAATTGCTCACTGTAAAATATTTTGTCCCAATAATAACAATAAGCTAAACTACGTTTAAACAAACTGAGTTTCTCAGGATCTGTGAAACAAAAATTCAAAAATCTATCTATCAATTGCTGAGAATACAACGAGTTAAAATTATATAAATTATTGCAAATGAAATAAGCAGTGCATGAACAGTTTTCCTTAAAAATGACCATTTCATTATCTGTTGTAATAAATCTTCGAGCAACACGTTCAATAAAATCCCAATTAATTGCATCGACGTCTCTGCATAGGATATCAAGAAGAATTGTAAAAAAACACATCGATAACGTCTTGCTCCTAGTCGATACACACATTTCATCGAATAAAAGTTCAATTTCCATTTCATTTTTCTCTACACAAAACTTCACACATTGCGCAATTTTCACGTTTTCAATCAACATTTCATCACCATATTCGATAAAAAATTGCTGATTCCAAGAAACCAATCGACTGATTGATTCAGGATTCTTTTTGCTAATAGGACAACAGCCAAACGCTACGCTTTTCTTGATTTTGTCTATTTCATCTTCATTTGAGAAACAAAAATTCAAAAACTTATCTCTAATTTCAACATTAACTCCAATTAAAACAATGGAAATTTTATAAGCAAACTTGCAACAATGTAATTTAAAAATTTTCATTTCATCGTCTGTCGTAATCAATTTTTTTACCACAAACTCCATGAAATCCCAATGAAATCTATATTTATGTAACCTATTTTTCGACGAAAGAATTGCAACAGATCTACACAAAATTCTTCTTCTCTTTTCAACACTCGGAACCCCATTCAACAATAACTCGACATTATATAAATCTTTTAAACTGCACAACCCAGGAAGAATATCAGAAAATTGACGATTCGTTAGAGAATTTTTGAGTCCAGATGGCGCATTAGTCCACAAATCGGTGAAACAATCCCGGATCTTGCAATAATGCGAACGGTCAAGAACGGATGCGGACGAATCAGCGGCTACAATAAGTATATGAGAAAATAAATCAGGTGTTATCCGATTCAAGATTCGATTTACAACAGGTGTGAAAAACTCGATGTAAACAAAATCATTAATGAAAAACTCATACAAGTAGACGTCAAGTCTTTTTTTCGTGGATAAAAAAGTGTCTATTTGCTGTTCATTCATCTGAGAAAGTAAAAAAATTGTAATATAAACGTCGCTAATGTACCTATAATACTGAATGTCCTCGTGTTGCACAAATTTCAAGATTATGTCATTTCTTTGCTCCTCTCTCATCAATGACCAAAAGTATTTCATCGCATTTAAGTTTCTCTCTTTCATGCACATTAAAAACATTTCTGACTCAGTGATTTTAGTAGAATCAGTCCAATATTTGACCATCGAAATCGGTTGTCTTCTTCGAGTTTTGACCAAGTCGCGTTTCAAATCGTCGGTCAATGGGTTCCAAAGATGCTCAACTGCATCTGAAAAGCAAAACATGCAAGCAATATCAAATCTCGTTTCGAACGTCAATTCTCGAGATTTAGAAAGAACTCGGGCCGTTTTAGTTCTGTCCAATTTGCCATGTATTGTCCACTCAGAGTACTTAATTACGCATTTAATTATCTCGGTGAGATGATCAAAATTAAACAATCTGAACAGACAAAACTGCAGTTCATCTCCGACATGTTTCACATACGAGCGCAATTGGTGTTTTAAACAGGAAGGAATAATTAAACTTTCAACTTGTTTACTAATTTCTTTTTCGATATTTAACCATTCTTCCATGAATGTGAACCGTTGTACAGAGAAAACCACATTGGAATGATGTTTCCATAAATCAACTGCAGTTTTGACGATCATAATGCGCTCGAGACTCGGTAAATCTAAGATAATTTTCATGATCGATTAGAAATTGTTGAATCATGTGCGTCAAATTCCAAGTTCAGTTGTTTTATATACCTTTAGAAACGGTACAAACATAAAGATCACGTATCGTTCATTAAAAAAAATTGCGAAATAACAGATAACCCTGATAACAGAATAAAACGTAGTTTGTAAAATAAACGGAAAAATTGAATTGAATTTTCTTATCTCAATAAATTTCGACAGAAAGACAAAAATATAATCCATCATTTTTATTATTGCTGACTACTACTGTGCATAAAGCTATCAAAGATATCAACAAGTGTTTCAAAAATAATCTAGTCCCATATTGTCCCAAATCACATATTTCAGTATTTCACATTTAAATCATATTCATCAATCCAAATACACTGATTTCTTGGAAATAATTTCACTCGGGGAAATTTTTGATAAATATTTTGTCCAGGGTCATAGTTTTTAGCAAATAAATGCATTGTCAGTCATGTTCTCTGGCATCTAAAAAAACACAAAACGTCTATCACTCATTAGGAATATAGGTTGCACTTTTCTTGGGTTTTCGCAGCTAATATTTTTCTTTTTTCCCACTTATTTCGTAATGAATTTCTCTGATTTACGCGACAAACTTATCTAGTGATGAATACAACCACACTCGTTTCCTTTCCTGCTCTTGAAGCCTCAAAAGCTGTAAGTAATTTAACTCATAATAATAATAAGAAGAAAAAGAAAAAAATAGATTTTTGTACTGTGAAGAAGTTTCGCGATTTTTTTATTTTTTTAATGGCTATTTTGTAAAATATATTAAAAATTGAAATAAAATTAGGTTTAATCATCTTTTTCAATTATTTGGTTAATCAATAAATACAATTTTTAATTTTTTACTTTTTTTAATTGGATTTAATTCCTGGCCGTAACTAGAATAATAAAAAATATTTTTTTTTAAATTTTTACTCCTAAAATTAAAAATTAACCACTAGACAATTCAATTATACATAATACGGTAAGTTGCATCAAAATCTGCTAATTCTACCGGGGTTAAATAGAACCATGTCAACAGCTCCTGGTGAAATTCCTCACTATAAAATATGAAGTTCCCATAATAACAATAAGCTAAGCTACGTTTAAAGGAACTGAGTTCCTCTAGATCAGTAAAACAAAAATTCAAAAATCTGTCTATCAATTGCCTGGAATCCAAAAAGTAAAAATTAATGAAATTACTATCAGTGCAAATGAAGTAAGCAGACCATGAACAGTTTTCCTTAAAAATAACCATTTCATCGTTTGTAGTAATAAATCTTCGAGCAACAATTTCAATAAAATCCCAATTAATTGCATCGACGTTTCCATGTCGGTTATCAAGAACAATTGTAAAAAAACACATCGATAACATTTTTCTCCTATTCGACATACACATTTCATTTAATAAAAGTTCCATTTCCATTTCATTTTTCTCTAAACAAAACTTCACACATTGCGCAACTTTCACGTTTTCAATCAACATTTCATCACCACATTCGATAAAAAATTGCTGAGTCCAAGAAACCAATTGACTGATTGATTCAGGATTATTTATGCTAATACGACAAAAAGCTACACTTTTTTTGATTTTCTCCATTTCATCTTCATTTGAGAAACAAAAATTCAAAAACGTATCTCTAATTTCAACATTAACTCCAATTAAAACAATGCAAATTTTATAAGCAAACCTGCAACAATGTAATTTAAAAAATTTCATTTCATCATCTGTCGTAATAAATTTTTTAACCAAATACTCCATGAAATCCCAATGAAATTCATATCTACATATCCAATTTTGCGAAGAAAGAAATGCAATAGATCGACACAAAATTCGTCTTCGGTTTTCAACACTCGGCACCGCACTCAACAACAACTCGACATTATTTAAATCTTTTGCACCGCACAACGCAGTAAGAATATCAGAAAAGTGATGATTTGTTAGAGAATTTCTGAGTCCAGATGGCGCATTATTCCACAAATCGGTGAAACAATCCTGGATCTTACAATAATGCGAACGGTCAAGAACAGATGCGGACGAATGAGCGGCTACACTAAGTAAACGAAAAAATGAATCTGGTGTTATCCGATTCAAGATTCGATTTACGGCAGGTGTGAAAAACTCGACGTAAACAAAATCATTAATTAAAGAGTCATATACGTCAAGTGTTTGTTCCATGGATAAAAAAGTGTCTATTTGGTGTTCGTTCATCTGAGAAAGTAAGAAAATTGTAATGTCAACGTTGTTAATGTACCGGTCATACTGAATGTATTCAAAATCGAATTCTTGTTGCACAAACTTCAAGATTATGTCATTTCTTTGCTCCTCGCTCATCAATGACCAAAAATATTCCATCGCATTTAAGTTTGTTTCTTTCACGCACATAAAAAACATTTCTGACTTTTTAGAATCAGTGATTTCAATAGAATCAGTCCAATACTTGACCATCGAAGTTAGATATGGTTGTCTTTGCGTTTTGACTAAATCGCGTTTCAAATCGTCGGTCAATGTGTTCCAAAGATGTTCAACTTCATCTGAAAAGCAAAACATGCAAGCAATGTCAAATCTCGTTTCCAATGTCAATTCTCGCGATTTAAAAAGAACTCGGACCGTTTTGGTTATGTCCAATTTGCCATGCATCGTCCACTCGGAGTAATTAATTATATATTCGATTATCTCGGTGAGCTGATCAGAATTAACAAAATTGTTAACAAAATATTTGAACAGACAAAGCAGTTGTTGTCCAATATGAGGCACATACCAATGCAATTGGTGTTTTAAACAGTGAGGAATAATCAAAGTGTTAATTTGTTTACAAACTTGTTTTTCGATATTTGACCAGGTCGGTGTCATAGTAGAAACAACTTCGTAGGAATGACGTTTCCACAAATCAACTGCAGTTTTGACGATCATAATGCGCTCGAGACTCGGTAAATCTAAAATAAATTTCATGATCGATTAGAGATTGTTGAATGTTGTGTGTCAAATTCCAAGTTCAGTTGTTTTATATACTTTTACAAAAACGTACAGATGACGTAGGTACCGTTAACCAATAATATACCGGGGAAAAAAAATGTGCGTAATGTTTACCTTAAGATTTACACTATTGTAGCCCTGATACCATAGTAAAACAGTATAATTTTTTTTTTATTAAAGGCCTTCAAATGCCTTCAAATTAAAAGAAACAGAAAAATCGAATTGAATTTTCTTTATCTCAATTTATTTTTCCAGAAAAACAAAAAATATAATTATCCATCATTGCAGTCAAAAATTCTTTTATTGTTGACTTGGTAAAAAAGAATTTCAAAATATTATAAATTTTTTTATAAAATTAATAGCACAAAATAAAATTACGACGTTATTATAGATAATATGTTTCATTAAAATCTATAATCTCAGTCGGAGTTAAACAACACCAAGTCAACCAGTCCTGGTCAAATTCATTTTCAAAAATGTTGTCGACGCAATAACAATGAGCTAAGCTACGTTTAAAAAAACTGCGTTCTTCTGGATCAGTAAAACAAAAATTCAAAAATCTGTCCACTAATGACCTGGAATCCAACGAATAAAAATCAAATACAGTGCAAATTAAGTAAGCAATACACGAACAGTTTTGCTTAAAAATGTCCATTTCACCGTCTGTTGTAATAAATCTCCGAGCAGCAAGTTCAATAGAATCCCAATAAATTGAATCGATATCTCCCTCTTCCTCAAGAACAATTGTATAAAAACACATCGATAACATCTTTCTTCTATTCGACACACACATTTCATTCAACAAAAGTTCCATATCATTTTTCTCTAAACACTTTCTTACTAACTTCGGCACTTCCACGTCTTCAATCAACATTTCACTATCATCCTCATCTTGGATAAAAAATTGCTGATTCCAAGAAACGAATTGATTAGTTAATTCTGGGTTCTTATTGCTAATACTAAAACAGTCGAAAGCTAGACTTTTCTTGAAAAACAAAAAACAAAAATCTCGAAAAACTTGCTCATTCCAAGAAACCAAATGAAAAATTGATTGACGGTTCTTAGTAATTCTACAATAGTCGAACGCTACACTTTTTTTAAATTTATCAACTTCATCTTCATTTGCGAAACAAAAATTCAAAAACTTATCAATAATCTCAACATCATCTCTAATTAAGACACGGCAAATTCTATACGCAAACCTGCAACAATGCATTTTAAAAATTTTCATTTCATCATCTGTAGTAATAAATTTTTTTACTACAAACTCCATGAAATCCCAATGAAATCTACGTCCATATGCCCAATCTTTCGACGAAAGAAATGCAACAGATCGACAGAAAATTCTTCTTCTGTCGTGAACACTCGGCACCCCACTCAACAATAACTCGACATTATCTAAATTTTGTGCATTGCACAAGCCAGAAAAAATATAAGAAAAGTGACAATTCGTAAGAGAACTTTTGAGTCCAGATGGCGCATTAGTCCACAAATCGGTGAAACAATCCTGGATCTTACAATAATGCGAACGGTCGTGAACAGATGCAGGAGAATAAGCGGCCACAAAAAGTATATATGAAAATAAATCTAGTGTTATCCGATTCAAAATTCGATTTACGGCAGGTGTGAAAAACTCGATATAAACAAAGTCATTAATTAAAGACGTATATACGTCTTGATTTTGTTCCATGGATAAAAACGTGTCTATTTGGTGTTCGTTCATCTGAGAAAGTAAGAAAATTGTAATGTCAACGTTATTATTGTACCGGTAATACTGAATGTCAAAATCGAATTCATGTTGCACAAACTTCAAGATTGTGTCATTTCTTTGCTCCTCGCTCATCAATGACCAAAAGTATTTCATCGCATTTAAGTTTGTATCTTCCATGCACATTAAAAACATTTCTGACTTTTTAGAATCAGTAATTTCAATAGAATCAGTCCAATACTTGACCATCGAAGTTAGATATGGCTCTCTTTCAGTTTTGACTAAATCGCGTTTCAAATCGTCGGTCAATGAGTTCCAAAGATGCTCAACTGCATCTGAAAAGCAAAACATGCAAGCAATGTCAAATCTCGTTTCCAACGTTAATTCTCGCGATTTAGAAAGAACTCGGGCCGTTTTAGTTACGTCCAATTTGCCATGCATCGTCCACTCGGAGTAATTAATTATATATTTGGTTATCTCGGTGACCTGGTCAAAATTAACCACATTGTTAATAAAATAATTGAACAGATAAAACAGTTCATGTCCAACATGTGTCACATACAAACGCAATTGATGTTTTAAACAGTGAGGAATAATTAAACTTTCAACTTGTTTACTAACATGTTTTTCAATATTTGACCAATCATTCATTAATGTGAACGGATACGTAGTGGAAACAAAAAAATTAGAATGACGTTTCCACAATTTAACTGCATTTTTGACGATTATAATGCGCTCGAGACTCGGTAAATCTAAAATAAATTGCATGATTGATTAGATCGAGATTGAGATTGTTGAATGATGTTTGTCAAGTGCCAAGTCCAGTTGTTTTATACAGGAATACAGTATGTTCAAGAAACGTTTCAAATCTTTTCTGTAGATGATTTATCTATAGATAAATAATTCAGAAAAAAAGATTATACACGTCTTATGGTCGAAAGTACTTTGCATTCTTGAAGTAATAGATTATTTTTTACTAAATACCATCAGTAAAATAACAATGCTTGAAAAAATAAAAACAATCTTAAAAATCAAATTGAATTTTTATATTTCAATAACTATTTGTAAAACAAAAAATTAGTCATCAGTTTCGTTATGACTGGGCGACTGCTCTGCAAACCAATCAAAAGATCATTTCAGAAACACAAGCCAACACCAATTATACCTTTTCGAATCCAAACCTATATGAAATGCATATCACCCAACATTCTCTCTGTCCCTTGTAACTCCTAACATGAAATCCTGCCTAACCTACCTACATCTTAACTAACCTAATCTAACCAAACCTAACCTCCTTCACTTATGCAGCACTGCTTTCTCCCTTTAACTTAATAATGTGCGTAATAAATGTAGGTACAAAAGATATCAACATATGTTTCAAAATAACCTGAAAAGTTTTGCTTTGCAAAGCAATCAAATTCTATTATTTTGAATAGAATTTGCATATTTCTATGTCCATATATTCTGCTGCCTGTTCTTTTTGGTAAATTTTGGGTCCATAATTGTCCAATTTTTGGCTAGTTTTGAGTCCTGTGTTGTTTGGCAAATTTTGGATCCAATATCCTATTTATGGATATTTTTGGATCCAATGTCCTATTTTTGGCAAATTTTGATGGTCTTATTTTGGCAAATACTTGGTCCAGCATCCTTGTAAAAGCAAACTGATTGAGAAAATCTAAAATTAACAAAATTTTTTCAGCTAAATTCAAACCTAACCAGGAAGCTGGAACGTGAAAAATGTTCCAGCGAAAGGCCAAGCGTTGCATACCTTAGGATTTTAATTCTCCTACCTTGTGATGCATTCGCAATTTCATCCAGTAAATGCCCGCCTTTCCAAATCCTATAAAATTAAATAAATAAAATAATAAATAAATGTCTAAACCTTTTTTTTTTTTAATTGTCAATTGTTACCAATGGGTAGGTTTATTCATGAGTCGTGAAGCCCTTAATTGCGAGATTTTTCAAAAAAACATGAAGGCAGTTAGAATGATAACTTTTTTCTGGGTACGGTATTTATTTAAAAATGTTTGAAACACATAATTTTCAGAATATATTGAAATATTAAATATATTAGTACGTAATTCCTTTTAAAAAATAATTCTAAAAAATGAATTTCTGTGAACACTTAACATTTGAATTGTGGAGAAAGTTCCGCGTTTTTATTTTGTGTCTTTTCAGCGGCCATTTTCTAAAATTTCTTAAAAATGAAAGCAAAATTCGATTTAATCATATTTTTGACTTTGAATTTTGTCTACCGATTGTTTGCGATTGAATTTTGTTTCATAAGTTGTTTCCTTGGTTAAAGGATCAATCAATAAATAAAAGAGTTTTCCTCCCTACTACAGTATAATTTATACGTGAAATAAAACAATTCACAATAAATAAAAAAAATCGGGTTTTTTTTTTATTTTGTTCACACAGGGACGTGACAAAACCTGGGGTAGGGGTACCCCATGGTGTAGTTTCATGGGGTACCTAAAATTCAATTATTAGACAGTTTTTTGGACAATCTAAATGTAAATAATAAAGCTAAGTTAAAGGGGAAAATATCAGCATAAGAAAAGTACAAACCTACTCCATAAAACATTTTTTTCCATTCATCACGTTTTCGCGAATGCAGGAGAAATCCTGGACTAAGTAATGCCAGTAATGCTAAAAAATCACCATGTGATTACTTTACCGTGTAACTAGTTTACATCTATTTTTGTCATAGTTCTCTGAATATTAAACAAGTAAGTAAATAAACAAATAAATAAATAAATAAATAATTAAATCCATAATCAACTATTTACAGACAAATCAGCACTCGACAGACACATGAGGAAAGATTACAGAAAATAAAATGTAATGATAAAAAATTACAAAATCACAGAATAAGGTACGAATTCCGTTGGCTGATTAGATTTTCTGACATTTTAATTTTTTAATATTTTTTAATTTACAGCTACTCTTGTTGGTAATCTGTCCTTCGCTGCGCTCCGCGAGATTTTCCTAACGCCTGTGACGAGCTAACGTAACTTAAGCAATTTTTATTAATAAAAACTATTTTGAAAATATTATTAAAAATAAATAACCTATAAAAACAACTATTTTAAAAATATATAACTTTTATTAAAAATTGCCTAGGTTAGGTTAGCCTGCCGCAGGCATTAGGAAAATCTCACCGAGCGCAAGCAAAAGCGAGATTTCCAATGCTGCTGTAACTTAAGGAACAATATTACTGTAAAAAAATTAAAATGTCAGAAAATGTAAACAGCCAACAGAAATTTGTAATTTGTAATTTTTGTAATTTTTTATCATTACATTTTATTTTTCTGTGTTCATTAAGTTTCATCCTTTACTATTTTTTAAGTTTTATAATTAAATTTTATTTTTGTGATTATTACATTTTATTTATTAAATTTTATTCAGCCACTCGCCAAAATGATTTTTGATCACTTAGTCATTTTAGGTGCCCCATGAAACTACACCATGGGGTACCCCTACCCCAGGTTTTGTCACGTCCCGTTCACACAAGTACGCGGTTCACGTTAGTAGATTTCCGAGTCAGATATGTTATCATTGTAAACCGAAAGAAAACCTACCGTGTGATCACCGTGTCTGTGATGTGATGAATGTGGGTTTGTAGAAGACAAAATTGAAATACTTTCAAGACACCTGCCCGTGATGCTGATGACACACCGCATCGAGTCGTCCATTATCTAAAAAGCGGAAGTGTAGCCTCATACCGATGCCAGACCTGATTAATACCATAATAAACAATTAACAACATAATCATGCCAATTTAATCCACAATGATTTTTTTTTTTTTAAAATTGGTATTTTTTGATTTTCTTACGTTTTTTCATTAATTTTTACCGAGGAACTCGAAAATTCTTGGCTTTCCTTTGCAGCTGAGGATGGGATCTGAATATATATCCAGGTCCTAACTATGATAAAAAAATATTTTTATTATTTATTTATTTATTATTTTTATTTTCACTCAAAAAATCAACTTCCAGAAAATTCAATTATATCTACGCAATACTGTAAGTTGCATTAAAATCTGCTAATTCAACCGGAGTTAAACAGAACCATGTCAACAACTCCTGGTGAATTTCCTCAATATAATACCCATAAGCTAAGCTATGTTTAAAAATATCGAGTTTCTCAGGATCAGTAAAACAAAAATTCAAAAATCTGTCTATCAATTGTTTGGAATCCAAAGAGTATAAATTATTTAAATCAGAATCAGTGCAAATGAAGTAAGCAGACCATGAACAGTTTTCCTTAAAAATGACCATTTCATCGTTTGTAGTAATAAATCTTCGAGCAACAAGTTCAATAAAATCCCAATTAATTGCGTCGACGTTTCCATGTCGGTTATCAAGAACAATTGTAAAAAAACACATCGATAACATCTTTCTCCTATTTGACACACACATTCCATTTAATAAAAGTTCTATTTCCATTTCATTTTTCTCTATACAAAATTTCACACATTCCGCAACCTCCAAGTTTCCACGTTCGATAAACATTTCAATATCATCTTTATGTTCGATAAAAAATTGCAAATTCCAAGAAAACAGTTGACTGATTGATTCAGGGTTCTCATTATTGCTAATTCTACAACAGCCAAACGCTACACTTTTCTTCATTTCGTCTATTTCATCTTCATTTGAGAAACAAAAATTTAAAAACTTCTGAATGATCTTAGCATTAACCCTAATTAAAACACAGCAAATTTTATAAGCAAACCGGCAACAATGTAATTTAAAAATTTTCATTTCATCATCTGTCGTAATAAATTGTTTTACCAAATACTCCATGAAATTCCAATGAAATCTATATATACATGCCCAATCTTTAGATGCAAAAATTGGAAGTGATCTACACAAAATTCTTCTTATGTTTTCAACACTCGGCACTCCACTCAACAATAACTCGACATTATCTAAATCTTTTGCACTGCACAACCCAGCAAGAATATCAGAAAATTGACGATTCGTAAGAGAATTTTTGAGTCCAGATGGCGCATTAGTCCACAAATCGGTGAAACAATCCTGGATCTTACAATAATGCGAACGATCAAGAACAAATGCGGACGAATCAGCGGCTACAATAAGTATATGAGAAAATAAATCTGGTGTTATCCGATTCAAGATTCGATTTACGGCAGGTGTGAAAAACTCGATGTAAACAAAATCATTAATTAAATACTCATATACGTCAAGTGTTTGTTCCATGGATAAAAAAGTGTCTATTTGGTGTTCGTTCATCTGAGAAAGTAAAAAAATTGTAATGTCAACGTTGTTAATGTACCGGTAATACTGAATGTCCTCAAAATCGAATTCTTGTTGCACAAACTTCAAGATTGTGTCATTTCTTTGCTCCTCGCTCATCAATGACCAAAAGTATTTCATCGCATTTAAGTTTGTATCTTCCATGCACATTAAAAACATTTCTGTCTTTTTAGAATCAGTGATTTCAGTAGAAACAGTCCAATACTTGACCATCGAAGTTAGATATGGCTCTCTTTCAGTTTTGACTAAATCGCGTTTCAAATCGTCGGTCAATGAGTTCCAAAGATGCTCAACTGCATCTGAAAAGCAAAACATGCAAGCAATGTCAAATCTCGTTTCCAACGTTAATTCTCGCGATTTAGAAAGAACTCGGGCTGTTTTAGTTATGTCCAATTGGCCATGCATCGTCCACTCGGAGTAATTAATTATATATTTGATTATCTCGGTGATCTGGTCAAGATAAACAAAATTGTTGATAAAATATTTGAACAGACAAAGCAGTTGATCTCCAATATGAGGCACATACCAACGCAATTGACGTTTTAAACAGTGAGGAATAATTAAACTTTCAACTTGTTTAATAACTTGTTTGTCGATATTTGACCACTCTTCCATAAACCGACCATCACATTCTATGAGTGTGAACGGATCCATAGTGGAAACAATCACATTGGAATGATGTTTCCACAAATAAACTGCAGTTTTGACGATCATAATGCGCTCGAGACTCGGTAAATCTAAGATAAATTGCATGATCGATTAGAGATTGTTGAATGATGTGTGTCAAATTCCAACTTCCAAGTTTTATATACCTTTTACAAACGGTACAAACGTACAGATAGTAAAACGTAGTTTGTACTTTTGAGGTATAAGTTATTTTTTTTATTAATTGCCTTCAAATAAAATAACATTGCATATAAAAATCAAATGGAAAAATTGAATTAAATTTTCTTATCTCAATAAATTTTTTCAGTTAAACAAAAAATATAATCAAAAATAATCGAAAAAGTTTTGCTTTACAAAACACTCGAAGTCGCATTGTTTTTAATAAAAATTCAAATTATCTCGATGATCCATCATGGTCTTTTGAGCAAATTTGAGATGAAATGTCCTATTTTTAGTAAACACAAAACGTCTATGACTTATTAGGAAAATGAGGTTTTCTTAAAGTAGTGCAGGAAAGCCGACGGGGAACTATTTTTCAATAAATTTCTCTGATTTTCGCAACAAACTTTTCTATTAAACTAAACTCCAAAAATGTACGTAAATGTTGTTATACAATACCGTATATTTATGTAAAATTAATTAAAATATTTAGATTCATCCTGGAAAAAATTAATTTGCATTAACTCACATGAGTCGCAATAAAATCTCGAATTTCAGCTTCAATTGAACTCCCCCAAATCAACAACCGCCGAACAGAAGGACGTTCACCTTCTTCAACAGCTTGTACAATATATTGATAAGCTAAAGTCATCTTCAAATAATCGAGATCCCGATTATTAGTAAAACAAAAATTCAAAAAATTATCCGTCAATTGCCATCTATTCAAATCAGCAGCTTGATAGACGTGTAAACAAACATTAGTAGCGTGACAACAACAATTTTCCTTAAAAATCATCATTTCTTCGTCCGTTGTAATAAATCTTTGAGCAACAAGAACAATAAAATCCCAAATCTTACTGAAAAATCGTACACTTTTCTCCATAGACCGTTCAACAATTTTCGCGAAACAAATAGATAAAATCCTTCGTCTATCAACCGCACTCACCGCAGCATTAAACAACAATTCGAATGTTGGGTTTAAAATCCTGTTGTAAACAAAACTGCAAACAAGACGCAACATTCAATTTCTCTTGATCATTTGCAGCAACAAATGACTTTTACTTCAACTGTAGCTGCCGGTATTCGATATTTACGTAAAAATTTATCAAAAGATTTCTCGGGCTTGTTCGAACTCCTCGACCAAACGCAGAAAAGAAACGCAAAACGTTTTTCGAATTTTCCAATTTCCTCCGCATCCGAAAAACAAAAATTAATAAATTTCTCTCGTTTCTCCTGATCTCTAATAAGAGGATACACTTTGTCAGCTATCAAAGAACAATTCCTTTTAAAATTATCATTTCATCGTTTCTAGTAATTAAATTGCTCGCTAGTCGCTCCACAAAACCCCAATCCAATTCACTTTTGTCATCGTCGTCATCTTCATCGTCGTCATCGTCTTTATCTGCCTTCTCAATAAGCATCGAAACGTACTTGGACACAATTCTTCTTCTTATTTGAATACTCGCCCCCTTCGACAATAATTCGATGTTATCAAAGTCTTTCGCAACGCACAAGTCAGAGAAAATAACTCCAAACTTATGCTCATGAACATAATTCTTGAGTTCCGGTGAAGAATTCATCCACGAATCAGCGACACATGTCTGAACCATCAAACGATGCGAAGAATTCGATTTAGCGAGAATAGCGGAGTATTGAACCATCATACAAAGTATCTCTTGAAAGCTGTACACAATCAGACATTGAGTTAAAAATACAATCCAAAAAAGAAGGTGTAAAGAATTGCACGTACACATAATCATAAAGAAAAGGCAAACACAGTTTCATTCCGAAATCAGAACACAAAATCCTATCGACTTGTAACTCCGTCATGTGAGAAAGAAGAAAATAAATAATTCCTATTCCAAAACCACCAATGCCATCGGTGTATTCGTAATCGATCATCTCATGATCAATCAATCGCTCGAATTCACAAAATCTCTGCAAACATTTGATGCTTAATGCGGATCTTTCATCTTCGCTCATAACAGACCAAAGTATTCGACCGCGCATTGATTTATATTCTTCATAGACAATAAAATCATAATTTCGATATTACAATTCTCAATGGAAGTTAATTCAGGAATTGCGAAGTTACCACACCAAAATCTATACATTGATATTTTCATCTCACTATTTTTTTCATTCTGCACCGTTTTAATGTGTTTTCTCAAAGGCGTATTAAATTCGTTCCAAAGTTTCTCGATTTCAGATGAAATACACAACACGCAAGCGATGTCAAATCGGGCAGTAATGGGTAAATTTTGTGATTTTGAAAGATTTAGGGCTGTTTTCGTCACATTGATTTTTCCGTGAATCGTCCATTGTGTGCACTCAATCAGTAATTTTATCCATAGTGTGGTATCATGATTTAACACCGCAAACAGTAAATAGTCGATCCAATTCTTTAATTCTCTACCAACGTGTTTGGCTACGACACACAACGCAGATTTCAACGTGGTAGGCAAAGTCAAATCATTCACGCGTTTGCAAACTTCTTTTTCAAACGTTTCCCAGGATTTCGTCCAATCAGTACCTGAATTTATAGAAACTGCAGTTTTGACGAGGGCAATGTTCTCAAGACTCGGAATGGGGAAATTGTATTTCATGGTGATGATCGGAATTTTAGTTGTTATTCGAATGTGATTGAATGATGTATATGTGAAATGTATAAAGAATAGTTGCTGTATATATATGTTTACAAAGTTTTGGAAACGTCTTAAACACTAACAACCAATCGATTTTGACACAAGTCAATTGGCTTAATCCTAATAATGGTTATTTTCGAAAAATAATAATGGTAATATATTTAATTTATGTTATTTCACTGCAAATTTAACTCAAATTACTTTTTTTAATTTACAAAAAAAAATCTTTCTTAATTTTTTCTGGAATTTTCACTGTGGCAGTCAGAAATTCTGTTATTATGACCTAAAAAATAAGAAATTTAAAAATTTTCAAAATATTTTTAAAATTTCAAAATTTAAATTTTCAAAAATATTTTTAAATTCCTAAAAATATTAAAAATATTTTTCAAATCTTAAAAATTATTCAAGATCTTACTTACTTTTTGGAATATTGGTACTGAATTTTTACTGTGGCAGTCAGAAATTCTTTTATTATGACTTAATAACCTAAAAATAAAAAAAATTAAATTTTAAAATTTTAAAAATATTTTTGAATTAAGATCTCACTTACTTTTTGGAATATTGGTACAGATGTCTTGGGTACATTAAAATTAGCAGGAAAATAATTTTCCTCCTTTTCTTCCATTGGATCTTTCGGCAGAACAGACTTGCATTCGGGACACTCCAGCGCTTCGGATTGAGTCCTGGGACAAAAATGTCTTGTCGAAAAAAGCTTTGGGATTACCAGGAAAAA